>JAVSCE010010796.1:0-24528 GCA_032199065.1 Smutsia gigantea | reverse complement strand
TAAGTTAGCCAAGAGATTGTTTGGTGCAGCTAGTGGAGATCTGCTTAAAATATTACAATACTACATGGGGTCATATTGTGCAGTGCTGACTCCATACATATAACACAAAAGGTCAATTTGAAGTGTTCACAGAGGTTCCACAATAAAATATTTTATATTTAACAACAAAATTCTGGTGTTTTTCCCTGCAAGGGAAACCGGTAATTACTTGATGTCAAAAGGAATTAAAAATGGACCAATTAAAGCTTCCAAGAAGTTAAGCTTTAAAAGAAATGCAGCAGAAAATTGGAGAAAATGGAAAATAGAATTTTAGCAACTTACTATTGTATCTAGAGCTGATGCTTTTGAAAGAACGGGTTATTTCTCCATAAAACCCAAGAGAAAGCTCAGGATGTTGGGAATAATTCTGAATATGACAGAAGAAACAACAACAAAGGTATACGTAGATAAATCTGAAACATTCTAAGTATACTGAAATATGTGAAGGATGCCTTTGCTTTTACATGAAAACGTACAAAAGGAGGGATATCTTGATCAGTGAACAATTGATTTTTAATTGGTGTCCAAGTCATGCAAATTAGAGGTGTCATTTATAAAAGAATATCATATGAAATTGCATCAGACTAAGTTGAATGAGCCTAGTCTTCAAGGACATAAATAAAGTGAGAGAGGGTGTGCCTCTTCAACTGCCTTCAATTTAAGAAATACCCAGAAAGCTAACACAACCTTTACTGTTAATAACATTGCATATTACCAGGGACTCTAGCATATTTGCCTTATTAAAAGGACTTTAAAATTTCTTTTATAGTATCTAAAACTGTTGTTGCTATATTATGCACTAATAATATGGTCCCCATTTAATAAAGTCCAGGCTCAGAAATAGCCTCTTTTCATTGGTTTCACATATTTGAATATCTATCATAGTTATTCAAAAAGGAAGGAAATGCCCTTAAGGGAGAAAAAAAATTGCGTAGACACTGAGCAAAGACTAAAACTGTATTTAAATGTTGATGTTCTTATTGGTGGGTGTTGAGAAATGGAGACAGGAAGTCCTGTTGGAAGCTTTCAAGAAACGAAACATTTGCTCCATGGGTATGAGTGGATAGCAGAAATGGTATGTCTCAGGAGAGAAAAGGAACAATATTTCATGCAAACCATCTGGAAAGTGTATCCTTAAATACCTTCATGACTTGAATATGCTTTTTTTCATGTATAGACTTTGTTCTCCCTTGAGACAAATTATAGTCACAAAGATTCCAATAAATTATGATATTAGTAATTTATAAGGGATTATTCTTAGATTTGTGTTTCTTTCCTCTGAGGCTCCTTTCACTGTGAGAACTGGCTGTAAGTGTCTCTAAAGAGCTAAGAAATCCCATTGTAAGTAAATTTATAGGCAGGCAAGGGCCTGTTGGGGACAAACACATGAAAGAAGTAGAGGCAACCAAGTTTAGTTACCTCTTCAGGCATCACTGGAACAAGGAGCCTAGACATCAGGAGTACTGCTCCAGGCTCCGAAGGTCCTGTTACCAGTTTACATCTGTCTTTTAAGAAGATGGCAACTTGCAAAGAAAATTGTAAAGAAATAAAGTTAAAACATAAAAAGTAAAAAGCGAAAGAATTAAAGATTAGTCTATAAGGAAATCTTGAAGAAACCAAATGATGGCAGTAGGAAAATAATGTATTTGATCATAGGTAAGTGGGAAAATAAAAGATTGGGAGAATACACTAGATAAAGCAGGATAGGTGAACACTTAAGACAATAAACCTATTTCTCCTAGGAATATGAAATTTATGTAGTGCTAGACTGATTCATAGAAGTGGCATGGGTGGTGATAAAGGCATAAATAGTTGCAAAGTATATCATGTTTCATGACATCCATATGGATTTCCATACCATTTTCACTTCTCAGAAATTGAATGGAAGTTCATACAGTGAGAAAACTCCTAATTATATGAATTTAAATGCAGGTTTTGAAATGTACCAGCTGGGTGACATTGATGCAGGCACTTAATCTTTTTGAGTCGTATTTCCTCCCCAGTAATAAAGAGTTCATTATAATTGTAAAGTTGTATTATTTCAAGGTCTTTTTTCATTTGAAATTCTGTGGTTTCAAATATTTTCTTCCCTCATTTACCATTTTTTTTTAAATGGGCATATCCACCATCCTTCTCCTCATCTTCTGAGATATCCTTACCCAAGATACTTATAGTTATCATGGCAACAGACGTGCTAAGCACAGGAGATAAGTTGTTTGCTGAGTTCCTTCACCTGTATACCTGAGCTTATTACCTGGTTCTCAATGAGCTCTCATCTTTATTCCAGTGGAAATATACTCATAAAGAAGTACAGTGTACTAATTTGTTTATTAAACACTATTACATGTCTGTGTTATTTGAATGGGAAAATCAAAGACAAGCTTATAGATGCCTAAAATCTCAACCAATTGTTTTGTGATAGCATGATAAATGCTATAATGAATGAAAGCATAGATGAAAGGCATCTAACAAAACAGGTTTATATGGCAGGGGGTGTGAAGAGAGAGAGATTTTTTTTAATTTATTTTTTATTTTTTATATAATTTATTTTGGTATCATTAATCTACAATTACATGTGCAATATTATGGTTATTAAACTACCCCTTCATCAGGTCCCCCACACCAACTCCATTATAGTCACTGTACATCAGTGTAGTGAGATGCTATAGAATCACTACTTGTCTTCTCTGAGTTGTACAGCCCTCCCCGTGCCCCCCCAACATTACATCTACTAATCGTAATGCCCCTTTTTCCCTCTTATCCCTCCCTTCCCGCCCATTTTCCCCAGTCCCTTTCCCTTTGGTAACTATTAGTCCGTTCTTGGGTTCTGTGAGTCTGCTGCTGTTTTGTTCCTTCAGTATTTTTTCTTTGTTCTTATACTCCACATATGAGTGAAATCATTTGATACTTGTCTTTTTCGGCTTGGCTTATTTCACTGAGCATAATACCCTCTAGCTCCATCCATGTTGTTGCAAATGGTAGGATTTGTTTTCTTCTTATGGCTGAATAATATTCCATTGTGTATATGTACCACCTCTTCTTTATCCATTCATCTACTGATGGACACTTAGGTTGCTTCCATTTCTTGGCTATTGTAAATAGTGCTGCGATAAACATAGGGGTGCATCTGTCCTTTTCAAATTGGGCTGCTGCATTCTTAGGGTAAATTCCTAGGAGTGGAATTCCTGGGTCAAATGGTATTTCTATTTTGAGTTTTTTGAGGAACCTCCATACTGCTTTCCACAATGGTTGAACTAATTTGCAGTCCCACCAGCAGTGTAGGAGGGTTCCCTTTTCTCCACATCCTCGCCAACATTTGTTGTTGTTTGTGTTTTGGATGTTGGCCATCCTCACTGGTGTGAGGTGATATCTCATTGTGGTTTTAATCTGCATTTCTCTGATGATTAGTGATGTGGAGCATCTTTTCATGTGCCTGTTGGCCACCTGAATTTCTTCTTTAGAGAAGTGTCTATTCATGTCCTCTACCCATTTCTTAATTGGATTATTTGCTTTTTGTTTGTTGAGGTGGATGAGTTCTTTATATATTTTGGATGTCAACCCTTTATCACATACATCATTTATGAATATATTCTCCCATACTGTAGGATGTCTTTTTGTTCTACTGATGGTGTCCTTTGCTGTACACGTACAGAAGCTGTTGAGCTTGATATAGTCCCACTTGTTCATTTTTGCTTTTGTTTCCCTTGCCCAGGGAGATATGTTCATGAAGAAGTCACTCATGTTTATGTCCAAGAGATTTTTGCCTATGTTTTTTTCTAAGAGTTTTATGGTTTCATGACTTACATTCAGGTCGTTGATCCACCTTGAGTTTACCTTTGTGTATGGCGTTAGACAATAGTCCAGTTTCATTCTCTTACATGTAGCTGTCCAGTTTTGCCAACACAAGCTGCTGAAGAGGCTGTCATCTCCCCATTGTATATCCAAGGCTCCTTTATCAAATATTAATTGACGGTGTATGTTTGGGTTAATGTTTGGATTTTCTATTCTGTTCCACTGACCTGTGGGTCTGTTTTTGTGCCAATACCAAATTGTCTTGATTACTGTGGCTTTGTAGTAGAGCTTGAAGTCAGGGAGAATAATTCCCCGTTTTATTCCTCCTTGTCGGGATTGCTTTGGCTATTCAGGGTCTTTTGTGGTTCCATATGAATTTTAGAGTTATTTGTTCCAGTTCATTGAAGAAAGCTGTTGGTAGTTTGATAGCGATTGCATTGAATCTGTAGATTGCTTTAGGTAGTATAGCCATTTTGACAATATTTATTCTTCCTAGCCAAGAGCATGGGATGACTTTCCATTTTTTAGTGTCCTCTTTAATTTCTCTTAGGAGTGTCTTGTAGTTTTCAGAGTACAGGTCTTTCACTTCCTTCATTTGGTTTATTCCTAGGTATTTTATTCTTTTTGATGCAATTGTGAAAGGAATTGTTTTTCAGATTTCTCCTTCTGTTAGTTCATCATTAGTGTAAAGGAAAGCAACAGATTTCTGTGTGTTAATTGTATCCTGCAACTTTGCTGAATACAGGTATTAGTTCTACTGGTTTTGGAGTGGAGTCTTTAGGGTTTTTTATGTACAATATCATGTCATCTGCAAATAGTGAAAATTTGACATTTTCTTTACCAATCTGGATGCCTTGTATATCTTTGTTTTGTCTGATTGCCGTGGCTAGGACCTCCAGTACTATGTTGAATAACAGTGGAGAGAGTGGGCATCCCTGTCTTGTTCCCGATCTTAGATGAAGAGCTTTCAGCTTCTCGCCGTTAAGTATGATGTTAGCTGTGGGTTTGTCATATAAAGCCTTTATGATGTTGAGGTACTTGCCCTCTATACCCATTTTGTTGAGAGTTTTAATCAGGAAGGCTGCTGAATTTTGTCAAATGCTTTTTCAGCATCTATGGAGATGATCATGTGGTTTTTGTTCTTCTTTTTGTTGATGTGGTGGATGATGTTGATGGATTTTCGAATGTTGTACCATCCTTGCATCCCTGGGATGAATCCCACTTGATCATAGTGTATGATTCTCTTGATGTATTTTTGAATTCAGTTTGGTAATATTTTGTTGAGTATTTTTGCATCTACGTTCATCAGGGATATTGGTCTGTAATTTTCTTTTTTGGTGAGGTCTTTGCCAGGTTTTGGTATTGGTGTGATGCTGGCTTCATAGAATGAGTTTGGAAGTATTCCCTCCTTTTCTATTTTTTGAAAAACTTTAAGGAGAATGGGTGTTATTTCTTCTCTATATATCTGGTAGAATTCAGAGGTGAATCCATCAGGTCCAGGGGTTTTGTTCTTGCGTAGTTTTTTGATTACTGATTCAATTTCGTTGCTGGTGATTGGTCTGTTTAGTTTTTCTGTTTCTTGCTTGGTCATTCTTGGAAGGTTGTATTTTTCTAAGAAGTTGTCCATTTCTTCTATGTTTTCCAGCTTGTTAGCCTATAGATTCTCATAATATTTTCTTATAATTCTTTGTATCTCTGTGGGGTCTGTCGTGATTTTTCCTTTCTCATTTCTGATTGTGTTTATGTGTATAGATTCTCTTTTTCTCTTAATGAGTCTGGCTAGGGGTTCATCTATTTTGTTTATTTTTTCAAAACCAGATCTTGGTTTCATTGATTTTTTTCTATTGTTTTATTCTTCTCAATTTTATTTATTTCTTCTCTAATCTTTATTATGTCCCTCCTTCTGGTGACTTTGGGCCTCATTTGTTCTTCTTTTTCCAATTTCAGTAATTGTGTCTTTAGACTATTCATTTGGGAATGTTCTTCCTTCTTTAAATAGGCCTGGATTGCAATATACTTTCCTCTTAGAACTGCCTTTGCTGCGTCCCACAGAAGTTGTGGCTTTGTGTTGTTGTTGTCTTTAGTCTCCATATATTCTTTGATTTCTGTTTTGATTTGGTCGTTAACCCATTGATTAATTAGGAGAGTGTTGTTAAGTCTCCATGTATTTGTGAGCCTTTTTGATTTCTTTCTAAAATTTATTTCTAGTTTTATACCTTGGTGATCTGAGAAGTTGGTTGGTAGGATTTCAATATTTTTGAATTCACTGAGGTTCTTTTTGTGGCCTAGTATGTGGTCTATTCTGGAAAATGTTCCATGTGCACTTGAGAAGAGTGTGTATCCTGTTACTTTTGGGTTCAGAGTTCTTTAGATGTCTGTTAGGTCCATCTGTTCTAGTGTGTTCTTCAGTGCCTCTGTGTCTTTACTTATTTTCTGTCTGGTTGATCTGTCCTTTGAAGTGAGTGGTGTGTTGAAGTCTCCTAAAATGAATGCATTGCTGTCTATTTCCTCCTTTAATTCTGTTAGTATTTGTTTCACATATGCTTGCGCTCCTGTGTTGGGTGCATATATATTTAAAATGGTTATATCCTCTTGTTGGATTGACCCATTTATCATTATGTAATGTCCTTCTTTATCTCTTGCTACTTTCTTCGTTTTGAAGTCTATTTTGTCTGATACAAGTACTGCAACACCCGCTTTTTTCTCTTTGTTGTTTGCATGAAATATCTTTTTCCATCCCTTCACTTTTAGTCTGTGTATATCTTTGGCTTTGAGGGGAGTCTCTTGTAAGCAGCATATAGATGGGTCTTGCTTTTTTATCCATTCTGTTACTCTGTGTCTTTTGATTGGTGCATTCAGTCCATATACATTTAGGGTGATTATTGATAGATATGTACTTATTGCCATTGCTGGCTTTAGTTTCGTGGTTACCAAAGGTTCATGGGTTGCTTCTTTACTATCTAACAATCTAACTTAACTTTCTTTTTAAGTTATTGTAAACACCGTGTGATGTTTCTTTATTTCTCTCCCTTCTTTTGCTTCCTCCTCTATTCTTTATATACTAGGTGTTTTATTCTTTGCCTTTAGTTAGTATTTTGATGGTCTGCTTTCTTTGCTATGATTTTATTTTCTCTGGTGACATCTTTTTAGCCTTAGGGGTGCTTCCCTCTAGAGCTGTCCGTTTAAGGTATCCTGTAGTGGTGGTTTATGAGAGGCAAACTCTTTCAACTTTCGCTGTCTAGAAATTTTTTAAGCCCTCCATGTTATTTAAATGATAATCATGCTGGATACAGTATTCTTGGTTCGAGGCCCTTCTGTTTCATAATGTTAAATATATCATGCCATTCTCTTCTGGCCTGTAAGGTTTCTGTTGAGAAGTCTTATGATAGTCTGATGGGTTTTCCTTTGTAAGTGATCTTTTTTCTGTCTCTAGCTGCCTTTAATACTCTGTCTTTATCTTTGATCTTTGCCATCTTAATTATTATGTGTCTTGGTGTTGTCTTCCTTTGGTCCCTTGTGTTGGGAGATCTGTGGGCTTCGGTGGACTGTGTGACTATTTCCTTCCCCAGCGAGGGAAAGTTTTCAGCAATTATTTCTTCAAAGACACTTTCTATCCCTTTTTCTCTCTCTTCTTCCTCTGGTACTCCTATAATGCGAATATTTTTCCATTTGGATTGGTCACACAGTTCTCTTAATATTCTTTCATTCTTAGAGATCATTTTATCTCTCTCTGCCTCAGCTTCTCTGTATTCCTGTTCTCTGATTTCTATTCCATTAAAAGTCTCTTGCATCTCATCCAGTCTGCTGTTAAGCCCGTCGATCGCTTGTCTGATTTCTGCATTGCCTTTCCTCAGATCTTGCACATTTCTCTGTAGATCATCAGCATGGTTATGACTTTTATTCTGAATTCTTTTTCAGGAAGACTGTGCATTTCCATCGCTTCAGGCTCCCTCTCCTGGGTTGTGTGGTTTATTTTGGTGTGAACCATGTTCCTCTGTCTTTTCATGACTATAGTATTTGCCACGTATGTCAGCTGGGCTCTTTAAGAGTTTAAAAAGAAAAAAAAAAGAAAGAAAGAAAAAGAAAATCAAAACAAAAAACCAAAAAAAACAAAAACAAAACAAAACCAAAAAAGAAACGCTCACCGGGAGTAGATTCTGTGGGAATGCTGTAGGCGGCCCTGTTGCCCCACTATTCCGCAGCCGTGACCACGCCGCTGCAGGGCCCTTTATAGCTATGGCTGGGGTGAGAACGAATGGGAGGCTGTTGATCTCAATGAGAAGTCTATGTGCGGCCACGCTTTCCCAGTCGCCAGCTAAGGGGTCTGAAAGTCCCCAGGGCTCCCAGCCTGCTGGGGTGAGTGTGCCAGGGTGATCCGGCTTCTCCGCTGGCCTTCTGTCTCTTTAAGACCGCTGAAGAAAGCGCGCGCTTTTCTTTTTTTTTTTTTTTTTCTTCTTGGGAGCCGGCTGCAAGCACCCTGGCACGTTCCCCACTCAGATCCTGCACCCTCTGTCTGTCCAATCTCCGCTACACTGCACTATATGTGTCAGTGCTCCCCGCACAGATCAGTGGGGCTGATTATTTCGCAGGGTGTGCTTCCACTCCCTCCTGGATCTGAATCCTCTCTTCCTGCCAGTGCGCTGGGGTGGGGGAGTGCTCAGGTTCCGCAGGGTCGCGGCTCCGTATCTTACCCGCCTCTTAGGGTGCCGAGTCCTCTCAGGTGTAGCTGCACGGTGTGCGCTTCCCTGTGTATTTTGGTCTCTCTTTTAGGAATAGTTGTATTTGCTGGATTTTTGTGGATAAATATAGTGTTGGGAGGAGATTTCTGCCCCCCTGCTCATGCCACCATCTTCCCGGAAGTCCGAGAGAGAGATTTAAATATGGTAAATAGACATTCAGTATTGAATGTTATGTGAGTGAAGCTGAGCAGGTATATACATAGAGAAAGGACATTTCCAGAAGAGGAAACTGCACATTTTAAACAGAGGAGACAATTCATATTTGTGCTGTAGGTTAATTGCTATAGCAGTATGGGGAAAAGAAAAGAGGTAATACTGAAGAAAGACTATCAGGTAAGGGTGGTTATGCAAATTAAAGTGATTTTATGTAAAATAGCTGAAACGTAGTAGGGATATGACAAACCATTAGTCTCCAAACTCTGAGAATTAACAACTGTATGTCATTTTTCATTGTATATCCAGTACACAGTAGAGAACTGGGCAAAGGCAGTCCTTGAAAAAATGGCTATTAATATATGTAATATCTGCAGCACAATATCGAGCCAGTGTCAAGCTTTTTTTATTTGTTGACCTGATTCACATTGCTCTAAGGTGATAAAATAAATTAGCAGTAAGAGGGATATGAGGTGCAGAGGGGAAGTTGATATGGTAGACAGGGGCCTAGAGAAAGCTCACTGAGATGGTATTATTTGAAGAGTGTGAGGAATTTAGATATGTGGATATGGAGGGTAGAGCATAGGAGAATGTACCAGTTAGAAGGAACAGCAAGTGCAAAGGCCCTGAGAGAGAACATGTCTGGTAGCTCTGAGAAATGGCAAATATACTACACCTCCAGATCCCTGGCTGTGGAGTATGTGAGACAGAAAAGAGGGGCTTGAGGGAAATAGTGTTGTTAGGGGAGAGCTAGGTTTCAGTCAGTGGTGGAAGGTGGAGGAAATTTTTGAGGATAAAGGTGATTATGCTTACACTTGACTCTGACTTTCAGAGGACACAGAGAAGGGTTTCAGGAAGTGGGGCAAGGGCCATATAATGGGGTGAACATTCATTGTAGAGTCCTGTGATTATTAGAGTCCAAAGAATGGGGGATGATCTGGAAATCCAAGATAAAGATGACCTTTTTCACCAGGGGCCTGATATGTGATGAGCTGGACCCACATTGTTACATTTAGATGATAATGGAGACTGTGTGATAGCTGAGGGAGGAGGAGAAAGAAGTACAGGAGGAGACTCCCTCCCTGTTTTGTCAACGTCTTCAGCACTCTCTACAATTATGGAGTTCATACTTTTCACAGAGCAATCTCAAAGAAAAAAAAAGGAAAGTACATTACACAATAGGCACCAGATCAAATATGGCCTAGATTAAAATAAATGGTATGACCATTATTACCATGTTTGATGGGAGCCAGAGCTAACAAAATTTTAACAGAGTAGGGAGCTCATATTCAGAGGAAATTCAGTACAAGCCATGCTCTAGTTAAGCTCTCAACAGAAGACTGAGCTTGCAAAGTTAAAGGAATTGTCTCCAATCTTGTAATTTATATTGGCAATTGAGGCCAATCTCGGTTTAAGCATTTTTAATGAACTATAAGGGGATTAGCATCATCATTTAACATTCTGATTAATTGTTGAAAAATGTGTTTTAAATACATATAGACAATTATTTTAAAGCACTTGGCAAATGATATTTTTGGAATAAAGTTGGTTTTCATTCTTCAAGCACATCTTTAGAGTTTTGTTTTGGGAATTGATCATTATCCATCAGTGTAATTTAAGTCATCTGATGGTAAAGTTTAAAGTTGTCAAATTATTTTTCTATTTTAGAAGATCCTTACTCTATAAAGCTCTAAGATGCTCATTTCCTTTCATTGTTCTTTCAGAGAATGTGACTTTCTCATTTCAAAATGTGTGGAGGTTATTGTAGAAATTACTACTTCTTCTGTTCTTGTTTTTTTATTTTGTTTAATTTACATCTACTTTTTGGTGAGCAGTTCAAGGTTGATGAAGATAATGTAAAGCCAGAACTTGAAAAGCAGCTTCCATGAAATATAATAAAATAAAACAAATATAAGTCTCTAGAAAAGGCTGATTGTTTTTCACAAGTAAGCTATTGATCATATATATATGTTTATGTTCTTTAGTTGGCTTTGAGTGGCATAGTCATTGCAAACCAATGAATGAGAAAATATTTTCTTGCTTTTAAAAATGTGGCTGGGCCCAGGCTGGTGACTGCTGAATGGGTGAGGAGAAGCCTAGTCCAGAGGTTTATCAACACTTTTCATTAATATTCTTTATATGCTGTTTGCCTTTTGTCAAGCATTAAAGTGGCGTGAGGAAAGAGATGAGCTGAATAGGTGATTACTGCATTTTCATTTAACACTAGCATTTATTGGACTTGATTTTGTAGCAGGCATTATAGGACCTAACTTTCCATGTACTGTCTCAGGCAATCATCAAACCTTGGCAGACTGACTCTAGAATCTACTTTCTTAGCTGCTAGATTTTGTTTTCTCAGTTTTATTCATTTATATACCATCATCTCAATCCTTGTTCAATCTATAGAACATCTTTATTTAATTAAAAAAATTGACATTATTGTTTCTGTTGATGCTGTTTTTAAAATATCTTTCCTGTCAGCAAGGATGTCAATAAAATCAAGACTTAATGTGTTAATTATGATTCTTTTAAATTAATATTAAAATTGCCTACATGTAGCACCTAAAATCACCTCATGTATCACCAGTGTCACATATGCTGCAATTTGGGAAACCACTTTGCTATACCGTCTCCCATCCTAGGGATATAAGTTTGGGCTATTAGGACAGAGGATATGCATACATTTTTGCAACAGATTTTAAAAGGATTTGAATTACAGAGGCTGGTCAAAATGATCCATTGGGGTGTTTAAAAATATTAAAACATGTTTGGAGGTACGTTTTTTCCATCATTTAAATTTTCCATTTTTGTGTTTACAGTTTATATAATAAATTTATACATATAATTTATAAATATTCAATACTGAGTTATATAATCAGGAACTATTTTACTGATGTAAAAATATAAGAAATTTAATCTTTTACTTACTGTATAGAGACTTATGGTGACCTGTTCCTCTACTCTGTCCAGCTTCATTGCTTTTGCTTGAATACAGAGAATCTGGGTGAAGTTAATAATCACATGTTTATTGACCTTTGAGAAAAATCTGTAACCCTTAGAACCAGGAGATTATTCAGAATAAGGTATTTCCATATGGCCACAAAATCTTACATTTTATTCAAACTTTTACTGCATAATTATATCATATAATCTAGAGGAAAGAATGCAAAATAATGATTCAGAATTTCATGAATTTAAAATCCCAAAAAATCAGATTTGATCATAAAACATGATTTGACCTGAATTGTTTGGCAGCAAAACCTGACTTGAACTGACATGAGGATGTTTATGTTTTTTATGACATTTAGTATAAATATATATGTGTGCTACAGAAATATTTGACTTTGAGGACTAATCCTGTTGGATATGTTGTATATAAGCTTTCTAAAATCCTAACAATTCAGTTTCAAGGCACAGTAGGCTTCAAGGATTCAGATAGAAGACTGTGGACCCATAGGGCAATTCTCTGTGTAATTTGTTGTGTTACAGGAAACCCTAGAAAATTCTTTCTCATTTTGAGTGAGAATTCTTAGGGCCTAAATTCATTCTAGCTTTAGGTATTATTTCCTAAGAGGTTGTAGAAATGGAGGCATTCAGTAAGTAGTTGTATCAGTTTACATATGAGGTATTCTCTAAACCTGATATTTTGAGGTTCTCTGAAATGTTAACAAAGATGTATATATCTTTGTTCACACACACACACACACACACACACACACACACACACACACATAAGCAAAATATACATTATATTTTTATTAGATGTTTACTTGAATTAGCCTTTATACCCTTTTTTTTAAAAACATGATTGTGTTGAAGGTTTTAATTCAATTAATGACTAATATGGATTGCCTAGCCTTATTTAAATAATTTTTAGTGGAAATCCGTTGAGCAAATCAGGAGCTGGATTGTTTAAATTAAATCAGAGTTTAATTTAGATATTTAAGCTGTGTTATTGAATGGTAGTTTTGGCAAACAGAAGTTCATTTTACAGATACATGAAGACTGTATTGCAAATGCTGGCAGATTTTACTGAGATGAGGGAAATAAAGTAGCAAACTCATAGATTTATCTCAGAAGACAAATGCAGACTCTCAAGGAAATATGCTAGTTAAGTCACTTTTGAGGGATAACTTCAAAAGAAATGACATGACATATAATAGCAGTTAGCACTAAGATGGAAAAATCTAGAGAGTCAGGCAGATTTTATGCTAAGAATGGTAATACAATTAGAAAAAAAATAAAATAATGGCAGTTGTATATGTACGCTCTGACATTACACTGAAACTTGTTAAGAAAAGAAAGTTCAAGTGAATGTTAGTGCATGGGATGACAGATAAATAGAATTAATACTACTATCCTTAAATATTTTAATGTGAATAAAAATATACCAGAGGAGGTAAACTAAACTGTTTGGGGTTAAAAATTCTGTGGTTTAAAAAGAACACAAATGCATGTGCATACAAATTGCCAACAGCCACCTGGTAAAACTGTTCTCAAATGTAAACTAAAGTATTCCTGTGCAGAGGTGGCTGGAGGCATACACACCAATATGTCTAAAGAAAAACATGACCATTGAAACTCTTCCTAGCTTAATGCTGTTTTTGGATATTTTCTGCAAGTTAGATGAGGGAAGTTGATATGACTATTTTTAGGCTACAAGTGTCAATAAGGTCATTTTAAAGACATTAGTCTAAGTTCTTATAACTTATTCATAAATTCACAATGTGATTTTTTATATACATATTCATATGCTTTACTTCTTACCTGTGTCTGAGTGTCACCCTCAAAAGACTGCTCAGGTCTCCTCTGGTTCACAGTCATAGCCAAGCCAATGACCTTAATATCTTCAGTCACAAAGTGATTTTCCTCAAGATCAGAGGTTTCTACCCTTCCACTGAAGCAATTTAAGCAACCACTAAGTTTTCAGTTCTTAAAGACTATGCAATGTCTTTAAGAAAACATACCTGGACATATTTAGGAGCAGAGGTCAGTGGTACATTATGGAATCTAAGGTATCAGTGACTATCAATCAGAATGGACCAGTGGAAATTCAGAAATCAAGGAGGCAAATTGGACAGAGACTTTGCCAGGGGCAGGGGCATTGGAAATGGGGAGATACTGGTCAAAGTGTATATATTTTCAGTTGTAAGATGAATGAGTTCTGAGGAACTCATGTACAGCATGGTGACTATAGTTAATGATACTGTGTTGTATACTTGAGATTTGTTAAGGAAATAGATCTTACCATTTTCACCAAAAAAAAAGTGTGAGATGATGGGTGTGTTAATTAATTGGATTTTGGTAATCACCTCATAATATATACATTTATCAAATCATCACAATGTATCCTTTAAATACATATGATTTTATTTGTCAACTATACTTAAGTATCAAGGAAGAAAATTGGATAGAGAGTTTGACCTAAGAAGTATGAATTTTCATATACATTTCGTCAATGTTGGTTCTAGTTCTCTGGAGGTGTGGCTTTACTGATATTCACAGCCATGTTTCATCTGAACAACTATGGTCCTTAATTGCTTTGCAGCTTGCCATAAGCTGTGAAGGCTTTAGTAAACAAGCACTGGGAAATTTGCTGTGGTATGGTCTGTTTTTATTGTATTTTTATTTTGGTTAGTTAAATCCATTTTACCGTTGATACAGTTAATGGGACTAATCTTGATAATTAGTGCAGATTACTCACTTTTAAGGTTATATATCTTAAAAACATCATAACAAATAAATAAGAGAATTACTGTTGGTAGCCAAGGTCATCCATTTACTAAATTACATCTTATTGCATGCTAAATGATTTTATAGCAGAGTAAAATAATCTAATGTAAAGAAAAAAATGTACTTTTCTTAATTTTCCCACATTAAAAACTAACTGCCACATTTGCATACCAGTGCTATAAAGAATAATAAATGATTACTATAGATTCCATGAGCAAGAGTCCATATAAACTTATGTGCCTAAAATATTATGATTTATGCCATATTGGTGAGTAATTATTAAACTGGAAAGCTTTAATTATCTCATATATGGATAAGGAAAATAAAATGTTACTAAGTATAGTATGAAGTATCTCTGAGTTTACCTTTTTAAAGTAAAAAGTTTATTTTGGAATAATTTTAGTTCTACAGAAAAATTGCAAAGATAATACAGAGAGTTCCCATACATCTGGCATCCAATTTCCCTTATTCTTAAGAACTTACTTTAGTATGATACATTTGTCAAAATGAATGAACAGATATTGATGCATTATTATGCAATAAAGTCCATCCCCTAGTCATATTTTCTTGGTTTACCTATTGTCATTTTTCACTGCTAGGATCTCATCCAGAATACTGTATCATATCATATTTAGTCATCATGACTCCTTAGACTTCCTGTGACAGTTCCTAAGTTTATTCCTTAATTTTTTGGATATTAAAGAAATTATTTATGTTTATAAAATGTTCTGGATATGAGCACTCTAATGATTTCTAAATTTTTATGATATGAAAGAAGAATAACTCATATTTAAAGGCATACATATAAAAATGAATATCACATGCACACGTACATTTATTACTGGCTTTGTAAATCCCTTGAAGATGATGTATTTTAATAACTTGTACTTGCACTTGGGCAAACTTTTGGTTCTATAGTGTTTTCAGTGGAACATTTGGAAAATGTATGTGGGGAATATCTATTCTTTGATAATTACTCTTAACTTTGCTACTACAGATTCCACTAAGTGTGTCTTTAGAATAATTATCAGAAATTTTTACTACAAATCATGTTTTAAAAGTTGATGTTTTTGCAAATCATTACATTAATAACCCCCAGAATATTGGTCTGAAGGTCTTTATTATAGTTTTTGGTCTATAACTTGGAGTTTATTTTATAGTTTTAATTGGATGGGAGAGCATTTGAGACAAGAGTCTCAGTTAAAGTACCCAGTAAACATGATTAATTAGTTTGAAAAACCAAGGAACTCCTCCCATTAATGAGATCTAAAAGCGGGTCAAAGAAAAGAGCTTAGGAAAAACCCACACTAGTCATATTATACATTATTAGGGAAAAAGGGAAAATATCTAATAGTTATGGGGAGAAAAAGCAGATCATACAAAAGAACAAAAATTAGATTGATACAAGATTTTTCAATATCCAGATGAACACTTACTTAAATATTAAGGCATGATAAAAAATATCCTCAGGACATGTTTCAAACATATAATGCTTAGGAGGAGTTCCCATACAACAATATTCAATGAAAATTTTGGACAGAGTACTTAAAAGTAGATACACACTCAAGGAGTTGCCAGATTTACTTTGGGAATAGATAATCAAATATTTTTATTATAATCTTTAAATAAGTATCATTGTCTTTATATGTCATCCAATATATGTATGCATATGTGTACATATATAGATATAAAAGAGAATATATTCATTAAAAAAACTCAAATGCAAATCTATGTAATATTAACAAGATGGGCTGCTATTAAGGAAGAGGAAAACACCAACAGAGGGGAGAGTGTGCTGAAGTTCTTAATAGTATTGGAAGTTGGGGAGGTACAGATAACATTTTAGAAGAAGTATTAGAAAGAAATTTTTTAAATATAAGAAAAGTGGGACACATTGAAATAATAAGTTCTGTAGTAGAAAGTTATATGTAGGTTAACCTTTAAAATAAATGTGAATGGACTAAACTCATCAGAAAAAGACAGTGATAGATTTATTATAAAAAATTAAAATATAACAGACATTTAAAGATAAAGAAAATGAAAGATTAGAAAAAAGAAATATCAGACCAATATTAGCTCTCTCAGGAACCTGATTTAGCTCTAATAATAATAAATAAAATAGGCATTAAGAAAATAATGCCTTTTAGGAGCAAAGAAGTTTATTTACTATCAATATGACCCAGAATGATCAAGTGGGGTTTATTTCAGGAATACAAGATTTTTTTATGTTTCTCAACAAAAGAATATTCAAAGCAAAAGAATGAATGATTTTCCCCTAAGATGAGGAATGAAGCAAGAACATTTGCTCCAGAAACACCTGTTCATTGTCATACCAGAGGCCGTAGTCAATGCTAAAAAGTCCTCAAGATTGCAAAGCATGAGTGTGCACATTACTATCCATGGAAGCTTAAATATTGGAAAGAAAGTAATCGAACTCTCTTTATTCGCAAAGAACCTCATCATGGACATAGAAAATACTAAGGGTTTTACAAGAAGTTAGTAGAACCAAAAAGAAAATTTAGCATGATCACAGAAACCAAGGTCACTGGGCAAAAATCAGTTGTGTTTCTCTAAACTACCAAAAAATAACCAGATAATGAATCTTAAAAAATTTCCATTTACACTAGCAGAAAAAGGTGTAAAAGGGGTTAAGAATAAGTTAAAATAAAATGTACAAGATTTCTGTACTGATAACTAGAAAGCATTGCTAAGAAAAATTAAATACGACCTAAAGGAAAGTGAAGATGGGTCATCCTCATAGACGGTAAGACTCAGTGTTGTTAAGATGTCAGTTTTACCATTTGACCCAGGAATTCCACTCCTAGGAATTTACCCTAAGAATGCAGCAGCCCAGTTTGAAAAAGACATATGCACCCCTATGTTTATTGCAGCACTATTTACAATAGCCAAGAAATGGAAGCAACTTAAGTATCCATCAGTAGATGAATGGATAAAGAAGAAGTGGTACATATACACAATGGAATATTATTCAGCCATAAGAAGAAAACAAATCTTACCATTTGCAACAACATGGATGGAGCTAGAGGGTATTATGCTCAGTGAAATAAGCCAAGCTGAAAAAGACAAGTATCAAATTATTTCACTCATATGTGGAGCATAAGAACAAAGAAAAAAACTGGAGGAACAAAACAGCAGCAGACTCACAGAACCCCAAAACAGACTAATAGTTACCAAAGGGAAAGGGACTGGGGAAGATGGGTGGGAAGGGAGGGATAAGAGGGAAAAAGGGGCATTACGATTAGCAGATGTAATGTTGGGGGGCATGAGGAAGGCTGTAGAACTCAGAGAAGACAAGTAGTGATTCTATAGCATCTCACTACGCTGACGGATAGTGACTGAAATGGGGTTGGTGGGGGGACCTGATGAAGGGGGTAGTTTAGCTTTCTTTTTTTTTCTATTTAAAAAAATTTTTTTAATGTAATTTATTTTGGTATCATTAATCTACAATTACATGTGCAGTATTATGGTTATTAAACTACCCCTTCATCAGGTCCCCCCCACCAACCCCATTACAGTCACTGTCCATCAGCGTAGTGAGATGCTATAGAATCACTACTTGTCTTCTCTGAGTTCTACAGCCCTCCCCGTGCCCCCCCCAACATTACGTCTGCTAATCGTAATGCCCCTTTTTCCCTCTTATCCCTGCCTTCCCACCCATCTTCCCCAGTCCCTTTCCCTTTGGTAACTATTAGTCCGTTCTTGGGTTCTGTGAGTCTGCTGCTGTTTTCTTCCTTCAGTATTTTTTCTTTGTTCTTATACTTCACATATGAGTGAAATCATTTGATACTTGTCTTTTTCAGCTTGGCTTATTTCACTGAGCATAATACCCTCTAGCTCCATCCATGTTGTTGCAATGGTAGGATTTATTTTCTTCTTATGGCTGAATAATATTCCATTGTGTATATGTACCACCTCTTCTTTATCCATTCATCTACTGATGGACACTTAGGTTGCTTCCATTTCTTGGCTATTGTAAATAGTGCTGCGATAAACATAGGGGTGCATCTGTCTTTTTCAAACTGGGCTGCTGCATTCTTAGGGTAAATTCCTAGGAGTGGAATTCCTGGGTCAAATGGTATTTCTATTTTGAGTTTTTTGAGGAACCTCCATACTGCTTTCCACAATGGTTGAACTAATTTGCATTCCCACCAGCAGTGTAGGAGGGTTCCCTTTTCTCCACATCCTCGCCAACATTTGTTGTTGTTTGTGTTTTGGATGTTGGCCATCCTCACAGGTGTGAGGTGTTATCTCATTGTGGTTTTAATCTGCATTTCTCTGATGATTAGCGATGTGGAGCATCTTTTCATGTGCCTGTTGGCCATCTGAATTTCTTCTTTAGAGAAGTGTCTATTCATGTCCTCTACCCATTTCTTAATTGGATTATTTGCTTTTTGTTTCTTAAGGTGTGTGAGTTCTTTATATATTTTGGGTGTCAACCCTTTATCAGATAGGTTTTTTATGAATATATTCTCCCATACTGTAGGATGTCTTCTTGTTCGGCTGGTGGTGTCCTTTGCTGTACAGAAGCTTTTCAGCTTGATATAATCCCACTTGTTCATTTTTGCTTTTGTTTCCCTTGCCCGGGGAGATATGTTCAGGAAGAAGTTGCTCATGTTTATGTCCCAAGAGATTTTTGCCTATGTTTTTTTCTAAGAGTTTTATGGTTTCATGACTTACATTCAGGTCGTTGATCCACCTTGAGTTTACCTTTGTGTATGGGGCTAGACAGTAGTCCAGTTTCATTCTTTTATATGTAGCTGTCCAGTTTTTCCAACACCAGCTGCTGAAGAGGCTGTCATCTCCCTATTGTATATCCAAGGCTCCTTTATCAAATATTAATTGACTGTATATGTTTGGGTTAATGTTTGGATTTTCTATTCTGTTCCACTGATCTGTGGGTCTGTTTTTGTGCCAATACCAAATTGTCTTGATTACTGTGGCTTTGTAGTAGAGCTTGAAGTCAGGGAGTGTAATTTCCCGTTTTATTCCTCCTTCTTAGGATTGCTTTGGCTGTTCGGGGTCTTTTGTGGTTCCATATGAATTTTAGAATTATTTGTTCCAGTTCATTGAAGAAAGCTGTTGGTAGTTTGATAGCGATTGCATTGAATCTGTAGATTGCTGCAGGTAGTATAGCCATTTTGACAATATTTATTCTTCCTAGCCAAGAGCATGGGATGCATTTCCATTTGTTAGTGTCCTCTTTAATTTCTTGAAGGGGGTAGTTTAATAACCATAATATTTCACATGTAATTGTAGATTAATGATACCAAAGTAAGTATTAAAAAAATGTCAGTTTTTCCCTTAACTGATCAATAAATTCCATACACTCCCTATAAAAATTCCAGCAGTCTTTTTTGAATAAATGATCCTAAAATTTGTATGGAAACACTAAGGTTGTAGAATATCCTAAGTAGTCTTAAAGACAGATTTGCAGTAATTACTCAGCCTGCATTTAAGACTTACAATAAACCTATGTTTTTCAAAGGATATGATTGACCTAGAATAAACAAAGAGATCAATGGAATAAGATACAGGTTCCTGACTTGTTCTGTCAGATAGGGAAGCCAGTAGCCACATGTAATTGTGTAAATTTAAAGGAGTAAAATTAAAATAAAAATATTGGTGACCTTGGGCACATTTTAATACTCAGTAGCCACCTGTGATTAGTGACTGCTCTAATGGACAATGTAGATGTATAGTACAGTTCATTATCACATAAAGTTCTTTTGAGCAGTGCTGTTCCTGTTAAAAAAAATCCACATATGGTCAGTTTGATTTTTGACAAAAATTCTAGGTCAGTTCAATGAGAATTAAATATTTTTAATAGATACTATTTTTAGGACAACTGGATAACTCCATGAGTTCCCTCAAACCCCCACCCTCAAAATAAGGAAATACAAAAAAACTCAATACCTATTTCACTCTTTACACAAAAATCTGGATCGTAGACGTACGTTTAAACTTAGAACCATAAAACTCTAAGGAAATACAGAAGACAATAGCTTTGTGTTTTGGGGGTAGGAAATGACATACCTAATTGGATAGGAAAAAAACCACTAGCCATGAATAAATTGGTAAATGAAGCTTCATCAAAACAAAAATTTTCCTTTCATTAAAGATACCATTAGGAAAATGAAAGCCACAACATGAGAAAATTATTTGTGGTAAGTGTATCTATCAACAATATTGTTGCCATAATATATATACAGAATTTTTAAAAACAAAGACAAAAACAAAAAACAAAAACTCAACAGTTAGATGAGGAATCCAATAAAAATTTTAAAAGACTTGAATGGGCACTGCAAATGTCCAGTTAAACACTAAGGGAAAGTTTTCATTACTCATCTGGAACGTGCAAATTAAAACCACTATGCACTACACGATTGCTGGAATGGCTAAAATAGAAAGACGGATAAACCAAAGAGGGGCAAGATGTGAAGCAACTGGAAATCTCATATGTTACTGGTGGTGGAGTAAAACAGTAAAACTACTTTAAGAATTATTTGGTAACTTCTCATGGGTTTAAATATACATCAAACCTATTACCCACCATTTCATTCCAGGAGAAATGAAAATATGTCCATGAAAAGGCTTGCGCACAAATGTTTGAAACTGTCTGACTCACAATAGCCAAAACTGAAAACCATCCATATGACCACTGAGAGGAGAAGGGACAACCAAATACTGATATATCCAAAATATGGGATATTACATATTCATTCTTCCCATCCACTCAGGCAGAATTTCCACGTCTACACATCGTATCAAAATTATGTTGGATTGTCCATTGCGAAACTTATTGGACCTTATTTGTTACAAATCAAGGATGCTTACTTATTTTATTCTTTTTTTTAATTTAAATATCAAAATGCAAGGAACTTTTAAAAATTATGTTTTTCATATAAATATTTTATGATAACACATTCTGTTAGTTTTTCTGCTGCAGTCAGATTGCAGCATTTTGTGTCAATCACACCGCCCATCTGTGGACACTGCAATTTATGTGAGGTTGCAACTTTGAGACACTGCCCCTGAAAACCAAATGTTGTTCCATCTACTTCACTCGAATTTGTCAGTATCTCTTAATGCAGCCATCTGGAATTACAGCCTGTAAAAAAGCCACTCTAATATCCCATCAGCTATCTGGCCTCCCTTCTGGGAGGGTATCCATTATGTTATTGGGAATCTCGATTCTATTGATGAGACAGTCCATACACATTTATATGAATTTAGGAAAGAAATTAAGAACATGAATTAAACTGTGAATGTTGGTAACTTTTGGGGTGAGCGAGGAGGTGTGCAGGAATGAGACATAGTTGGGGAGATGTAAAAAGCAGGCAGTCCTCTGTTTCTATTATATAATTTATTGGAAATGGTGAGGGATAGGATGTTGTATTTTTTTTTCTTTTTAAAAATCTGTGCCATTTTTTTCTTGACACATCTCCCTCAATTTATCCTTTTAAGAGGTGCCTGTATTTTTCTTAGGATAATTTGTGTTATTTTTTTTTGGCAAATGACCTTTCCCTCCCTCCTACTGTGTGTGGAACGTATACTTGCTCAATCCTAAATGTTGGGCTCATCCATATGACTTGCTTTGGTCCAAGGAAAGAGAATGTGACTCATACAGGGCTGTGTGTGTGCTTGCTCAGTTTACCTCCGCTGTCTTGAGAAGAAAGAGCATGTTGTAGGTAACCCTTCTTCAGCTTGTACCCCAGCAAACACCTGCAGTGAAATCTTGAATTCAGCCTGCAGCCTAGAGCTGAAGTCAAGCCAAACCATAGCCTGAAGACAGAGTGGCAGAGCTGAGTCCAGCCTCAGTCAGGCAATTCACAATCTGTAGACCATGCACATGAAGGTAAATGCTTTATGCTGCAAACCATCAGGTTTCAGGGTGATTACTTATGTAGCATTTTTTGTGAAAATAGCTGGCTGCTACATCCTCAAAGACACTGTCCACTCAGAATACCCCACCTGTCTCCTGTTCCCATGGTTTGTTCTTATTATGAAGCTATTAAGTGCATGTGAAAACATATGTGATAGAGAAAATATGTATGTGAACTGATGTTTTTACCTTAATTTCACATACAACATTATTTATTTCAGGGCTGCTGCGGACTTAGAAACATTATGAAACATGCCTCTTCTTTTTTTCCTATTTCATTAGTCATTATATTTGCCTTCAAGATACTCCTTTCTAATTCAGAATACTGGAACATTGCCACCTAGTTCATGACGTTTAGCTGTTGTTGCTACCCTCATCTTTGAACAAATTGTGCTGATGGTCCAACCAGTATCCGACACTCTCATCTCAACTTCATTAATCTCCAGTTTAGGTGTATTTGCATGAATGTTACATCAACTACACTGTGCCAGTTTTTAACTCTTGAAGTCTAACATTTCCATCTCACATCACCCTTTCCCCCCTTCCTAAGTCCATAGTCCATAACCTGACATTCAAATAGCACTCATACACTGTTTATATAGTTTCAAGGGAGATTAAGCTGCTTCGTAACAATTACCCTTTTATTGTCTCTTTTTAACTCACTTCTCTAATTGGTACCTGAGATCTGAATAATATTTGTAGTCTCTGTGCTCAGCTAATGATATGCCAGTATTCTCTAAGGTGGTGTAACCTGAAGATACAAGGTATTTGCCCTACACAGAAACTTTGCATGAGAACTGCTTAAAAATAACTATCCCTCAAAACTATACCACAGTGCTTCATATAGAGTAGATGTTCAATAAGTATTTATTGAAAGGATGTTGACATATCCAAGAAGTAATTCTCTAATGGGAGGATTTATGATATGTAATTAAACATTAAATATTTTTAATTATTTAAAAGGAAAAAATAATACCCACATTCATAAATTCTACTTATAGCACACTGATTTCTACTCTGTACAGCTTTAGAAATAAAGTGTCTCTTCTCATGTTTGCTAGTTTTAAAAACAAATTTTGTAGTTGCAGTATTACATCTTGGACAAAAAATGATGGTCCATGAGAGAATTACAGCTTCAGAAGAACTGATTATGACCATTCAAACCTGTTAACACAGATGAAGTGACCTTTTCCCATCTGTGACCTTTGAGGAAAGGCAAAATAGCAGAATATTTTTTCTATGTTTCTGAATTGTCCTTTTTATCTCTAAATGGCAATACTGCAAAAATATCATAATATGTATTAAGGTGATCCTTGAATGACAAGGAAACCCATTTATTTCCAATGAGTAAGTCATCACAAGATCAAAATAATTTTTTCCCTTTAAACTCAGTGCCAGTTTTTGACAGTATGACACTCTCACAGAGAAGAGAGTTTAGTCTTTTACTACATTCAGTGAATTAAGCTGAATGAGGGAAACAGAAAGGGAGAAAAATCATAATCAAATGCTCTACCAAAAACATTCAGTGTGACTGTGACAGAATCAGTTAAGTGAAACATGTAACATAATTGATTATCACTTTTAATAACTTTGCCTTCAATTAGTCCCTTGAGAAAAGATATAAACTCTGCTGAAATAAGTGACAGTAAAGTCACATGGCAAATAGAAATATATATTTGAGCAATCATTCTACTAACCATTGTGCTAAGATCACAGACTTTAGTGAGTTTTTTGTAGACAATAAGTGGAACATTTGTATCACTTACATATATTGTTATTTTATTATTTTAGTCAGCGATTTTATCATTTTAGGTTTATGTGTTTAAGCTCTATATTTTATCTTTGCTCATTTTAAAAATAGCATATCTGTGCATGAAATCTGCATTCTTACATATACATAGCTATGAAAGATAGCACATTTTGCAGTAGAAACATAATTACCTCTTCAGAATGATGATAGAAATTCAGAAGAAACTTGCCTGTGTTGAAATGCCAAGTTCTAAAATATATATGCCTTTCCTTGACTACATGCACATTACCTCCCTCAGCATTTATGTGGTCTCTTTCACAAATTTCAATATTTACATATTATGGATTTCCCTGTATTGTATATTGTACAAGTGTTTGGGTTGTGCCTAACCAGTTATATAAAGTCCTTTTTCTGAGTCT
>JAVSCE010010795.1:0-27227 GCA_032199065.1 Smutsia gigantea | reverse complement strand
TGTACTGGAGTTTGCATTTGAATTGCACTGAATCCAGAGATCTATTTGGGAAGCACCAACATCTTTACATAATTGATTATTCCAAACTTTAGACACAGTAACTCTCCATTTTTTTCTCCATTAATAAATGTGTTTTAAAATTTCTCTCTGCAATGTTTTGTAGTATTTAGAGGAAAGATCTTGCACAACTTTTGTTAAATTTTTATTACTAATAGCTATACTAATCAAGAAAAAGGTGAAGTGTAAAAAATAATGTCAGATTGAAAAAAGGGACATAATCATGGATTATTTTTTAAATAGTCAAGAAAATTTTACGAGCAAATACCTAATTTTTAAAGTACTCTACTTGTGTGGAAGACTCAGTATTTAAAGATGTCTAAATAATTTAAAGATGTTTAAATTATTACCAATCTGATCTGTGAATCAAAGCAATTCTAATCACAATAACAATTGTGTGTGTGTGTTTGTTCTAAATTTTATAGAAATGTAAAGGGCCAAGAATAGTCAAATCATGGCTGAAGAAGAATAAAACAGTTGGCCTACTGAAAGTCAAGAATTACTACAAAGCCATAGTAGTTAGCACCACGAGGAACTGGATCAGAAACAGACCAATAGATCCATGCAACAGAACAGAGAGCCCAGAGGTCACTCACAGGGGCATGTGACTGGGAGTGAAACTGCAGTGTACTTTGTATCTCCCACCTCTAGGTGCCTGGTAGGGCCTCATCAGTTCTAAAGACAGCATACCGAACACATGGGAAGGCAAGTACAACTCTTACACAGGGGCCATAGACTGCCAGCTCTGAGAGAGGCCAGAACAACAGAGGGCTCAGCAGTAGATCTAGACTGTACGATACAACAGCCCTGCCACTTGGGCCATATGACCTAGCCAACTTGGCCTATCACTGTAAATTTATCAGAGGCGGAAAAGATGCTGTGTGGCATTTATGGCAATCCTCAATGCAAGACTCACCACATTGTTGTCTCAAGTTCTATTGCAGAAGAATTATAGACCTCTTGATAAACAGTTTCAGGCATGCTACTGGACCCTGGCTGCCATGGAGTACTTGATCTTGGGACAGTAATTGTCCAAGTTCCCCAAAGCTGAATAAACAGGCAGCCCAGATCCTATGTCATGAGCCACTTCTACGCCATCACCTCTTCCTCAGCTTACATCTTCACCCAATGATGGATCTCTTATAAGCAACTAATGGAGAAGGAAAAAGCCCACTCTTGGTTCCTGGATGGGGTGGGTCATACTGTGAGTGCTGGACAAAACTGGATGGTAGCTATGGTGGTCTGCCCTCAGGGATGGTACTGAAAGGCTGTGGTAACAGACAATTCTCTTTGGGGCAGAACATCTAACAGTCCCCTACTTTATGTGGAAAGAGAAGCTGCCTTCTCTTTACACAGGTTATACGTGTAGGTATAACATACAGATGGACTCATGAGCAGTGGCAAATGGCCAGAAAAAAGAATGGAAGAGCACAACCTACTTTGTTTTCTTTATACCCACAGAAAAATTTAAACTTCTATTTACTTGTTTCATTGTGGAGTCAACACAACACAAAATTCTCTTATCATTTCAGTTGAAAAAAGACAAAGTTGTTTGTAGTAATGATCCCAGGATTACTGTCAAATTTGTTTTTAGCTATATTATTATAATTGTGACAAATAAATATTGGTAAACCAAGCTAATTTACATTTATCACCTCAGTGCATCAGATATCTTTGGAGCTTTACAAATCTCCCGAGTTCTTTTCAATAACAATATTATGCATATAATAAGAGTAGACCTTATCTTATCCCACAAAGTCCTCTGTCTAGTCTCTGGAGGCAAGGGACATCTTGTTTATCTCTGTGTCAATGTAAATAGTCAAATCAAATACCCCCTGGGCAATATCAGACTGCATGTCCTCAGACAGCTTTATAAGCAATGTGCCAAAAAATTTACTTACAAACCAGGAATACTAAACTTTGGCATATTATATAGCTTTAGGAAGGTAGACTTTCAAAAAATTATATGTTCTTTAAACCAACATTCATTGTTTCATATCTTTGCAATAAACTACTACTTTGATCTTTTGATTAATAAATAATTGTTTCTGACATTTAATGCTTACATTAAGAACTTCTTTTGGTCTAGACCTGTGCTGTCCAATACGGAACCCACCAGTGAAAGGGAGCTACTGAAAAGTTAAAATGTAATTCACCTGGATGGAGCTGCCCAATGATGATTTCAATGACAAAGTAAAATGTAAAATATTTTATTAATAATTTTTGTTTCAATTAATGTGAAATGATAATATTTTTGGTGGTTTAGGTTAACTAAGTAAATATAAGCTCCTATAATTACCATTCATTTAGAGTAATGGGCAAAATATCTGCACCTATGGGCTTCCAATTGTGATACTGTTTTTTATTTCATCAAATTTCCTACCGTTATTATTAAACACAACTGTTTATATTGATACTGATTTGTATCATATTTACCCTTTGATCCACATGAGATTATGGGGAGAGCCAAGGAGCAGTGTGTGACTAGAACAACAGGGACAACAAAATAGCCATGTAGTTCAAACTCTCACTGCAGCAATAACGCAGAGACGTAAAAACACCACCCAGGCACCCTTTCCGGAGAACTAGGACTCTCGTGTTTCCCTTTCTCACCCTCTGTAGCCAATTGTTTCTACTATTCAGCCTCCTATGATTCTCAGATCTGTTTCTTCCTTCTTACATCCATTGCTATTATCTTGGCATAACCCCTTATCTTTTCTGGGGTTGCTGCAGTGCCCAGGGCCAGGCTTTCCAATTCTAGTTCCTGTTGTCCTACTATTCATTCTTCAAATGTAGGCCAAGTGCTTTTTTTCCTAAAGTGCCAATATATTCCTTCCTTTTATTAAAAGTCCTGCAAAAATCCTGACTGCCCACGTGATAAAGTACTTAGAAGGCAGTAAAGACTTTCTGTGCTGCCAATCTCTCCACATATCCTCCCATGTCAGTCATGTTGGACTGATCTCGACCTCCCTAACTGCTGTATCTGCCTAAACCTTTGAACCTGTGCTCACTGGTGTATTTGCCCGGGATGCCCTCCCAAGTCCTGACTACCTTCCACCTGGCCAACTCCCATCATTCTGAAGGTGCTATGGACTGAATGTAAACCCCCCAAATTCCTATGTGGACCTCTAACTTCTAATGTGACTGTTTTTGGAGATAGGGCCTTTAGGAAGTAATGAGGTCTTGGGGTGGCTATTGATCCTGTAGGATTACTGTCCTTGTAAGAGACACCAGAGGGATCTCTCTTGCTCCTGCTCTGTGAGGACACAGTGAAAAAGGCAGCCATCTGAAAACCAGGCACCAACCATACTGGCGCCCTGATCTTGGATTCCCAGCCTCCAGAGCTGTGTAAAATTAAACGTCTGTTGTTTAGGCCGCCCTGTTTCTGGTATTTTGTTACAGCAGCCCTACCTGACTGATACAGAGGGCTCTTGTGGGATGTGGATAAAATGAGAGTTCCTGTGGCCAGGATTCTCACCTGGCCCTGGTTGACTAGCTCACTGCACAACTGTGGGCAATACATGGCTGTTGACTCTATGTAAAGAGCTCCACCCAGTGCTCTGGGTGCAACACGGTGGCACGGTTGCAAGGCTGCAGGAGAGCAGAGCAGAGGCTGGAGTGGTGGCAGTGCCAGGGACAGAGGCCCAGAGGACGGCTGTGTGGACAGAGGGGCCCAGAGGATGGCTGTGCGGACAGAGACGCCCAGAGGCAGACACCGTCTTGCTGCATGCAGACTTGCTCTGAGTGAATGGGATTCTAGTGACTGACCTGCCACCTGGAAATAAAGTTGGGTATAACCCTTTCACCCCAAGAACGTTTTGCTGTCAATTTCTTTGGTCACATTGAATCCATAGCGAACTTGCCCAGGGCTGAAACCCACTGGGTAAATGGCAGAATTTCCAGAATCTTCCACCTGGCTTTAGTCCATTTACATGTCACTAGGTTTTTACCGCTGCAGCCTCCCGCAGCCTCTGGGGCAAGGGATGGTGGGAAAATGGCCATTCTCTCCTCCCCTCCATTGCTGGTATATAACTGGTCTGGCGTCTGCCAGTCACCAAGGGCTGGCCCATGGAGTTCCTCCTGGAAGGGGCCAGTGGAGAAGTAGAGAGCACGCCTTGGCTGCAGGAAATGCAGCTTGGAGCAGGCTTTTGCTAGCAGGGACTGGGAAGAAAGGACTTGGGGAGTGGGAGTGCCGCAGCTGTGAGGACCTGATGGAGCTGTGCCTGGCCAGCAAATTTCAGCAAGCTATGAGCAATAAAAACAGTTTCTCCCAACCTGCCCTTCCCCTCGCCTTACTTCAGTTTCACCAGATTCATAGGGGAATTTGTTCCAGGAGGGGGACCCCTTTGCCCCCCCCGAACTACAGCTCTGTTCAAACTTCAGCCCCTGGAGGGTATGTTCTGAGTATCTGAGGCCAAGTGCCTCTCTTCTGCTGACATACACTCCCTAGATACTTTCATGAGAACCCCACCTCTTAGTGTGGTTATTGTCATCCTGATCTTCTAGTCTTGTGAACTCCCTGAAGGCAGGAAAAGTCTCTGTCATTCATTTTTGTATCAAAATCTCCAGCACATAATTTATATTAATGTTGAAAGATGTTTTGTTGATTGAGCATTTAAGAGTATTTTGCAAACGTTTCAAGGCAAATGAAGAGCATTTTGGGGAACAAATCTAATGTCGCGTTCTCATAAGTAACATCCAGCTTGAAGCCACCTGGACAGAGGGAGTTAACAGGGAAACTGAGCAGCCAACCGGGGCGGCTGGGGAGGTCTTGCTGAGCCCTGTTTTTGGGAAAGGTACCAGCCACCACACTTAGATAATGCTCACAGCAGGTGGAGTTATCTCAGCGAGGCAACCATTTTAGAGGGATTGGCTCTCTCCTTCTTTGACCTCAGATGCAAAAGATTAATGACAAGGGAGGAAGAATCTTGAGTTATCAAAACACAGTGCCCCAATCCCTCAGAGAAACAAATGGGACTGTATATTTCAGACGGCTCCGTTTCTGCAAGCACATGGAATAAAGCAGGGCACTACTGCAGTTGTTCAGTGTCCCCACCTTCCCACTGCAAATATAATGGGGTGGGGACAGTTTTCTCGTGCTTGACTGGAGCTGTACATTTATTTCTCCCTTCAGATTAGTTTCGTGAACTGAGTCAATTCTTTGCCATTTCATGAGAGTCTGGGCAGTAGAGATATGACACAGCGAGTGTTTTTTAATCTTTCACTTCTATTTTCTTTATTTGTTATCTCTCCCTCTCCATTTGTGACTTACTTATTTCCTTATTTTCCAGGCATGCTGTGTTAAATTGTTCGTACAAACTAAACTTGGCAGATTTTGAGGGTGTCCTGGAGAGTTTTCAGGAGTGGAGGGTAAGCATCTAAGCGTTACTGCTAAGTAGCTTGCTGAAAGGCTAAAAAGCATGTTTTATCCATGAGATCATACAGACTTGGCCATAGACAGTCCTGGGTTAGAATTCTGACTATTTATTTGCTGTGTGATCTTTGATAAGCTTGACTTCTGTCAGCCTCAGAATCTGTAACTGGAAATAATGACGCCTACCTTGCAGTGTTGCAAAGATGAGAGACAGTATGCATAAAGCACCCGGTGTATGTGATCCCTCAATTAATGTGAAGTCTTATTAATTACATCCCTCCCTGGCCATTGTCCTTGGAAGGCACTTACATCTGGTGGCTAGGAATAAAGGAATTTCTTGGTGGCAAGGAATTAAAGGTGACTAAGGTGTTTAGAAAATCTGGGGCATAAAGGACCTTGAGAAAGTGCCATTTTTATCTAGAGGAATGTCTAAATCATTCATGAGAGACAGTTCTGATTTTCTTTTTTGATATCTCTGGGAATGGAGACTTTCTCACTTGACAAGGAACTTTGTTCTAGCATCTCGTCATCGTGCTGGTTAAGATGTGCCTGCTTGTATTCAGCAGAAATCTGTCTGGTTTTAATGCTCATTTCCTCATATTCAGAACTTAGGGAAAAGGGAGGAAAGCTATTGAGTTTCTCAATTGAGAAAATCTCCACATATTGAATCATGACTCCTTTCCCACTGCTCCGTGAGCTGGAATGACCACAGGGCCTCGAGTGGCTCCTCATGGACACAGGTCCTCTCTACTTTGTTATCTTTGATGTTCTATGAGGGGGCTTATTTTCTCTATGTCTGGTTAAGCGTTTGTCTCTGTACTCTTGGCAGAATCACAGAATGTAGGGGAATCAAGTCTCAAGGCTGCAGGAAAACACAGCTTATTGATGGTACCCTAACAAACCCCAAATCTTATTAGGAAAGTTTTGCATCATAAACAGGGGCTGTAAAGAGGATTTGCTTTATCTTTTGTGATGACTCATAATAACATAGCATGGCAGTGAAGAACCAGAGTTTGGAATCCTACACACAGGCTGGAACTCCTGCCCCTCCCCTTGCTATAGGTGACCCTTAGCAAGTGATTTGGCCTCTGAAACCTCAGTTTATCCCTGTCTACGATGGGACAACGCAAGCACTAACCCGCCCGGCCTCCTGCAGTCACTTAGCTGCCTCAGTTCCTGGTGACCCTACATGTACTCTGCCACCTGTGACCCCACTCCCGTGGCATCTCTCCTGTCCCTGGCCCAGGCCCTCACTCCGGTGGCTTCTCTCCTGTCACTGACTCAGGCTCTGGGCAGGGCCACCGCAGGAGGAGGGCTCCCAGCTGCTCCAGGGTCCACCAGGAGAGGGTAGGACACTAGTGGAGCTGTGCCCCAGCCTTGCACCCCAGCCTGCTCCTGGCCGGCTGGTCGCCTTCCCAGCGTCCTGAGGCCTGCAGTGCCAGCTGGCACCCACTCCCTCTGAGCTGCCACACTCTGCCCACCAGTCCCACACTGCTGATGGCACACGCGCCTGCACTCCAGAGGGCGCTTGCCCAGGACGCCAAACCCACTCCAGCCTGGCAAACCAGCCAGTGTTCCAGCTCTCTTGGGGCTGAGCTATGCCTTCTGCAACGAGGTCTGCACCCTGGCCTTGGGGAGGGCCCCTTTCCAGTCTGTTCTTTCTTTGGGTCTCTCCTTAAGCCCTAGGGCACAGTATATATAGAGTCTTTGTATCTTAGAAACACTTTTTTTTTTATCAGAGTTTAGTTGTTCTTTATATGAAGCCATTCCTTTTCAACTCACTGTGTGGTTCCTCTCTCCTGACTGGACCCAGACTGAGAACATGAAACTGTCCCTTTCTGGTCCCTGACCGTAGGAAGTGTCGCTGACCTATGGCCCCAGCTGCTGTGCTCTGATGCATGTTGTGTTCTGGCCATGGCCTCACTGCACTGCAGCTTGTAGCCAAGGACGGAGCATGGCAGGGAGAGGAAGGCATACTTGTTCTGGCGGATGTGGGCTCTTTTGACAGGCAGCTTTGGTTCAGGGACTCTCTTGTGGCTTTATTAAAAACTGTGCTGTAATCTAAGATTTTTCCACTTAATTTCCTTCTCTCCTGATCTTTTTCTGCAGTTAGTCCTGTGTGGTGACCTTTCCCAGCTCTTTCCCCATCCCCCTCAAACCTGTTTTCCCTATAAATCTCCTGCAGATCTAACCCCAACTTGCTGGGTGTTTCCTGAAGGACCCCAACGAACAGAGGCGCTGGAGGGATTAAAAGAGTGCACAGGGATGGAGCATGTAGCAGGTGCTTGAAGACACCTGCCAGTGAGGGTGCTGAGGAGGGCAGCCTTAGCCAGGGGTCAGAGCTGCGGCCTGCCAGTGTGTCCATGCTAAGTGACACCTTGGTTTGGCTTTCTGGTGAGGCAGTAATAATTATTGTTCTGAGTATTGTCATTCCGGGATGCAGATATGCTGTGTGGTGACATTCCTGATTGGTGGTGTTTCTAAAACTTTTATTTCATCTTCTTTCTTTACATCTGACCAATAAACACAGTGCCAGCAAAAACTCCATTAGCAATTTGGAATACAGCATTTGGGTCTCCATGCTTACTAGCATTTTATTCTGACAAATAGAAGAAATAGGCAGTAATGTGGCAAGACCTCAGCTTTCCATATCGGAGGGCACCCTTTTCATCTCAGAAGCACTTTCTAATATTATTTCCCCTGACTAAACCCTAACAGAAGCCCTGGAAACTGGTATCCAGGTTCTGACCCACTCTGAAGCTCCTGTGGTTCTGATCTGACACCCCTAGATGCTTAGGTATTCATTTCTGTATTTTTTTTTTGACTGATGGGAAGAATTTGTCTGTTGTTCACAAAGTTTTTGAAAGTGGCTAAACAAATCACTTGCATTGATGGTTGTAATTCAGAATTAACCCCAGTGGAATCTTTCTTCCTCTTTGGAAATGGTATACTGATTTGAGCATCTTTTGTACATGTAATGGAAAGAGTTTGTCCTACTTTATGGAAGGAAGAATAGTAGACAAGAAATCTGAGACATTTGGTCTCATTCTGTTTAATGTGACTTTGACACGAGACACTGACTGGTGTACAATTGCCAAGACTTCCCCTCCCTTGGCTCTAAAATACTCTTCGAGGACCCAGGCCACTGCAGGATGAGCAATAAATAGTCTCCCTGCCTGATTCTGACATAATTTGTCATATTTATGACTGTACGATATTTGGCAACCGGTGCTCCGGTGTCCTGTATGTGATGACGTGCTGCGAATAACTGGTGCCAACTTTCAACTAAGAAACTGATTGCAAGAGATTTTATTGTCATTGAATAGGGAATAATTTTATAAGGTTTGAATCTCCAGGGAGCCCAGCTGGATGCCTTTGGGACTTTCCAAATTAATTCAGAGAGTGGCTAAACAGTTTGGCTGATTCAATCACGGTCTAAGTGTTGTGACTGGCAATATATAGTCTGTAACCCTGATTCAAAGAGCAATGGTTTAATCTCAGAAAGGTAATTTGGATGGGGTGTGTTGTTATGTCAATTTATTCTTGCAGTTTTAGTGTTATTGCAGCTGAAGAGATGATTTTGGTAATCAGGAATATTTCTAGACTTGTATGCTCAGCTACATACACCATTAACATAAATACTTCTTTTCACTCAGACCCTGGAAATAGTAGCTGTGATTAATATGCTCATCCATATGTTTTTTTTTATACCCTTTAAAAGCAAAAGATGATTTTTAAAGAATTAAACATGGATTCAAATTCTTTCTGTAATTACTCTAACAAATGGCGTTTTAAAGGTTATTACAGAAAAACATTGTGCTAAGCAGAAATGGCGGCTAAGATATTGATTTCTTGTGACAAAGAGAAGCTTTTTACCTCCTCTTGAAATAGGCTAAAAAAATCATTTGCATTGATATTTAAGTGCAATCCTTATAGAATAGAAAGAGAATCCTAAAATATGCAATATAATCAGGCTCTTTCTTGTCTTTGGCCAAAAGCCAAACTATAGTTTTACATTGTCATTCTAGTTTCTCTTTTCAGCTGCTGTTCCCTGCCTCCCCCGGCCTCAGCCTTTTGTGCAGCAGTTCCCTCCTGCTCTGGCAAGAACACTGGGATTTGCAGGGACAGCCTTCACCATGCCATTGCATGACCGGCACAGGTCTCCAGATGTTTCCAAGTCACTAAGGCAGCTGGGGCAGGTTGGAAACTGAAACCCTCCTCACTCAGCCCCATTCACGGAGAACTCAGTGGGTTGAGGATAGGCTAAGGGATTAGGTGCCTCTTGAAAGCCCTCCTGTGGACACACACTGAAACAGTTCAGATGGGTGAATCACATTCTAAAAATTGAATTAACAGAATCCATCAGTAGTATACTCCTAAAACATTCTTTTATGCTCTGGTTAAGCCTTCAGTGCAGTTTGCCGCTAGGGTACCTCATTTATATATTAGCCCATTTCTGGTGGACTGCCTTTTATAAAGCACAAGTGCTCTTGGAAAAGTGTGAGTTAAAGGAAAAAACAAACTGGGAAAAAAACGTATTCAATTTAAATGCATGATACACTACAAATAAGAGGTGTTTATGAGAGTTACTATTTTTATCACGTCACGACATGAGAATGGTCTGTGATTTAGTACTGCAAAGAGTGGGAGGGGAATGGCTAGAGCCTCCCATGACCCAGCTGCAGGTGTGCAAATTTCACACTGGTGTGCAAATGACAGCGTCATCCGAAAGTTCATTAGGAGCCTTGGGCTCTGCTCCCTGGTCTAGATCAGCTCTTAGTAGCTTGTGGTCCTCATTATAGGGCCATCATCTCACCTTTGTCATCCTTGTCCAATGTGGATCATACCTGACATTCTGTGAATCTCATGAAAGCAAGACTCTGATCTGCTTGTTGCTGAATTTTCACCGCTAACATGTCTACACCTGTAAGTGTTCATGCTGAATAAATGCCATTAGTATTAAGTTCAGAGACAGAAGAGAGAGACTAGTGGGAGGAACGTGGAGAGCTGGAGTGAAGCAGGTCAGGAGTCTCGCCCAGGGGTGTGTGGAGCAGGCCGTCAGGGCTGTTGGGAGGGAACTACACAATGGCCAGAAGGCCCCACCTGGGGATAACTGGGGTGGAGACCAAGGAAAGGGACAACACTGGTCTGAGAGCCACGTGGTCATCTAAGACAGGGCCAAGTTTATAGGTGGAGTTTGACAACAAGGGATGTCGGGGCCTGAGATCCACGCTCAGCTTGATGCTATGCCTGTAATGAAAATATGTACCTAGATAGATGTCACCATGCTAATTAGCAACTGGTAGCAAGAGAAATTACCTGGTCATCTGGTCCTCTGGTTCCCAGTCCTGGCTCTGTCACTTACTAACCACAAGGGGCTCAGTTAGCCTCACCTAGTCTCAAGTTGCACCACGGAAAAATGGTTACAGGAAAGCCCTTCTTACCAAATAAAATAATAGTTATGCCTATTATCAAGACTATGTAAAAATTAAAAAGGAAACTTATAAGAAAATACTTCAAAATATTAACCATGATTGACTCCAATGGGTCACATATCAGTTCTCGCCAAGTCTTCTTGGAAGAGTTGCCTTGACCTTTCCGTGCCCCTCTATCTCACATTCAAGTGCAAGGATAAACTTTGGAAAGTATCCTCAGAGCCTGGAGTGGTGGAGAAACAAGACTTAGGGATGGGTGCACAACTCAAGACTGGGCCATGCTTCCAAGGGGTGGCAGAGACGAGCCAGGCACCTGGATGGATGGGGGGCTTCCTGCCCAGCCCTCCCCCGCCAACCTCTGCATTCTCTGCCCATTCATCTGTACACTTACTCATTCCACAAATATTTACGAACCCCTGCTACATGCCAGGTTCAGCAGAAGGCCCTGAAACAGTTTGAAAAACAGCTGGTTCCCAGCTTCCTGAAGCACCAACCAATCCTCTGTCTTTGCTCTGTGTTTCCTCAACCATGGGCAGACCTCTGACAACCTCACTCTCCAGACGGTGGTCTCCTATAATCTCTTGATGGGCTCATACCCATTCCTGCTCCCGCGTTTGGTTCTGTCGTCAACAAGTTATTTCGCAAAAGGCTTTACCCTTCTTATGTACGTATATATATATAGCCTTTAGTTCTCCCCTCCTTCCCTCTTTTTGTCCAGTTACCTGAGGAAAATCTTTCTTTTCCACAACCTTAGCGAGAGCTGGTAAACCTAATGGTATCAGTAATAAACCACCTATACCAAGGGACAGGAAATCCATATAAAATCAGGGATGGGAAAAAACTTGTAAATCCCTGTAATCCACTAAATAGATCATCATAATTTTCTTATGAATCTATTTTACTCATTCTGATTAATTTCTTTCTATCCCAAGAACCTACCTTTAAGACAATTTTTATTAATCTGTTTCAAATACAAATTTAATTTGTTCTGGCTCATCTTATTTTTGTTTCACTTAAGATCCACAGTGTTTTGGCAACTCTATGACTGCTCAAGGGTTTTAGACCTCCCCTGAGGTCCCAGGCATCATTTGTTACATTAGTTGAATGGAAAAATATGTTTCAAATTCGAAACGTATGCCAGGAGCAAGCAGGATTTTAACTCACAATAGAATAAATTGTGAAATTTATTTGAAAATTCATGGTTATAAATCTATAAAATACTGGCACTTTCATGCTGTTTTAAAACAAACCTCTCTTTATATATTAATTCTTCTGTTTTCCCATTCTTTAGACCCCATCAAACTCCTCACCCTAACAGCTGGGGTAACAGTAGGCTCTGGGATTACATGATATCCTGGAATTGAATTTTTTTTTAAATTTCAAAATATAGTCTGCCAGAGAATGTCCCTAATGCCCTCCAAAAAGAAACAGCTGGTTGCAGGCTAGACCTTCTGAGTGGATCCACCTATACCGACAAACCCAGAGTATACAGTTTTCTACCTTTTTTGTGTTCAAAAAGATATTTGATGAATTTTTGTTCAGGCAAAACTGAAAATGTAAGTGTGAGTTTCTGAGCCTCATAACACACATCACATACATTTTTTATTGAACAATTTAAAGCAGGAGAGACACTGAAACAAGAAAAGCTTATCTTCTGGAGTTTTCATCATTCCCTCTTTCCGGATGGATCCCAAAATATTTGCCGGGAACACTGCCTTATTCATAACCTAGAATAGAAATATGGAGAGAACCATAACAATTGTTCCCACTAAAACTATTTTCTGCAGTTACCAACGGAAATAACAGAAATGTGAGGAAAACACATATTCATCAAAACAGCAGATTTTTTTTCTTTTGTGAGCTGTAATTAGTTCCTGTGCCAATTTCCATTCTCTGAATTGCATATTTGGGTGATAGGCATTTTATTTTTTTTTTGGTGAGAGGAAAATGGATGTATTAACTCATAAGTACATCCTGACCAGATTACAAATTAGTTTCTCTGGAATGCATCAGTAAATAAAGTCTTCCTGAAAGAAAAGCCCATTTTCCCAGAAACATTTATCAAGAAACACTAATTTCCACTCTTCACATACCTTTGTATTTTTTGGTGTATGTTAGCCTCTGCAGCGTCATAGAGAAGACTAACTGGGCCTTTTCCATGCACAATACACATGCGTTGCATGTTAACAGCAATTAATTTCATTGTAAACCTGGAGTGATTTCATTGCAGTAGCCTTCTCTTATAGGGCTCTACTTTGCCCTTTTATGCCAGTAAACCAGAGTTTGTAATTAATATGGAAATTTTGGTTCCATTTTAAAACAAAAATTATTGAGCATTTCCTGTGTAGTAGACACTATTCTTGAAGAGTAAAATATAAACACAATAAAATCCCTGCTTCCAGAGTCCCTAATTTAGAAGGTTCCTGTGATCTATGGGAGCCTTATGCCCTGTCTAAAGGGGACGGTGGCACCCACATGTTCACCCAGTTCGTTGCGCTACCGCAATGCAGTCCCAGTGCTGTTAGATTTTTCTGATTTTTTTAAAGAAAGATGAAAAGATGGGATTTTTACATATAGCTATTGATTTTCAAATATTGATGGTGACTTTAAACATTTTAAAGACCTGTACAGGACCAATAATCCCTATCTGTCTCAGAGACTATACCCACATCTGCTTTTTAATAAGTTATTTAAGAAATAGTTAATATATGTACAAAGCTCAAGATCCAAAGGGAATGAATTGTTACAGGGTGCAAAGCAGGCCTGCCCATCCCCTTCCCAGCCATGCAGCTGCTCCCCCCAGAGACAGGCCCTATTACCACTTTCTTCCATGATCTTTGCACATAAACAAGCCTATGTATACCTAGTCTTCATGTGTACACAAATGGTGATACTCTAGCGTTTTTTAAACCTTACTTTTTTCATTAAAAATACTGTACCTATGGCAGCCCCACATCAGTGTATACAGAGTTGTCTTCTGCTTAGTTTTCCATTAGATGAAAGCACGAATGCCTCATTGACACATGTTTACCATAGGGCTGTCTTTGTTACTGCAAACCATGCTTCATTTCCTTTGTGGGATATATCTGTAGGCTGAATTCCCTAAGTTCCTCCAAGCAACGATTCTCAACCTGCCTGCACATTGGAATCATCCAGGGAGCTTAAAAATATTGATGCCTGGGACCTACCGCAGAGATATGGCTTATTCCTTGAGCACTGGGAATTTTCTCAGGCCGCAGGAATGCAAAGGTGTAGACAGCGCTGAGAATCACTGCCTTGCAAACCAGCCCAGGTCGCGCTCCTCCCAGAAGGACCAACATCCCTCTGTCCTCAGAAAGTCCAGGGAGCCTCTGCATGTAACTTCTGTCCACCTGAGAAGTGGAAACTAGTGTGTCTTGGTAGTTCTAGCCCACGTTTCTCTTAATACAAGTGCCCTTGAACACATTTTCATATGTTTTAGTATTCATGTTTGCTTTTTTTGTGAATTGACAATATATTTTGCCCAGTATCTATTATACTGTTGGTCATTCTCTTTCCATTAAAGAAGCCACTCCTTTGTCTGTGGAAAGAGTTTTTTTTTTTTGCTTTTGTTTTTAGCTTGTTATTGTTTTAACTTTGCTTATGTCATTTTTCAGTATGACCAATTTATGTCATCAGATTTATCTAAAAGTGTTGGCTTCTGAGTGTTGCCCCATATTGAGAAAGAGCCTCTTTGTGCTCAGATGATTTTTTTCAAAACAGTATTTTATGACTTCCGGAATTTTAATGGTTTTATTTTAACATTTAAAACATATTCATCTGTAACTCTGCATTTATTTTGGCATATATTGTGTGGCATGGATCCAGCTTTATTATTATTTTGTCCAGCTGTTCAGACACAATGGACTGTTTAATCAATTTTTCCCCCATTAATTTGAAATGCCACCTTTAATATGTATTAAATTACCATATGCATTTGAGTCTAATTCTGAACTTTCTATTCTGTTCCTTTGATTAGTCTACTCATGCACTAGTACCTCGCTATTTTTTAGTATATTATAGTTTGTAATATGTTATAATAAATAAGTGATTCCTTATATTCTTACTTCTCAAAAATGTTCTCATTTTCTTAATATTTTTCATTATTAACTTTAGAACCAACTTTTCTAGTTCCATAATAATCCTGTTGTATTTTTATGGGAGGTTATGTGTAATTTGTTTCATTTATGGGGAACTAAGAATTAACTCCCTTCATGATCTACCTCTTAACTTGTACTGTCAATTTTGTTTTCTCTCTTATCCTGAAAATTCCAGCCCTAAGAGTATACTTGAACTTTAAAGCAGTATACTTGAACAGTCTACATAAACAAATCCTGTTTACTCCTAAATCTTCCAATTAGCTGAAATAATTGAAAGTCTTGAAACACCTTCACATTTCTACCAACAATCTCTTCCCAGGCTTTGCTGAGGCTTCCCTCGGACCTTCTCAGCTTAGATGCCGTAACCTCTCAGAAGACTTTGCTAGTCTCCGATAACACCTTGCCTTGCAAACGTCCATTTGCCGGTGTGAGAAAGGAGGGTCAAAATGCACAAACTGCCAAGACTCATGTACGCAAAAAAAATTCATAAAGTTAAAATTTTTCTGTAACTGACTTAGTCTTACTTTAAAACTTCCAATTGACTGTGAATAGGGGAAAATAACCCTTTAAACTTCCTAGCTATTATGTCACTTTTAATTTTAAAATGTCTTGAGAGTATGCAATGAATGCAAAGCTCAAACTCCCTTCAGAGCTTTCTTTCAAGGGTCTTCCTTCATGGTCTTCTCTCCCTGGTGGCATCTGAGTGTGGAAGAGGCTTGTGGTGGTGGCTGAAGGTCCACTGCCCTGAATGTGGCCTATCTGGGCCTCCTGCCCTGGTGTGCACTGGAGTGTGGCTGGTGCCTTCTGCTAGTCTTGAGCCTTGCGCTGGTGGCCATAGTTGGCTGTATCCCACAGCGCCTCCGGTTCTGAGGTCCTGCACTCTGCAGCCTTCCCACCTCAACCCCGGGCCCCTTCTGGTGACATCTGCATCTCCTCTCCAGGGTACGTCATTTTCTGCTCTCCACAGAGAGTAGATGACAGTCTCTGAGCCTGTCCTTAGGTATCTCTACAAGCTAATTTTCCGCTTGCTTTGGTTTGGGGCACAACATTATGCTGGAGGTTGATAGTCTGTCAAAGTCAAGCACGGAGGATACAAGGGTGAGTCCTGGCTGTTCTTAGATTCCTTTTTAATGTCCAGGCTCCTTCGCTCTGTGACCTTGGTCACACTACTTAACTTTCTATGCCTCTATTTTCTCAGCTGTAAAACAGGGATGAAAATAGTACCTAAATTATCATGCTAGTCTGAGGAGCAAATACAAGCACTCAGTAAACACTTGCTATTTCAGAAATTATCCTACTCTGCTTCCACCATGAGGATTAGAGAAGCTTCACCACCCAAGCATTTATTGATTGATTTGCTATCTTTACTGATTTATTTCAGCAAGTCAACAAGATAGCCTTTTAAACTCCTTCCTTCCATTATATTTAGTATTTTTACAAAAAGTATTTTTAAGATGCATATGATAGAGGCTTTTTATCTGGGTGCAGAATTATTTTAAAAATAAACTCATGCAGAGACTTCTGCTTATGGGTCCAATAGGCTTAGACCCTACTTAAGGAGTCCTTGCCTTGCAGGAAACAACTGTAAAAACAGGACATAATAAGGTGATTACCTTATGGTACTGGAGAGTGAAGAAGAGCAGGCAGATGCTGATGGAAGGTGCACATGTAGTTGCAGGAGGAGACACGACCTATACAGGTAAGCTTCCATCTCCATGGCTTTTAGTCTGGGGCTAAGTATAATCTACATGGCTCGCACAGCAGTGGCAGGGGACACATGATAAAACTTAATGTGTCTGGCCTAAGAAATCATAGTGAAGCCAGGAAGCTGAATGCTGCAGAGAGTGGGGGTAATCCTGGAAGGGAAAGAGGCAGAGGAGGGATCCCCCGTCTCTATCCACAATATGTCAGACTGACCCCAGCAACAGTCATGCATTGAACAGACTCAAAGCAGCTCAACTAAAGACAAAAACATCTGAATTGAAACTGAAATGCTGCTCAAGAAACAATTTGCATTTCAAGAATAGCCAAGAAAATTATCTTCTAAAACAAAGAAAACAACGTGATCAGAGAAAATAACAGTATCCAGGATCTGTTAACATTCATAATATCTAAGATAGCCTCAAAATTATCCAACATATGAGGATCCAAGCAAAGGGAACACATTCTCAAGAGAAAAGGAAATGAATTGTGTCTGACCTGGAGATGAACCAGAACACATAAGGATATTAACACAGCTACTGTAACAATTGCCAATGAAGTAAAACAGAACATGGTTTCCAAGAATGAGAGTCTCTGCAGAGAAATGAGAAATTTTGGCAGAGGAATAAAAGCAATATGACAAGAAACAAGTAGACATTATAGAACTGAAATTTAGGATTATGATAAAACAATTAACTGGAAAAACTTAATAGTCAAATGGAGATGACAAAAGAAAGACTAAGCGAACTCAAAGGGCAACAGAAATTATCAAAAGAGAAAACAGAAAAGGTTTTGAAAAATAATGTCTTATTAGAATAGATAAAATGATCAAACATACATATAACAGGAATATCAGAAGGAGAAGGGGAGAGAATGGAGCAGAAAAAAATATTTGCAAAAATAATAGCTGACTATTTCCAAAATTTGATGAAAGATAGAACTGTTAGATACACGATCCTATAAAAAAAAAAGCCCACAATGAACACAGAAAAACCAAGGCTAAGTCACATGATGGTGAGTACTAAAAGCCAAAGATACAGAGTTAGTCTTGAACACTGACATACTGGCTATAGAGGAATAATGATGATTAATTGGCACTTTCTCATCAGAAACCATGGAAGACAGCAAAGTATGAAATAACTTTCTGAATATACTGAAAGAAAACAACGGTCAACCCAGAATTCTATCTCTATTGGAAATACCATTTAAGAATGAAGGCAAGTGCCCAGGCTGTGGTATATTCTCTCAGACCTCTCTGTGCTGCATTGCACTTGGGGCCAGAGCCAGACATTGCTTCAGGGATCATGGAGAGGTGTTCTGAAACTCTCCTGATGACTTTCCAGTTCCATCTGGTATTCCATTTATTGCGATGGTCACTGTGGGAGGACCAAGTGCACTACACAGAAGAAAAGAAAGAAGACCATATGTATACATATAGGAAAAATAAGAGGACATCTGATCTGCAAAGACCTCATAGTGACAGCAGTGGGAACTCACAAGAAAATTTCATTAGTGGAGGAGTTCATAATTGGATCAATAAATGAAAGAAAAGCATAGTTGCATGCTGCAATTCTAAGTGGCGGGAAAATGGAATTCATAGTAGAAAGGAATATTCAGCTAAGATATGCTCTCATTTAGGATATCTTCACCATCTATGCTTATGATTTGTTCTTTTCCTATTTGAGATTCAATACATATTATATAAATATGAAGATTAAGAAAATAGCACTTCTCTGGCTAGCAGAGTAGGCAGAAGAGAAAACTCTTCTTAAGGTAATAAAGGAGGACTTCACAGTAGAGACGATATTTGAATTGTATGTCAAAGTATGAGGATAAAATGTCCACTCAAAGAAGGAGAGGGGAAAGGAGAAAAGACCTGTGGAAAAAATATGAAAATCACAATGTTATATTAATTAAGTACTCTACCTCACAAAGAAGTTCAGAAAGTCTTTAAAGGCAGGGCTTAAGGTGTCTACTTATTCTGTATACTCACACACAATATTTTTAAAAAATGAGTCCAAGACATTTTCACATAAAAGAAAATTAGAATAAATTGTCAGCAGAAGACCTGCTAAAGGATATTCTTCAGGGTGAAGGAAAATGACAGCAGAAGATGGAAACTTGGATCATCAGGAAAAGAAGAGCACTGGGAATGATGAATATCTAGGTGATGAAAAAGACTATTTTTTTGCCCCTTTCCTCCCGATTTCTTCATAAACAACTGAACTGTGTAAAGAAAAATACAATCTTGTCTTATAAGGCTTATAATGTATGTAACTAACACAGATAACAAATGTTATAGTAGTAATGTTTTCACTGTAAGTAGACAATGTTAGTTTAAGGATGTATATTGTAATTCTTAGGCCATCTACTACAAAAAATACCAGGAAGCATAGCAAAAGAGTCAGTCCCATTAAAGTAGAGTTTAGAAAATATTCACAAAATCTGAAAAAAGCAGGAAAGGAGAACCAGGTAACAACAAACAAGGAGACAAACACAGTGCATAAAGAAATAGACCCACCTAAACTATGTTAATAATTGTAATAAATGTTAATGGAGTAAACATTCTAAAAGATTGTCTGAATGGGTTACAAAACAAACAAACAAAACTAACCAAGACCTGCCTACAAGTGTACTGCCAAGATTCCGTGTAAATGTAAAGACACAGAGAGGCAGATAATACATGGCTGGAAAAAGATATGCAATGCAAACAATAGGCATAAGGAGGCACAGAGGTTTATGTTAATATCTAATAAAATAGATTTTAAAGGCACTGTATTCCCAAAGAGAGATAAAATAATTTAAAGGAACAGTCAATGTCATATTATAGTTGGAGAATTTAAACCCATCTCTTAGCATTTGATAGAACCAGACCAAAACAAACAAACAAACAAAAAAGGCAGAAAATCATCAAGAGATGTGGAATATTTGAACATTATTATCAATCACTTTGGCTTAATTGATATTTATGGAATACTTCACCATAGTAGACTAAATATTTCACATTCTTTTAAAATGCAGATAGAAATTCACCAAGATAGACTATATTTTGGCCCATAAAACAAGTCTCAGTGAATTTAAGTAGACTGAAATCATACCAAATAGGTTCTCTTAGCAATGAAATTAAATTACAGCAACACAATAATGCAACCAGGAAACCCCCAAATATCTGGAAATTTACTTCTAGTAAACACTGGATCAAAGGGGGAAAAAAAATCACAGCAATTCAGAAGCATTTTGGACTAGGTTATTATGAAAATACATTATATAAAAATTTACTAAATACATTATACAAAAATTTACTGAAGAGCTAACAAGACATAGAGGAAAATTGAAAGCATTAAATGCCTATATTAGAAAATAAAAAAGATCTCAAGTAAATAATCCAAGTTTCCACAATGAGAATAAATTAAACCCAGAACAAAATAAAAGGAGATAATAAAGAGCTGATATCAATAAAATAAAAAACAGAAAAATGATACAAGAAAATCTTCAAACCAAAAGCTAATATTTGAAAATATTAATGTAATAGATAAGACTCCAGCTAGACTGAATAGGAAAAAATAAAAAATAGACAAATTACCAATATTAGGAATGAAAGAAAGGGAACCATTACAGAACCTTGAGCCACTAAAAGATAATAAGGGGATTTTATGGACAACTTTGTGTTCAGGAATTTGGTGACCTAGATGAAATGGACAAATTCCTTGAAAGACACAAATGACCAAAACTGACACAAGAAGAAATAGCAAATAGGAGCAGCCCTAAATAATTTAAAAATTACTTCATAATTTAAAAAAGTTTCACAAAAAGTTCAGGTAATTTCACCATTAAATCCAAATAAATTATTACCAAGCCTATTTAAATTCTTTCAAAAAACAGAGGGAAAAAAACACTTCCTAATTCATATCATGAAGCCAGTTTTACCCTGAGTCCAAAATCAAAGATCTCACAAGAGATGAGAACTACATTAATATACCTCATGAACATAAATGCAAAATTGTTCAAAGAAATATCAATAGACTCAATGTAATTCCAATCAGAGTCTTAACTGGGTGCTTTTGAAGAGATTGACAAGTTAATTCTAATTTTATATGGAAAGGGAAAGACCCAAAATAGCCAAAACAATTTTAGAAAAGAGGAACAAAGTTGAACTTAAATGCTGCCTGATTTCAATTTATGGTGCATTACCATTTTAACAATATCAAGTCTTCTAATGCATTAGTATGGTACATTTCTCTATTAACAAGGTCTTCAGTTTCCCTTTGCAAAGAATTTTAGTTTTCAGTGTGGAAGTTTAATATGCCTTTCATTAAATTTATTCCTAAATATATTTGATGATATTGTAAATGGGTTTTTTTCCATTTATTTCATTTTGTGATTGTTTTTAGTACATAGAAATTCCATTGCTTTTTATATATTGGTGTTTTATTTAGGTTGAGGGAAATGAGTATGTAATTTTGGTGGTGGTTACAACTGTATAAAACTACCAAATTTCAGCAAAATATACATTCAACTTGGTGAGCTTTACCTCAAATTTAAAAAAAAAAGGAAAACTTAGGTATCTCATTTGGTAAAACAAAGGAAAACTCTGCTTTTGTTTACTATATTTTCAACAAAAGAGCTCCACACTGAAAACTATTTAAATGTTGAATCTTGAATTTGAGAACATTCTGTTCACTTGAATCACAGTGACAGAGAATAGTTTCAAGCTGTAACCCTTCTTTCTACCTCTTACAGTTTTTATTAGCTATCATTAGATAAAAGATGAGAAAGATGAGAGAAATAAGCTTATGTTTGTTTATATTCTTATATCTGTGATTTTTGCCCCATTTCCACAAATACAGCATAATTCTATAATGCTTCTATGACAGACTATGTTTCTAGTAGAAAAAAAATCCTCTCCTTCAGCTATTCCTTTCCCCTGAAAAATAATTGTTGTTAACAATTTGGGAAATTAAATTAGAGTAGAAAATGACACTTCTTTTTCTATATGCAGAAGACCTACATGCAAACTGAACTAGCTCTGTGTGAGGTATAGCGAAGTTTTTTTTATTTTTTTAATTTTGGTATCATTAATCGACAATTACATGAGCAACATTCTGTCTACTAGATTCCACCCATCATCAAGTCCCCACCACATGCCCCACTACAGTCACTGTCCATGAGCACAGCAAGATGCTACAAAATCATTACTTGTCTTCTCTGTGTTGTACAGCCCCCCCAGTACCCCCCCACATTACATCCGCTAATCGTAAACGCCCCTTTTTTCCCCCTTATCCCACCCTTCCCATCCATCCTCCCCGGTCCCTTTTCCTTTGGTAACTGTTAGTCCATTCTTGGGTTCTGTGAGTCTGCTGCTGTTTTGTTCCTTCAGATTTTTTCTTTGTTCTTATACTCCACAGATGAGTGAAATCATTTGATACTTGTCTTTCTCCACCTGGCTTCTTTCACTGAGCATAATACCCACTAGCTCCATCCATTTTGTTGCAAATGTCTGGATTTATTTTCTTCTTATGGCTGAATAGTATTCCATTGTGTATATATATGTACCACATCTTCTTTATCCATTCATCTACTGATGGACACTTATGTTGCTCCATTTCTTGGCTATTGTAAATAGTGCTGCGATAAACATAGGGGTGCATCTGTCTTTTCCAAACTGTGCTGCTGCATTCTTAGGGTAAATTCCTAGGAGTGGAATTCCTGGGTCAAATGGTATTTCTATTTTGAGTTTTTTTGAGGAAAACCTCCATACTGCTTTTCACAATGGTTGAACTAATTTACATTCCCACCAGCAGTGTAGGAGGGTTCCCCTTTCTCCACATCCTCACCAACATTTGCTGTTGTTTGTCTTTTGGATGGTAGCCATCCTTACTGGTATGAGTTGATATCTCATTGTGGTTTTAATTTGCATTTCTCTGATGATTAGCGATGTGGAGCATCTTTTCATGTGCCTGTTGGCCATCTGAATTTCTTCTTTGGAGAAGTCTGTTCAGATCCTCTGCCCATTTTTTAATTGGACTATTGCTTTTTGTTTGTTGAGGTGCATGAGTTCTTTATATATTTTGGATGTCAACCCTTTCTCAGATATGTCATTTATGAATATATTCTCCCATACTGTAGGATGCCTTTTTGTTCTGCTGATGGTGTCCTTTGCTGTACAGAAGCTTTTCAGCTTGATATAGTCCCACTTGTTCATTTTTGCTTTTGTTTCCCTTGCCCGGGGAGATATATTCATGAAGAAGTCACTCATGTTTATGTCCGAGAGATTTTTGCCTATGTTTTTTTCTAAGAGCTTTATGATTTCATGACTTACATTCAGGACTTTGATCAATTTCGAGTTTACTTTTGTGTATGGGATTAGACAGTGATCCCATTTCATTGTCTTACATGTAACTGTCCAGTTTTGCCAACACCAGCTGCTGAAGAGGCTGTCATTTCCCCATTGTATATCCATGGCTCCTTTATCGTATATTAATTGACTATATATGTTTGGGTTAATATCTGGACTTTCCACTGGTCTGTGGGTCTGTTCTTGTGCCAGTACCAAATTGTCTTGATTACTGTGGCTTTGTAGTAGAGCTTGAAGTTGGGAAGCGAGATCCCCCCTGCTTTATTCTTCCTTCTCAGGATTGCTTTGGCTATTCGGGGTTTTTTGCGGTTCCATATGAATTTTAGAACTATTTGTTCCAGTTCTTTGAAGAATGCTGTTAGTATTTTGATAGGGATTGCATTGAATCTGTAGATTGCTGTAGGCAGGATGGCCATTTTGACAATATTAATTCTTCCTAGCCAAGAGCATGGGATGAGTTTCCATTTGTTAGTGTCCTCTTTAATTTCTCTTAAGAGTGTCTTGTAGCTTTCAGGGTAAAAGTCTTTCACTTCCTTGGTGAGGTTTATTTCTAGGAATTTTATTCTTTTTGATGCAATTGTGAATGGAATTGTTTTCCTGATTTTTCTTTCTGTTAGTTCGCTGTTAGTGTATAGGAAAGCAACAGATTTCTGTGTATTAATTTTGTATCCTGAAACTTTGCTGAATTCAGATATCAGTTCTAGTAGTTTTGGAGTGGATTCTTTAGGGTTTTTATGTACAATATCATGTCATCTGCAAATAGTGACAGTTTGACTTCTTCTTTACCAATCTGAATGCCTTGTATTTCTTTGTTTTGTCTGATTGCCGTGGCTAGGCCTCCAATACTATGTTGAATAACAGTGGAGAGAGTGGGCATCCCTGTATTGTTCCCGACCTTAGGTGAAAGCTTTCAGCTTCTCACTGTTAAGTATGATGTTAGCTGTGGGTTTGTCATATATGGCCTTTATGATGTTGAGGTACTTGCCCTCTACACCCATTTTGTTGAGAGTTTTTATCATGAATGGATGTTGAATTCTGTCGAATGTTTTTCATCATCTATGGAGATGATCATGTGTTTTTTGTCCTTTTTTGTTGATGTTGTGGGTGATGTTGGTGGATTTTCGAATGTTGTACCATCCTTGCATCCCTGGGATGAATCCCACTTGATCATGGTGTATGATCCTCTTGATGTATTTTTGAATTTGGTTTGCTAATATTTTGTTGAGTATTTTTGCATCTATGTTCATCATGGATATTGGTCTTTAATTTTTTTTTGTTGTGTCTTTGCCCGGTTTTGGTATTAGAGTCATGCTGGCTTCATAGAATGAGTTTGGAAATGTTCCTTCCTCTTCTATTTTTTGGAAAACTTTAAGGAGAATGGGTATTATGTCTTCTCTATATGTCTGATAAAATTCAGCGGTGAATCCATTTGGTCCGGGGATTTTGTTCGTAGGTAGTTTTTTTTATTACCTGTTCAATTTCGTTGCTGGTAATTGGTCTGTTCAGATTTTCTGTTTCTTTCTTGGTCAGTCTTGGAAGGTTGTATTTTTCTAGGAACTTGTCCATTTCTTCTAGGTTATCCAGTTTGTTAACATATAGATTTTCGTAGTATTCTCTAATAAGTCTTTGGATTTCTGTGGGGTCCATCATGACTTTTCCTTTCTCATTTCTGATTCTGTTTATATGTGTAGATTCTCTTTTTCTCTTAATAAGTCTGGCTAGGGGTTTATCTATTTTGTTTATTTTCTCAAAGAACCAGCTCTTGGTTTTATTGATTTTTTCTATTGTTTTATTCTTCTTAGTTTTATTTATTTATTCTCTGATCTTTATTATGTCCCTCCTTCTGCTGACTTTGGGCCTCATTTGTTCTTCTTTTCCCAGTTTCAATAATTGTGACTTTAGACTATTCATTTGGGATTGTTCTTCCTTTAAGTAGGCTGGATTGCAATATACTTTCCTCTTAGAACTGCCTTCACTGCGTCCCACAGAAGTTGGGACTTTGTGTTGTTGTTCTCATTTGTCTCCATATATTGCTTGATCTCTGTTTTAATTTGGTCATTGATCCATTGATTATTTAGACACGTTGTGAAGCCTCCATGTATTTGTGAGCCTTTTTGTTTTCTTTCTACAGTTTCTTTCTAGTTTTATACCTTGGTGATCTGAGAAGTTGGTTGGTACAATTTCAATCTTTTTGAATTTACTGAGGCTCTCTTTGTGGCCTAGTATGTGGTCTATTCTGGAAAATGTTCCATGTGCACTTGAGAAGAATGTGTTTCCTGTGGCTTTTGGGTGTAGAGTTCTGTAGATGTCTGTTAGGTCCATCCTTTCTCGTGGGTTGTTCAGTGCCTCTGTGTCTTTACTTATTTTCTGTCTGGTTGATCTGTGATTGCATTCTATTTCCTCCTTTAATTCTGTTAGTATTTGTTTCACATATTTCAGTGCTCCTGTGTTGGGTGCATAGATATATATAATGGTTATACCCTCTTGTTGGACTGACCCCTTTATCATTATGTAATGTCGTTCTTTTTTTTGACTGGACCAGATTCTTTTGCCTTTTCATGGCGATAGAAGTGGTCACAGGCAGGTGGCACGTGTGTCAGCTGGGAGAACAACGTCCCTTCCTGCTTGCTGGTCGCCTTGCCCTCCTCTGCTGCCTGTGTTGGTTACCCGCTCACCGGGAGTAGTCTCTGGGATAATCCCTTGAGTTGCCATGGGCGGGTGGCTCTCAGGATGACCTAGGGCACTGCGGGGAGTTGCAGCCACGCCTGATGTGTTCTCCTGCCAGAATGGCACCCCTTCATGCCTTCCAGACCTTGCTCCAGCTTCCTCTCTCTGTGCCGGGAGCTGCGTGCTTGCGGCAGCCTCTGGGTTTGTCCTGGTTAGCTGCGCGCTGGGAGAAGACTCCGTGTGGTTGCTGTGGGCGGGGCTCTCTGGCTGCTCGGCAGCTGTGGCGGGTCAGCCGGTTTGCTTGCAGTGCAGGCTGGGGGGAATGAATGGCTGGCTGCTTATCACTGTGAGGGGCTTTGGGGCTGAGTTCCCCCCCAGGGGGTTAAGATTTCTGGCCTGCTGGGATGCGTGTGCTGGGACTATGTTGTCCAGATGTTAAGCCCTTGTCCCTTTAAGACTTTGGGGCTGAGTTCCCCCCCAGGGGGTTAAGATTTCTGGCCTGCTGGGATGCGTGTGCTGGGACTATGTTGTCCAGATGTTAAGCCCTTGTCCCTTTAAGACTTTGCGAAAGCGCCGGCTTTTCTTTTGTCCAGGGAGCCGGCTGTGGGGACCCGCTCACAGTCTCCATCTTGCATTTTACTTTTCCGTTTCTCTAATCTCCAGTACACCATGCAGTGTGTGTCTGCTCCCGGTGCAGATTACTAGGGCTGGTTATTTAGCAGTCCTGTGCTTCCACTCCCTCTCCACTCTGATTCTTTTCCTCCCGCCGGTGCGCTGAGGTGGGGGAGTGCTCGGGTCCCTCCAGGTCACGGCTTTGTATCTTATCCTTTTCCGTGAGATGTTGAGTTCTTGCAGTCGTAGATGTAGCCTGGCTGTTGTATTGTATCTTCTGGTCTCTCTTTTAGGAGTAGTTGTATTTGTTGTATTTTCAGAAATATGTATGGTTTTGGGAGAAGATTTCTGCCACCCTACTCACACCACTACCTCGAGCCCCTCCTCCTATAGTGAAGTTTTAAGTGTGTTTTCAAACTCATTGATCTGTGTGCTAAGAAAATCAACATGTTATTCTCTAGGACATGGGCCATGTCTTTGCGCATGGCTCAACACCGCTCTTCAAGTACCAAAAAAGTCACCGCCTGAATGACCAGCAACACCAGTTGTCTATGTAATACCCATTCTCCACTTGCTTCCTATGGAAACCTAACTTTGTTCAGAGTATGAATGTTCCTGCTGTAAATACCTCTCCAGATTCTTTTGCTCTTCTGGATAATGAGATATAAGTGAACCTACTTACATTTCATTAGCATTTCTAGGAAAACTACTGTTTTCCTGATAAAAAGATCATATAATCAGATGACACACATCCTTTTTGTTTACCCTTCAGAAAGGGGCTGAGCCAGCCTGCAGCATGAGAGTAAAGCCATATTCTTAGAGTGTGTAGGAATTTAAGGGATTTTGGAGTTGATCAAAGAAAAACGATATGGCCACGAGACACAGTGTAACACACAACATGCTTTACT
>JAVSCE010010793.1:0-83470 GCA_032199065.1 Smutsia gigantea | reverse complement strand
CACACTTGAGCTTGGCCTTGAAGCAATGGAAGAATTTCTACAAGCTGAAGTGGGGGCACGAGCCAGGGCTTGGTGGGTGCTGGGAGCGGGGTTCCAGAGGGTCGGGATGGGAGTGGGCCTGGGAGCCAGACAAGGGACACTGAGTTCTGTGCTTCTCCTACGCCAGGGAAAACCACACGCAGGGTTTTTCCTTTTTAATTCAACAAAATTTTGAGTGCCTGCTATGTGCTAGGCATGGTTGCAGGCAGGAGGATAGAAAACATTCCAAACTTGCATTAGATTGCATTGTCAACATTTTCAAAGAGATTTAGGAGTTAGGACTTCATCTTGCCCTCACAAGCACAGAGAGAGTGAACAGTTCGCCAAAGCTCTATCTCTAATTAATAGCAGATGCTCATATTCCAGAGACAAACCACTCTGCTGAGCCACGGACTCTTATTTCTTGCTGCCTAAAGAGTACCTCCACCGGGATGTCTGAAAGAGCTCATCCTGTTCTCCTGTATTAGCTCGCCCAGGCTGCCGTAACAAGTACTACAAGCCGAGTGGCTTGAACAACAGAAATTCATTGTTCTGGAGGCCACAGAACAACGAGATTGAGGCATCAGCAGGGTCGGCTCCTTCTGAGCGCTGAGGAAGAGGCTGTTCCGTGTCCCCCTCCTTGCTTTGGGTGGCTGGCTCGCCGCCTCCGGTGTTGCTTGCTTTGTGGACTAGTACCCTGATCTCGGCCTTCATCCTCACGCTGTTCTTCCTGAGTGCTTGCCTGTGTCAGTATCTCGCCTTTTTATAAGGACACCAATCATATTGGATTAGGGCACACTCTAATGACCTCGTTCTAATTTGGTTACCTTGGTAAAGACCCAACTTCTAAATTAAGGTTACATTCTGAGATACTGGGGGTTAGGAATGACTTTAACTTCTCTCTTCTTGAGGGCACCATTTAACCTGTAACACCTCCCCAACTCTCCCCCCTTCCCCGCCTCAATATTCCATTGCTGACTGAATGGATTCCTTGTTTCCCAGGCCCCTCACAACCAGCCCTGTCCCCTCATTGGCTGGTATCGTGGCCCAGAGCTGCCAGGACCAGGTGAGCTGGATCCCATGACTCCCGTCAAAGCTGGCCCCGTTGCAGATTGCACAGGATCTCCTCCATTAACCTCTGAAGATGGTGGGGGACTAGGTTGCATAAATGGGGGTAGGGGTGCAGGGGGATGTGGGATGTGCTAGCACTCTGGGATGTCAACTCTAGCATCAAGGATGTGGGAGGAACCTTTGTTGCAGTTCGTGTAGTTGGGAAGCAGGTACAATAATCGGAGGCCAAGAGAAGCCGGCCTGCGTCTGGGAGCTGTGGTGGGGTCTGGAAGGGGGATGGCACGGAAGCAGGCAGACATTCGCAACAGCGGCTTGGACTGGAGAGCAGGCCTCGTAGGGAGCAGCAGAATCCAGCCCAGAAGGGTGATAAGGCCAAAGGGGAAGGTTCAGCCCCATGGGGAGAAAAGGCTGTTTGAGAAGCACTGAGTGTGAGACGGCAAAGCTTGGTATATACTTAAGTCCATAGCTGCGGACAGAGGCAGGAGCGGGACACACGTTTTCAGAGTCGAGTGGGTCAGATCCCATCGGGAAAGCAAGCAGTAGGAATGGAGGCTGGGCAAAGGGCTCGTTCACCTACCAAACCCTGGGAAAAAAACGTTTAGAGAGAGTTGGGGGACAGAAGTGAGTACAAGGAGGTAGAGAAGGGTCCAAAGGCAGGGGGACCGGGAGAGAAAGGTGCTTCTGTGACCAAGACGACACGAGTTGAGCGGCACCAACCGTGGCAGAGGCCGAGGGCTGACCGCCTGGTCGGGCTCCAAGCAGAAGGAAGCTGCAAACACGCCTCTCTCATCTTTTAACTGTTTATTGTATAATATAAAACTACAAAAGTAAGACTGCTCATTTCCATGTACATTTAATCTGTCCAATTGTTTAGATTACAGCCCAAACCTACGTGTGAATACAGCCATCTGGGTTCTGATGTAACGTCTGTAATATTGCATAGAAAAGGCACAGCTCTCAGGTCTGGGGTTGGGGGAAGGTTACACCTCCTTGTTTGACAAAAGCCCTCCTCAAAAACCATGCAGCAAACATCTCATTATGTAAATCTTTTCCAGAATCTTGGTTGTTTGCTCCTGTGGACTGCATTTCTCTTCCAAACTTATCCCCAAAAGACGTCCAAAATTTTTATTGGCTTTGTCTGCAATAGCACTGGATCCTGGCTAATTTTCAGAACCATTTAGACTCATTCTTAGAAGCACTGAAAACAATTGTACACAAGCAGGACGCACACACCTCACTGCCGTCAGCAGTTACAGGAAGTTAACCATTTACAGCCAGAACAGGTTAAATATGCTCTTTTCAGTATTTCCAGAAAATGTTTAAAGGTCCAACTGGTCAGCAAGATTTTGAAATTAAGACAATTTATACAGAGCATAACAATCGCTGCACAAAGTAGAGTCTCTTTTTTGTACATCTGTCATTTAAGAAGGCTGCCTGGCAGTATTCATAATTCATTGTTTACCACAAAGGTGGTTAATAAATTTAAGCTTTAAAAATGATCTGTAAGGTGATACTTTAGCTCTTTGGAGCTTATTTATTTAAGAAATTTTCCTTGATTGACCTCAGGGCAGTTGGGGAACTCCAAGGGGCTATGGCAATAAAAAGCTCGATTGATAAAGACACTCGAGGTGTAGTGGAGGCTCTGGTCATTTCTCACCCTTTGGTGTGAAGGAGGGCTTCAGGGTGGTTGCCCCTTCTGTCATAAAGAGAAAGTGTTACTAAAAAAAGTTTAAAAATATCAACCCTTTGATGCTTGATTTTCTTAAAAATTTGGAGGTATTAAAACATTCCTCATCCATACCTTTTGCATATTTCAAATAGACCTTCACTAGAGAAAAGAGTAAAAATCAATGTGGACTGTGCACACGCTGAGAAGACCCAGGGGTCTGGCTCGGACCCCCTTTAATACAGATTGACATGCCTACAAGAGAATACATTCCTACCACACATTCTGCACGTTACGATCCAGATGTTAGAGCTCCACAGTAAAATAAATATATTTACATAGAAGAAAGGAATAAATAACTTATGAAAAAAAATCACTTCAAATTCAAAGCTCTTATTATTCTGCTCTCATCTTGTCACTTCATTGCACATCACTGTCAACAATTGTCCTCTTCCAGCCCCACCCGGCGTGTCTTTCCCCTTGAGGCACCTCACGTTGCCTGCCTGACTCTGAATACCGCAAGACGTCCTCTAGGAAGGGGAAGGCATTGCTGCCAGGTGGTATCTGGAAGCACATCCCACTCTCAAACTAGGACTTGGAGACCACGTACAGGCTCACATTCTTTCCTGTTGGGACATCACTTTGTAAAAATAAGATACAGCGATAACTTGAACACTCTCGACGGTTTTGTTCTTTTTTAAATGGGCCACTAATTTGCCACGTCTTCCTCATTAGACCCTGACTATCAAAGAATTCATGGCAAGGGTGTCCAGAGTGAAAAGCATTTGCCTGCTGTTGTTGGGGGTTTTTGTTTTGATTCTGAAGCCCAGCCTTACAAATACGAGAGAGTCAGAGAACCATGTTTGGGCAACACTTCACTGTGCTTATTTGAACTGTTGCCCAACATATGGGATTTGTTTAAACACACGATTTGCTAATCCAACCAAAGTACAGTTGTTCTAAGTTACTGTAAATCAGTATTTAACAATGGCAAATCAACTGCCTTACCCTGTTATTGTTCAGAATAATCAACACTATTGTGAATGTATACGTATGTGTACGTGTGCGGCATGTGGCGGGCTTGCTGGGTTCTCCAGTTATCAAGAGCATGGCGTCTGGGCTGACCTATTCTCCACAGGAAAAGGAAGCTCCTAACACAGACAGGCACAAGGACACTGGAAGCATCTATAATTGCGCTCGCCTTGACGATGTGTCCCCGGTCCTGTCAAGGGAAATGACCTACCCACAGCAGTAAGAGGTGCCCAGGTGGAAGCTCCTTGGAGGAGAACAAGTGCAGTTTGATCTGTTTCTCACTGCTCCACTGAGTTGATAATTAGTCTTTAAAAAAACACATTTAAGTGAGGGGAAAAAAGTAAATCAGAATGGAGAAAGATGTAATCATATACACAAATCTTTTGCTTAGGTGAGCAGTTCCTTCATCACAAATGTATTTGCTTTGCCATGTGCATTATAAAAATAAAATGGTCTATGACTTGTTTAAAGTGCCATTTTATAAAGCTGTCTTTTTTAATTGGCCAGAAAAGACTCAACTGTATCCATGGCAAGAAGTGAGCAGAATTGGTGACTGAATATTGACAAATGACCAACAACAAAGACGACAACAACACAAATCCCATAATTTAAAAATTCTTAAATAAATATAAAAGTTATTCCTAAAGAAGCCATCTGCATTTCAACAATATAGGTTGTAACCAGCTGAAGTACCATTGGAAGAAAGAAAAAACTGAAACGAAACAGGCCATAAACAATTTCGGCAACAAGCATGATACATTACAAAGGTTTCAAAATTAAATGTACACCACTAGGGATAAAAAGCTACTTCCCAAGTGTCCTGGGGGGTGCGAGGGAAGAAAGGGTCAGGGCTGCAAGGGGGCAGGAACCATGCATAGAATGTCCTTTCTCTGTATTTGGGTTAAAACAGCCTTGTAGAGTGTAGTTAAAGCAGCTGATTCAAGAAAGCAACTGGATCGGAAGCCGTGACGTAATGGGACCAACTCCAGGTTCAAGAGCCACCGATGTAAGAGTGCATCCTGGGCTGGGCCGAAGTGAGCCGAGCTCACTGTGGTGATCAGGAAGATGCCATTTTCAGCACTTAGCAACAGAGGGAACGCAAGCCCTAGGGAAGGGAAGCTAGGGAAGACAACTGAGCAACACGATGGATGCCTTCCGGGGGAGACGTCCTTCTTCCCAAGCCTAAGCACTGCAGTAGGTTTAGTTCCATGAAGAGGTTGCTTGCTTTTCCTAAAATGTTGTCTGCATGTAAAACTTCAGGTCATCATAAAAATTATGCCAGAAAGGAAAGATTTGGGTTGTCGTTTAAAAAATAATACTTAAAAGCGCAAACTTGGCATAAATACAAGTGAGTATTTGGTAGCCATCCCCTCAAGAGAGGGAGCTGAAGAGAACCATCACTTAAACCCCAGTTCAATGGCCATCTCCCGCCAACTGCTTCATGCAAGTTTGATAAGCAAACGTGGCTCTGGCTTGGAAGTCACAGTGCTGGCGGGTGTTCATGCCAGTTGGGGGGTCAGTGCTTGTGAAATTTGGGTGTGATAGCGCCTGGCCCTTTCTTAAAGCTGTGTGTGTGTGTGTGTGTGTGTGTGTGTGTGTGCGCGCGCGCATGCGCATGTGTCTGTGCGCGCGCGCGCCCGCATTTGGGGACAACTGCGGATTGATTTGATCCAATTTTCTCGTTGCACCAAACACATATAAAATATTACAGCTCTATAAAAGTACAAGTGCAACTTGTACATCTGAAGTTTGCAGGAACTATGTGAGCAACTCCTATCAAAATAGCTATCTCATATGTATAAACAGCATTTGTTTTTAGAAAAACAATATCATAAACTGCAGAATCTGTACAAAAATATAAAATAAATTTGGGCAGCAGTTTCTAAACAGCCATGTAAATGCAACACTTAGGAGGAGTAGTTAATGCCTCTAAAAAGGCTGAATTGCCAAGTCAACCTATACAGGGCGAAAATGCCAGAAAAGGTACTGAGATTATCTAAATAATAATATATATTTTTCCTTTTTTTTACCTCTTGCAATAAAACTTATAGAAAAAATAGACCAATATGCACATGCAATTTACAGCTTTTCCAACTTATTCCTTGTGCTTCACTTTAACTGTTTATTTCTGTCATTCAACATAAGCAACATTGTCTTCCAACGTATTCTTTCCTCTTCCAGGGTAGTAGGTCTCTGAGGAACCACTCAGAAAATCATTATTAAAAGTGGTCATACTAGGATGAAGGCACTCCAACTCTACTCAAAGCAAAAACTAGTGTGATCCTTTTGTAAAACGTTTCTTTTTCTCTGAAAAAGGCAAGCAAGGGTGCATGCACAGTGCAGAGCGCTGTCAGGGCAGGGGAACGCTCGCAGGGGCGGGGCGGGCAGCGGCCCCGGGCCCCAGGCCTTAGGACCCGACCAGCACCTCCATGATGTGGTCCAGCTCTGTGAGGTCCATTTTGAAAGGCTGGCTCGGGGCGACGGGCTGACTGCTGTAAGGGGCCAGAGTCTTGAGAAGGTCGTCGGCCGACACAGGGGCCATTTTTGAGGCTGTCCCTGTCGCGGATGTGCAGGGGTCAAAGTCATACATTGATGTATCGATGTCGGCAAACAGGATGTCGTCCAGGGTCAAGTCTGTCAGAAACCCCGTGGACGTTGTGATTTCAAAGTTCCCGGGCAGAGAGTCCATCAGTCTCGGGTCGTCAGGCCGGCCCTCTGGGAGCCCCTCGGGTTTCAGGACACTGGGCTCGCTGGGTTTCAAGCTGTCAGTCGCGGCCGCCGTCTCTGTGGAGGTAGATGTGGGACAGAGCTCCTCAATCTCGTCCAGGGCGGAGGAGAAGCTGTCCTTTTCTGGCGGGAGGGCTGGAGGTGAGAGTTTGGTAGGAGCCGCAGGCTGCACGGCCAGGGAAGTGCAAAAAGTGTCGTCGTCCTCCAGCAGTGAGGCCGGGGTGAGGCAGGCCTCCAGGGGCGTAGTGCTTCCGAGGTCGCAGGGGTGCACGGGTGGGGACGCAGGGGGGCTGAAGGCGGGTGGCGCCTCCCGGTAGCTGTCGCTCAGGGAGTTAGTTGGTGGGGAGGAGGGGGTGAACACAGGCCTCAGGCTGCCTTCCTGTTTGAGCTCTTCCTGGATGCGCCGTAACATGTTGTTGATTAAAACAGTCTTTTGCAAGCTGGGCTCGGTGAGGGGCCTGTGGTTGTAGAGTTTCATAAGGGAAATGTTGAAGATAGTCTGGCGCTGTAAGGTGTAAGACACCTTAGATGGACCATCAGAGGGAGACATGATTTTGCCTTCCAGCCCGTCTTCATGCTCATCAAACTTCCGTTTTCCTCCTTTACCCAACATATATCTGCGAAGGAGAAAGGAAGGAAAGGGAATTAATCGCAGGAAAACTAACCTCTACGGTAAGTAAGATGCTGATCCAGAGGTCAGGGCTTGGACTTCAGTTTCTTGCCCAGGGTTCATTACAACAGATGAACTAATTGGGGGAAGACCTTTCAGAGTAACAGAGAATTGGGAAATATGCCTTTGCAGGCCAGTGGAACAATTTTTGTCACTAGGTAGTCTGGTGAATGTATTTCTTGAGAAATGTGTATGACACAGACAAGTTAAACGTTACTATGGAAACCGTGATTTTGAATTTCTTGGCTCGCGTGCTTGTGTTCGCATGCTTGTGTTAGCGTGCCTAACGTTACCGTGCAGGTTCAGTTTCCCTCCCCCCAACAGATTTATTTTTAAAGCTCAAGAAAACACAATGCTAACTGTTATGACCTACACAGATAAAGGTGCCATAGATTACAGCATGAACACATCTTAAATGATAAAAAGAACCAAGTTGGAGAAGGGGGCACACGTACAATTCTGATCAAATGTGTGCTTTTGAAATGCTTTTTCTTTCCTCATTATGCATATATGGCCTCTGCCTGGTTGGTGACATGTGGTGAAGCAGTTGGCCTGTGTTAACTGACCAGTGATTGACCTGCCACTGGTTTCAGTCTAGAATCAAGTGGAGGAATGCAGATTTCCCAGCCCAAGTATTTCCATGGCTCAAGTTCATTGCATATAGTTCAGAGTACAACTGGACTGATTTAAAAGTAATTTGCTTTGATTATAAGCTTTGCTGTTTGGGTACTTGAGACATTTTGTAACCAAATACCTACAGTGATTCCAGAGATGCATAAGCATTTCAAAGAAATAGCGACCTCACATTTCAGACCTTGAACATTTGGGAATGGGCTGAATTCTAACTGTTGCCTTGCCTCACCTGCAACACACAGCCTAGGCCACCTCCTTGCTTGCTAGGGCTTTAGTGAAGACACTCCCACCTGGCTGCACCTTCTGGAGAGTGGTCCTTCCTCTCGGAGTTTCTACCATCTAAATAGAACAATTCCAAGCCCACTGGCCTTGGCCTTGTAGACCTCACTTTCCAACCATTTAATCAAGCAAGTTGTTCTCAAATCATCCAGACCAGGAGACTTGGTTCTAATTAAGCCAAGCCTGTGCTTGCTCCCTCACCCCTTCTGCAGCACTTACCCACAGATTTACCATACTCCTCTCCTTTATGCACTCACTCTTTTTTTTTTGTAGCTCTCTAGCCTTTCTTCTGAAAGTGACTTGCCTTTTACTGAATTGCTTCAGCTAATTGATAGCACTTCATTCAATCTTTTTTAAGTCATCCTGCATCTATGCTGCTCCGACACTCTGCCAGGAAGCGGGGCTGAATATCTTCTCCTACACCTCCTTATCATTTTGAATTATGAGTCTCATCCTAAAGGAGTTAAGGCTAACCATAATACAACTTTAGGGAACTTCCTTTTAACACTGTCAGAGAAGGCCATGCTGCTCCTCGGGGCGGACAGACATGCAGGTGGTCACTGAGCCTGACACACAGGTCCCACCTGGAGTGACTGCCTTCATGTGCGCCTCAGTCTCCAGGACAGAAAGACCAAGACAGCTGCAACCCGTCAGTGTCAGAATCAGCTTGAGAATTTGTTACTGCTCATAAAGAATGTGGCCTTACGTGTATGAAACACTTTCCCTTCTTCTGTAAACATTAAAATGGCTGTCAATCACTAGGACCTAAGACCAGTCCCCAAATTAACTGTTCTTCAAGAAAAGGAAGGTATAACAGCAATAACTTGCTTATCTAATACTCCACATGACAGATATATTTCCTACTGTGTAGTGCTAAACGTCTCATTTGTATATACACTTTACATAGAACATTTCCTATGTAAAGTATCTGTGCCCAGTAAAACTTGAGTGCAAATCAAAGAGGTGATTTCATTTCACATTAAAAACATCTTCTGTTTTATGCATTAGAAGTGTTACCAGACAACTGTGCTTTGAAACAGGTAACTGTATTCACAATGTTTGTACTTGTTTATAACTTAAGTATTTAAATACTTTCAGAAAAATTCCATGTTTGCCAAACCACTCACTAAATGCACTTAAGTGTATTTAATTCTCATTTAAAGCTGTTATATGGTCTATGTTATATGTTATAATGTGATTGTACCCAAAACCCTTACACAAGTGTATGAGAATACACAAATACATACAAATACACTCTAAAACTGTGTTTCTCAAAGTGTGGTCCATAGACGTTATTGGTCTGTGATGAGTTAAGTAGAGATACTGTATTATTTAGCAACTTTTATAGCAAACTAACAGAGTAACTATATGCCTGTAAAACCAATTTTAAAAATGAGACTTTTTTTTACATCTTTGTACTTTAGTATACTTTTTATTGCATTTGACTGAAATATTAGTCTATGATGAAGGACGAAAAAACAAACAAGATGGTCCTTCATCACATAAAGTTTCAGAAGCACTGTCACTGTCCCCAAATGTAAACCAAACACACAACTAAAGACAAATTAGTAAGCTCATTTCCACTTTGAATTTTTATTGGTTTTTTGGAGAAGACTAACACTTAGGTAAGACAGTGTAGACTTCCTTTTCTTTTAGCTGTTGATATAGAACTGTCTTTTAAATATCCTCAATAACTCACATTTCTCTAGAAATGATCACTGAATCTATAGAATTCAAATACTTACACATAGCATGCAGTACTAGAGGCATTTAACAGAATTCCCATAGCTGAAGGAGATCCGTGGAGATGTTTTCAAAGACATTTCAATGTGAGAAAGCACCTCATTTCCAATTAGAATGATCCAGCTGGCCATAGCTGTGTGATAATCCTACTGATTTAGGAAAAGCCTGATAAGACCACTGTAATGCTGGAAGGCGAAGGAGGAGGTCTTCTAAGCAAAAGCTGTTTGCAGGAATAGACATCAAATTCTGGAAGCTTGTCAAATGTGCAAGTAAGGACCTATGATAGACTATGTCTGAAAGCAGGTTTGTCTTCATTTCTCTATTTCATTTTATGAGGCAAAAACTGGCTCTACACACCCAGTTCCTGTAAGATTGCAAAACACACACAATCCTGATTTATAATCCTAATTCTATCTAAAATTTTTATGGAAAGGGACAAAATGCAACATAATAAAAATCTAGTCCACATTTAAAATTTTAAGTTTAATCACAACCTCTTGGAGCAGGGCACAATTCAAAGACTAGCTGCTCAAGAAACTGAGAGCAAGAAGCCAACCAGTGTCTCTGGGCCTGGAGTCAGGCTAGCTCCTCAGAGGCCTCTTTCCCCAAGCTCTCTAAGAAAATAGCAGTAGCTCTTTAAATCTGTTATGGGAGAGGCAAGTGACCTTCTAAAAGGCCTCAGAAGGCTGCAGCTTGAAGATGCAGAAGTGGAGCTCACTACAGGCTTTAAGGGGACACTGGGGAAGGGTGGCCTGCTGTTCCTGCCTGAAGGGCCCTGTGGCTGTGGAATACTGATACCCTGATGTGGGCCTTGGGTTCACCAAAACAAGGGGCTTGTGACATGTTTGGTTTCTGGGCCACTCTGTCTCCTCCCTCAGATTGTGAAGATCCAACTCACAGCCCACACCTTCTACCCAATCCTTCAGTCTAAGGCCCAAATGGGACCCTGAGCTTCAGGACTGGTTAAAGACCCCCAGATACAGGAGGGAGATGGATGCTCCCTCTTCTGCCCACCCTAAGGGTCCTAAAAATAACCACAGGCACTCTCCCATTGAATATTCATTGGCTCTTAATATAAGATTTGGAATTAAAACACCGTCATTCCCCAATAAACTTGTTAGAAACAAACTCCTAACATCTGGTTTTCTTAACATAAACTTTAGCAACTATCAACTGTAGCAAATTAAGTTTTGCAAATAAAGAACAAAACTCAACGGTAGCAGTATAAATTAAAACTTCTCTTTCCGAGTTTTTCTGGAAGTTTAATACTGAATAAAACTCTCTCTATTCCAAACCTGTCTTTCAGTTGTACAGCTTTCATTAGGAAGGACCCTGTCCTCAAAGGCTACCATCAGCTCAGACAGATTATCAAAAGTAACAAATGTCACGAGGTGATTCCTCAGAGGAAAAGGACCAGAGGAGCCAGAGAGGACATTACCTGACTACTAGGGGGCTGCAATTCCAGATTCTGAGGGACTGCCATGGTACGGATTTGGAGAGATTATTGTAGACAGGGGTGATGAGGAAGTCTTCTGGAGATGGGGTGTGAGATTTATATGTAATGTTTGCTCCCCACCCCCCCAATCCTGAAGGTAAGGCCCATGAGGACACAGACCGTTTGCCCATCTCTGTATCCTCAGGACAGGGCAGTCCCTGACACACAGAAGATGCTCCAGCAATAGTTGCTGACAAAATGAATGGTAAACACAAAGTATGAGAAGACCACTGAGGGACAGCCAGAGAAGTGTAGAACAAAGGCAGAGAGATGTGTGTGTCCTTGGCCCTGAGTGTGAACTGTGTATGGGAGGGAGGGTATGAGTAAGGGGACAGCTGAATGGACCTCAGAGGTGACAGCTGCACAGGGTGGGACCCGGGTTAGGAAATGCACTGGGACGAGGCATAGAGGGCAGGCTGGGGGGCTCTGTCTAGCACAGAAAGCTCTCCCCTGAATGCCTCTCTCCCTTTAGTTCCCCAGTTTGGGTGACCATCAGACTCCCATGGAGGGCTTGTTAACACAGAATGCTGCCCCCCACCCCCTCCAGATTCTCATTCAGCAGGTCTGGTGTGGGGCCTGAGAATTTGCATTTCCAACAATTTCCCAGGTAATGCAGTTGTGCGGACCTCACTTCAAGAACCATGACTTCCTCTTTTCCCCATCTGGCCATTTCATGTTCAAGCCTTAGAATATCTTCATTTGTTTAATCTTGAGTTTGAAGGTCTGAGCTATTTTGTGTCTAAGCAAGTAAGGAGAAATGGAATGAACAGCATTTTTCTGATGGCAACCTATGACTGACATTTTTTAAAAGATTATATGCGGAAGTAAGATGTCTTCAGCTCAATTTTAATGATAAAGCTCAGCTTCTCTGACTGATAGGACTGATACATCAGATCCCACTAGCTCAGTGGGGCCCAGTTTCTTCTGGCTGTAATGTTAGAGTGAATGGTGGTAAGGTATTAATTATGCCCACAGTCCAAAAGGGAACTGAAATAGTACCTATGTGTTAAAAGGGTAACATTCCACAGCATTTATATTTTTAAGGCATTAAGGAAAAAGATGCAAACGTTTTTAAAAAATCAGAAAAGTTATCTTCATCAATGGATAAAAAAGATGTAGTACATATACACAATTATTCAGCCACAAAAAGAAAAGAAATCCTGCCATTTGCAACGACATGGATGGATCTAGAGGGTATTATGCTCAGTGAAATAAGCCAGCAGAGAAAAACAAATACCAAATGATTTCACTTATTTGTGGACTATAAAAACAAAGCAAAACAGAAAAAACAAAACAGCAGTAGACTCACAGACTCTGAGAAGGGACTAGTGGTTACCAAGGGGAGGGGCTGAGGCTGGTTATGGGGGGTGGGGGAGGGGACTAAAGGGGCACAGTAATTCGAAATCACATAAAAGTTGGTCACAGGGGCTGTAGTACAGCATGGAGAATACAGCCAATGATTTTATAACATCTTTCTACAGTGATAGGTAGTAACCGCACTAGAGGGGATGAGGATTTAATAATACAGGTAACTGTTAAACCATTGTGTTTTATACTTTAAACTAATATAAAGATTATATATCAACAATACTTCAATTTAAAAAATCTCTTTAACAATATTTTTCAACTACTTAAAAGCTGCACCTTTAAAAAATCGCTCATGTTATTTGAACTGTCAAAATAAATGTTACAATTTTTAAGTTAAAAATATTAAATCTATTTTTGCAAACTACCACCTTCTGTCATCCCCACTAACAACAACTACAACAAAACTCACTGCTGTAACCCGCAGGCTCACCACAGCCGTGCTTCCTAGAGGCCCAGAGCCTGGGCGCCTGACTGACAGACCCAGGCCCACAGAGGGGCCGCATCACAGCTAGGGGCTTGTGAGAAAGGAGCCTGGACAGCAACCCCCCCTCAGCACACCACGAGGGCTGGCTTTCTGGCTGTGCTGGTCAAAAAAAAAGATGTAAATCATTATTTTGAAACACCTCAAGGCCTAATAGGGTTGTATGTTGTGTACATTTTCAAGAGCCTATTCCAATTTCCTTTCAGACTAGTACATAACAACTAGAAATGCAGTGTTTTCCCTCCTCAGAGAGTATAGCAGGTTCCACAATTAAGGGACATGTTGTTTCAAAGTCAGTTAACAAGGCAGAACTAAGCCTGGTGTCTGCAGTTGCAGAACGGTAGTTTAATGGCAGTGGCTTCTGAGGAGCTGGTCCCCGGCCTGTGCACTTAGCACCTGTGTGTGTCTACAGGAATGGTATATTGTGATAAAAATGTTCTTAAACACTAGTTAACAGCTCTCAAGAAAAAAGTTCCTAATTCAAGGGGAAACTCTTAAGAAGCCATATCCCTAATGTCTTCAACTGCACCATCCAATGTAACCACTGGCGTGACCACTGGTCACTAGAGTCCAGAAGGGCCAGGGCAACACTAAAAAAATCATTAAAATGAGGCATTGACAATTACGCCAACAACTTACAGCAATGGTTTGTCCTCAGAGGTCTACCTCATTTGAAGAAAAAAGCAGCTAAGAGAACATGTGTGACGAGTGTCTTCAAAAGGCCAGTGGAGGCTATTTGCTCACTGTGACATCCTGTGCTGAGAAAACCAAAGCCCTTTAAGTGGAAACACATTCTTTCAGTTTCTTCTTGGGATAGTGGTAGAAGAAAGGAGTGCCCCTGGCATAATTATTATGGGTGTGACAGGCTTCCAAGACCAACCGAGAGGCTGGCCAGAAATGGTGTTGGTTGAGACAACCTCTGAGAAACACAGAATATTCTTACTTCTCTCCTCTGCTCATACACTTGCCTTAGGATGCATTTTGAATCCTGCTTTTGCAGTGGTCCAAATGGTTCCTCACAAAGGACCCCTCCCACCAGCCACAGGGCAGGACTCCGAGAATGGTCTTCACCATCAGTCTGTCACCAGCAACTCCCAGGCAGGAAGGAAAAGCCCCATCTTACTTCAATGGGGGAAAGCCACACTGGCTTAAGACAACTTTCTACACTTAGAAAACACACAGGACTCAGAAATCGGATAATGTCTACGCTTTTAACACCCTCCCTTCCCAAGTAACAACCAAACACGCCAGGAGAACAAAAGGGCCACCCTGGAAAGGACGCGGTAGGTGGGGGTATAGGCAGGATCTGAGAGAAAGTTAACAGAGGCCCAGTCGTCCCAGGTTTTGCTTTGTGCACGGGCCAATGCAGCAGAGTGACAATCCCCCGTCCCCGGTGGCGATCCGGTGCGCCGGGAGAGTGGGGGGGCGGGGCCCAGCAGCACTCCCAAAGGTCCCCTCAGATCCCAAACTGGCTGCCTCGGCCTACGGAACGGCAGAAACAGGGGCGAAATTCCAAGAGGGAGAACGCCTCTCTGCTTATTTAGAGTCAGGGGTCCCAGAAGACACGTGAGTGTCAAGGACAGGATCCCTAAAGCTGCCAGGGTCGGGAAGCTTTTTTTTTTTTTAAAAGCAAAGCTCATCCAGGATGAGGTCCCTGCAGTAACATCCATGCTAATTGGTAAGTAAGACAAAGCCTTCCCTAACAAATCAGCAATGTAATTACGAAGCCAGTCACTAGATGAAGCCAGTTGGGCGCGCTCGGGCGCTATTCTGAGGCTGTAACCCGATCCCGGCGGCGGCGGCGCCTCCCCCGGCTCTCCCGCCGCGCAGGGGCTCCGGCGCAGGGCCCCGCGCCCGCCGACGGTAACGGACCCTGCAGGTCCACCGGACCCACGCCAAGTCCCCTTTGCTTTCTTGACAGCATTTTGAAGCCTGCAGAGAAAACCGGTATTCGGCTTGGAAGTCAACCGCTCAATTAAACAAAACCAACTTTTAGTCTTTGGAGATGTCTTCTAAAGTCCACATTTTAAGAAACTCCAGCTCTCCCTCTCGAGATTTTTACATACTTCTTTTTCTATTAAACTGAAGACAGTTTCTGACACTGTTGGTTTGTCAAATACAATCTTTTCTCTTGGAAAAAGAAAACAACTTAAATGTTGACAACTAACTGCATTTAGTAGGCAAAACAGTCAAGTTCTTGGAGAGAAAATGTCAAATGTTTCTCTGGAATAATTCACTGCCTTGTTAATAAACATCTAGAAAGAAAAAAGAGGTTCTTCGAAGGTACCTATTCAGCAGTATAATCTAATAGCCTGTCTTATTGGTTTGTCTGCCAGATGGAAATTTTAGGTTTTTAAACGTTCCTTTTACAAAGCTAGAAGCTAAGGACATCCGTCACCTCTTCCAAAGAAAATCGAAATGCTAACAATTCTTTTATTGTACCTAACGATTCTGGCTAAAAGCATAGCACACTAAAGTAAGACTGTGCAGAATTACATGGTCTCTGAACTTCAGTTTAACAAAAACATACTAAATATGACATGATGCCTGGAATTTGCTTTAAAATGCAATAATCTAAGGAAAAAAATAGCCATGTAGAAGAAACAAGACCGACAAAATGCTGATGATTGTTGAAGCTGGGTGATAAGTACGAGGGTACGTACACTGTACTCTTCCCTTTATTTTTGAGTATGTTTGGAATTTTCTGTAATAAAAAGTTTTTAAAAAAAAACCCACAACACGCCAATACATATTTTTAAAATTCTACAAACTAAAAAAATCAAGTAAGCACAATAAATTGTTCACACCCGCAGCAAGAACTACTCTATAATCGTGATAGAATTTTACACAGAAGAAAGCTATTAGTGCTCTATGTAAACAAGCAAGCCCAGGACAAGTCACAGCTCCTTTTAAGCTCTGAAAGACAGCACGTCACATCCAGCCACAAGGGGGCGCAGCGGAGCAGCAAGGCACTGAAGTCTGATAATTCACCGGTTCCTACCTATAGATCTCTCCCAAAGTAGACAAATTTCCAAGACTGTTCCCTAATTTCCAAGACTATTCCCTAATTTCCAGTCTACACAAGACACTGCTAAGCAAGCCAAGAGCCTTGCCAAGACCAAACTAACTTATATTATGTTATGGTTCAAACTCTGGAAATATTTATTGAATGTAGAAAAGGTTCTTGCCTGTATGTGAGTTAACACTGATTTTTCAAAAACCATCGCTAAAATCCCTGGAGTATTCCTGAAGTGAGAATACACACACGACAACAAACACACGAACCCAAGTCATAAGATGTGGACTTGGAGAAGCCAACAGTTCAGAATTTCCAATGGGGGTCCCAACAATACAGTGAGTCAGAAGGTTAGCAGTAAGAATTTTACTAGTATAGAAAAGCCTTCAATTATCTTACTGCTTAATAAGAAGAAACTGTATCAACGTTGAAGAGATACAGCTTCAGGCAGTTAGTTATTTGGGAAAACTTCATAAAGGATACTGGAGAGGAGCCATTGCATAAAATGTAACACAGTTAACCTTCGATAGTAAAGCAAGTTACCATATAAAGTACATGCAGAAATTCTTTTTGTCATATAACAAGTTGAGGTTCTATGATGCTGTATGTTCAAGAACAATGTTCATAGGAGATGAACTATTATTACCAACGTTTCCATTTGAAATCTGGTAAATATGAACAAATTAAAAATTTATTTTTATAAACAACATATTACTATAATCACTTAAATTATGATGCTGCTTTATACTAATTTGGTGTCAGGAACACATCTTTAGCATGCCAAATCTGCAGCCTCATTATCATTAAGGGAAGGCATTCTTAGATATGAATTTCTTTCCCTTAAATGTAATATGTCTATAAAGGCTAGCCAGCCTCGCCCAACCCCCATTCCCATGCATAATGAAAATATTTTTTTTCTCCTGTATATAATTGCTTGAATGGGATTCTGGTTTCAACCCTCCTGTAGCATCTTTTCCCTAAAGATACCTTGTTTTTCCCCTCACACTAGAGACCCTTAATAAACAATGGCAGGGGGAAAAATGCTTAGGGTAAAAACCAAACTCTGTGCCAAAAGTATATGAGTTTTTTTTTTAAAGAAGGCCGTCAGATATATAAAACAGTCACATTAAAACAGGTAAATATTATTTGTTAGAATAAACCTGAAAAATAACCTTCTAGGTTTTGATAGCCAATTACTTGCCAATTATTTGCTAAATAAAACTAACAAAACCAGGTGTTGCTACATCAGTAAGTGTTTTTATGGAAGTGTACCTTAAAGGTTGTGATTAGTCTTTAACCTTCTTTGCTTTTAAATTTGGAATGTCTCATTTCTGGGAAAAATCACTTAAAAAGAAGACAAGCTATACTCACAAATACAGAAATTATTTTTTAACTTCCACATGCAGTTTAAAGAGGAAAACCAGTGAAATGTTATTTCATTATTTATTTATTGAGTAAAACTAAATGTAGTACTGTATGGCCTAAATACGGATTCCTTAAAAGAAAACTATCAAATTTCTACAGTATGACATATGAGTACAAAAATTTAAGGTACAGGATAACAAATATACTTAACAGGCATGTAAAAGAGAGGAAATAACTATTTTACTATATATATATCCCATATAAGCAACATACATATTTAGAATGCTTATTTTAGTTAATTCTAAGAATTAGGCTAATAGTGACAAGGTTTTTACGAAGACAATTTAAATTTTCTATCATATATTTGAGTAATTCACAAAGCAGGAAGAAATGAGAATACAAACTAAACTTGAAGGCAATGAATGATAGTTTGAAAATATGGCTGTCATTTGTTTTTCAAAATAATTGCTTTGGGGCTATTTTGAGATAAAATATATTTCTTCTCCAGGACTTCTGTGTATTGACAATTAATGACCTACAGAACTTTACAGAAAGTCATTTAGTCAAAAATAATCAGAGTACCATACTGAATGTAATGAATATTTATCTTCTAAGGAAATGACCTCTTAATACTTCAGTGATCTTTAAGGAGAGCCTGCCTCTAACCCACCCCCCTGGCCACCCCCTAACATTCCACTCATCCTGCCTACCTTCAGGAGCTTTAGCAGCAATAAGGCAGGTGCCACTCGAGCAATCCGTATTTTCAATTTGTAAACCAACTACTACTAGCTAGCTAACAACCATTGCCAGATGAAGTCTATTTTATTTTATATTTCCAGACACGGTCGGTACATTTTTTATAAACCTGTCTGTTTTAAAAACTGTTCAGGAAAGACCACACCACCAGGTCCCTGATCGGTTCTGGGACAGCGGGGAAGACACAGAAGGACACACATACATATGAGAAGGCTCCCTCCTCAAAAAAGGAAAGAAATCTGAAAAGCAAATCTGTACCACATATTATTGTAAAAGGGGAAAACCACTCAGGGAGGATCAGTTTAGAACAGTTGCCACCCCATTATCTTGTCAGTGTGGCTAGAATTTTGTGCAAACCTGTTCTGGTGTGGAGATGACCTTGGGACTTTCAGATTCCCCGAGTTTAACTCATTTCTCAACACCAGGGTGGGGTACTCTAGCAGACCTGCTCCCAGCCCCAGAAGCTGGGCATGGTGTGGAATGATAAGCGGCCAGCCACAGAAGAGGAGAGTTAGGGGCTAAAGGTTGATCTGCAGCGAGGGACGTTTCAGTATTTCATTTTCTGAACATGGCATATTCAAGTAGTACTTTTTACTTCAACAGGTTCACAAAGCCCACTATAAGACTGTTTGAGTGTGTGTGTGTGTGTGTAGAAAATGTCCTTAAGAGTCAGAATCCCTTCCACTTGACTATTCTATATGAAACTCTTAGAAGCACAAAAAGGCTTGGTTTACTGTTTTCCTAAGTTAACTTCCTATGAAGGTTATTAAAGGAACAAAATTTAGTACCTCTGCACAGCTACAGGTTTTTGGCAGAGACAAAAAGACAGTAATGCAGGCACGAATTAGTTCTAATAACTTAGGTCTGCTGCTACCTGGAGTCACCAGAGAAACAAAGCTGCCTTTGGGCACCTAAAACTAGTCAGACCTGCTGTAGCAGCTGCACAGCCGGCTCCAGATCTGGGCTCCATTCCCCTCCCCTCCAGCCCCCACCCCACGCATCCGCATAGCTCACTCCACTCAGGGCGGCGCAGGGCCGGGCACACTCAGCCCTCGTCCTGCTGTCCCTGCTGGGAGGTAGGGCCAGCCCTGGACACACAGTATGCAAGTGTGAGAGGAGGCCAGACAAGAGAGCAGATGCCGACTCCATTCTGAACTGAGAGCAGCAATGGGTGCAGAATAGGGCTTCTGTGACCCTAGGTTTCTATAATAGACAAATCAAACTGTGGTGTCTGTGTCAGTGAATCCTAGCAGGTATTTCCAATTAAGTTCAGATGAGGGACAGAAGACCTTGAGAGGAGACAGAGGAGCCTTTCCAGCTTTAGGAGCCCTCAGACCACAAAGAGAGCAGAATTTTCACAAGGGAGTCTGCATTGTCTGCATGCAGTGCTTGTTTAAATGATAAGCATCTGCTTTTGTCCTGTTAGAAATCACAGGTTTTCAAAGATATCTGTGAGGTTTTTATTTTGAAATTTTTATTTGTATTTCAAAGAAAAATTTTAGATGGCCAAGCATGTTTTGTTTGTGCCATGATCTTCAAGAAAAAAAAAAAAAAAACAAAAAACACAAGGCATCTATTTATTACCCAGAATAGGAATGTCGTCTTATTGGCCTGACATATGCCATTCACCGATTCATACAAAGAATGAACTGCCACACAGGGCTCATAGATAAAGACACTGCTCCACACAGTGAGTGATGGGCGCTCCAGGGGACAGTTCTGTTCACAGGGTTTCCCAGCATCTACACAGAGGGCAGAAGTTTGCCTTTAATGCCAGTGGCCCTGGCGGTTGGAGACAATAATTTTTTTTAAAAAGACACACTAACTTTGGTTAGTAGCTGCTTCCTTCAAGAAGATTTAAGCTAAGTTAAATATCCACGTGCTTCTTAAGCAGCAGTCCTAGTTTGTGGGTTTCTATCAACGGCTGAAGGAATAATTATTAGCAGTCAGTAGATACACAATTTGTGAATATGTAGTGGCCACAGCGTTTTTAGATTTTCATGTTCTGCAGGTCAGTAATAATTAATGGAAAGACCTATGAAGTCGGGTATTGTCCTTATTTCAAGGCCATTTCACTTAAAGCTGGAGCTTGCCCTTTGGTGCCTTTAGTATATACCTTATCTTTGGACTCAAAGATCAGAGATGTGCCTCTCTTTCTCTCCCTCTCCCTCATAAGAAACTATCTGGACTGGAGCTATCTCCTATAGGATATGCCATAACAGTAAATAAGAAATTTATTTATCAAGGTTTTTGAAAATTCTATGTGTAAGTTAAAAGTTCACACTCCTAAATACTGTATTTATCTATACATATTTTAATCTATATATAAGCTGACAAAGTGGTCTTGATTTTTCTGATATAAATAAAATATAGAATAAAGCTTTATGCTTTTACTAGTGTTCTTTAACAAGAAACCACAGCAAAAGAAACCTCTACACGCTTCTGTTGTAGGTTTTAGCTTTCTTAGTAAAGTGTTAAATAATTTTGACCAAAGGTAAACTTGTAGTATCATTTGATCCTGATAATTTGTAGTATGCTACTTTATTTACTGACAGGAAAATGTCTTTCTGTATTTCTATGTACATATATAGGTATGTATCTTCAGCTTCCACTTACACCTTTTTTAATCCGTTTTTTTGTGTGTGTCTTTCTAAGGTAGTATTTTAACTTTTTTTCTGCCACTTGAGCACTTTTTAAAACAGTGGATGCCAAAAGCTATCAGTCACTACACAAATTTGAGTGAATTTTAAATATCAAAATTTTTACTATTTTATATGCCCAATATTAATTAACTATTCAGTGGAGGGCAGCTGAGTAAAATTCATCTTTTCAGCTTCTCAATTTAAAAAACTTGCATTGCAAGGGGGGACAATTTAGCAAACAGGGGTCTAAAAATTTTCAAAATCTGAATATCCTTTCTTAACTCTTAAAGGGAAACAAGCCTGAGCAGCTGTTACCTAAGAAGCTATGACACTAGACTGACAATAAAACTTGTTCCCTAGGACACCTCGTCATACACTTCGTTGGTATTATAAAATATGAGTCCTCTCTCCTACCTGCTGAAACAAAGCAAGGAACGGTGTTTAAAAAAACCCAAAAGGCCATCAAATTTCATTTCATAAGATTTCTCACATGAGAACAACATGGTTATACAGACTTTAATTAGGAGGAAGGGAAAGAAGTAAAAATTATTTCAGAGGGCTCCAAACTTGATGAACCACATAAACAATTTTATATTAACATATAATACCTCTAAGTAAATCAATGAAGCTGAAAGAAAACTTTAACATTTTCTCTCTTACGTTACCACGAAGAAGTTGATCAAATTAACAGGAAAGCAGAGATCCATGAACAAGCTATACTTGCTAGTGCCAGAAGCTGGGATCTTAGATGGGTACTTTCATCCTCACAGCACACCCTAGCACACTCAAATCAGAATAGACTGCTATAAAAAAGGGGAGGGTGGGAGGAGCTCTCAGGGTGAGACCTACCTTCTGGTTAGCTGAGCAACTATCTGCCCCCTCCTCCCCCTTGAAGCAAAAACAACCCAGAGGCTCTCAGGGGGACTGTCCTCTGGGGTTGAGTGGAGCCAAGTGCCCACTTCACTCTTGTCAAAGACTAGTCTCTAATTATAAAACGCTACTTTGAACACTTAAGGCCTCAGGGATCCTATTGGCTGCTACAATTTGTAAGCTCTTTGCACACATTATGGACATTTCTTAACATATATTGAGAAATCGAAAAGCATATTTCATGAACAAAGCTTAAAAACATTTACTGTCTTCCTTAAGACCAACTGGAGCTGCCCAATTCGACTCAAATAAAAATGCTGGAGTCTGAGGCTTGATGTCTCACCCTTCTGATGGCTCTTCCCCATTCAGTGCCTGTAAAAACTTACTTTCCATCTCTTGAAACATCCTGAAACTATCCAGCTTGAAAGCAAAAAGTTGTTCTAAGACGAACTATATCTAACCTTTTTGTGAAACTTAAGTCTAAACCCAAAACTCTAGACCATCTCAATCTATTACCTACTAAAGGTAAGATAACTCATGGCCAAGAATAGAAATGAGAACAACTGATGATTTTCTCTAGATGCATAGCCTTCCGAGGGCACCCTGTCTTAATGGTACAAAGTTCAAGGCTAGGGACAGCTGGCTCTCCTCAGTCCCCTCCCTTTCAGTCAAAAGCGATCACCACCAAGACGACTTGCAGACTTCTAACTAAAAACCGGTGAGACATTAAGTTTAATATACATATATATTCAAAATCTTCACTTGTCAAGGGTGAAAAAGGGTGGAGGGGGCTGTTTTTAAGCTAAAAACACAAGGAACTCACAGAAGCACACTACACCACCAAGTTGGATGCAAACCCTGTCACGGAACCCAAAAGTGAAGCAGCCTTCGCGTCAGCAATCCAAGCTTTAAAAAAAGTCTCGCACGTTTACAACAGCACAACCGCCACAACACGCACACACATCCCAGCCCCCTCCGCCCACTGCTGGGCTCGGCTAGCTCCCGACCCCCTCCTGACCCCGGCCCGTGACTGCCCGTCCCCTGCCCTTCCCCCAGCAGAACTGCCTGCGTACCCGAGAGGTCCCCGGCCCCCGCCCCGGGATTCCCAGGGCCGGGCACCGGGAGGCAGCGGGAGGCGGCACACCTCCCGGTACCTGCTCCAGCCCAGGAACCTCTCGCGGAGGCGCCCGCGACCCTCGCGGCCTCCGGGGCCCCTCCTCCGCCCTCGGGCTCTCCCGGCCCTGGGCCGGGTCCCAGCGCCGCCCTCCACCCACCGGGTAGCCCGGAGCCTCCGAGGATCTCCTACAGCGGGGCGCCGGGAGAACTTACCACATGCAGCTCCACCTGGGAACTAACGCATCAAGAGGGGTTTCCGACCACTCCTCAGGCTACTCGCGCTCCATGCGGAGTCCCCGCTCCGGGGGCCCGAGGGTGGCGCCGGGGAGCGGGCAGGAGGCAAGACCGCGGCTAAGACTCCGCCGTCCTCTGCCTGCGCGCTCGGAGCATTATACAATGGTGGAGGAGGAGGCGGCGGCGGCAGGCAGCGGAGGAGGAAGCAGGAGGCGGGCGGAGGGGGCGCCCTGACCGAGCAGGCGACAGCTCGTGCTCCAGCACTCGCCGTGCAGGAGTGACGTGCGGCCAGTGAGCCTCCCGCGAGCTCCCGGCCTCGGGCGCAGCAGGCCCCGCCCCTCTCCCGGCCCCGCCCCGCCCCCGGCTCGGCCCGCCCCCTCCCACGGCAGTCCCGGGAGGCGCGATAAATGCCGAGCCGGGCCCCGGCCGCTGGAGGAGCAGGAAGGGGCAGGCGGAGCACGGGAGACGCCGGGTGGCAGCGCCGCCCACGGCTCCTTCTCCTCCGGCGCGCCCTTTATTTTCTCCTAAGAAAAAGCTTAGAGAGAGACGAGAAGAAAAGAGACACTCCAGCCAGGGGGACGACAACTAGCCACCAGTAATCCCCTCACACTCTAAAAAATACCCATGCAAATGACGGAGCGGCTAGTGACAAAGGCGGCGGCGAGTACGGCGCGCGCACAGCCCGCTGAGTCGCGCGACCGCAAATATGACAAGCATCTGAGCTATTCGGCAACTTGGGGCCGGTCAGCAGAACCGGCAGGGTCCCGCGAGGGCAGGGGAAGGGGGCAAAAATCCGACCCCGAGGCACGATGTCCACGCTGCCTGCGAGGCGTTCGAGGCAGGCATCCCGGGAGGGCGGGGGCGGCAGCGTCCGCAGCTGGGACACTCCCCGGCGCCCGTCTTAGGACGCAAGAGTGGCCCACAGAGATGACCGAATGGCAGGATGGGGGGCTTCAGCTGGAGCCGAGGGACACAAAATGCCGTTTGCGCGCGGAGATCTCTGCGCAACACTCGAAATAGGTCACCAAATCAACAGTACTTTTGGAGCAGGACAGAACCGACTTGCATCCTTCGTGGCTGGCTGAGCCACGGTGCAGACCCCGCAGCCGGTCGCCTGCCCTGGCGGAACCCACGCATGTAGGAGAGCCAGGCGTGTAAGACGCAGGAAGGTCAGAGGCGCCGTCCTCTGCCCAAAAGGTTCAGGTTGATAGACTTCACCCTCTCAAGAAACAATCTGTTTGAACAAATTTATACTAGTTGGAGAGGTGTGTAAGCCTAAGTGGCGTAAATTTCAAAGCACTAGGGAATGTGAGATAGGTTTCCTGGAAAATTAAAGATTATTTTAAAAATTACATGCACATTCAGTGTAAAGATGTTACAAAAAGTAATTCAGGCACCTTAAAATTTTGGCTGCCAACCCAATCAATATCATCTCAGATCATTTTGGCTTTTAATGGTCTACTGTACTAGTTAATATTTAAGGATAATAAAACTTTAAGACCTAACATAAAGGTGATTATAAGTCGTTAACATCAAGACAAGTTTAGAACTATTCAAACTGTTGTGTAATGATTTGTTATCAATCAAACTGATGGTCTGATGGAAATTAAACCTGGGCTAAAATTGTTGGTGGCGCAATGTTTCTTGTTTTTTCTTTTAAGGGGAATGAAAAAGATTTTTGCTGGACCCCCATATAATGAAAATCTCATATAAGTATAACCGGTGCCAAAAGCTAACTAGATGAGGATGTCATTGGAAAGTTTCATTATAATAGCATTCCCAATTACACAGCCTGGAAGTAGTGCTCAGGGCCCTCTGCAGGTCCTGCTCAGTTTGTGTCTGTGTGGCATAGCACTCAAACATTTTAGGTGCAGCCAAGATATCATCCATTTCCAGAATTCTGCCTTTTAAGACGACACTAACTACTAATGGTTTCCTAACCACCCACTTACACTTTCTGCGCTCACTTTAAGGAAAAACCATTGTAATAGAAGCTGTAATAATCTCTTCCTGTGATAGCTTTGTAGCAGGGGCCAGAGTCTGTTGAATTTAAAATGAATTTAAACTGTTATTCATGAATTGAGGTTAGCAGCAAGTTAGACTTGCAGAATTTTTGTGACAGTTGGATATTTTCAAGCAAATGGATTACGAAATGCAGTACAATTCCTGTACAAAAGAACTGAGATCAAAGTGACGATTTTTGTCTCCAGAGTGGACAGGTGATTCTGCCAAAGCACTTGTGCAAGCTCAGTAAAGGTCTGAGTCCTCAGGAGAGCGACCTGAGTTCTAAGGTGCAATGGTTTTCCCCTTTCCACACTTCTGAAGGGTGTAACAGTTTTATTTCAGTGCACACCGTATACAGGAGTCCCACTTCCCCCACTGTTAAATTCTGGCATCTTTCACCAAGAAGTCAAAGCATGAAGTGGGAGGTTCAACAGCAGCTGATGTGGTTCAACCCAAGGGGCTTAACTGTCTCCCCCCCCCCCCCCAGGCCAATTCCCCCACTGGCCAGCCCAGCAATCCTGCCTGGCCCCAGGAATCCAACCCAGGAGGATAAGGAGGGGCCCTCCCAGAACTTTTGAAGTCAACTCCCTTCAGAATGCAACAGCTTAAGTTATAAAAAATAATTTTTTCGTAGCAAATGAACAAGAAATGCTTAGTGAGCATGAAGCGTGGTTTTCACTCTGACTCCTTGCAACATTTAAAAGCCCATTTAAAATAATCCTACCCTCAGGATTTAGAATTTGGAGTTTCTCCTTCTCACTTTCACAGGTAGACATTAGGCCAGTCATCTACATTTAACTATCAGGAACATATCTTTTGTAAGTATAGAACTGTGATGGTAATTTTTAAAAATACTGATGTGTTTTGATTTCAGAGAGGTACTTCTCAACATTGCTTTGTCATTCTGGGTACTAGTTTGTACTTCGCTGCTTGTCTTTGAAAGTTTCTGTGCTCCCACATCTTGCAAACTAGTAGACTACTGCACTAACTGAAGGCCACTTTTAACACTTAAATAGCATACACCAAAGAAATGACACAAGGACAAGCTGCCTATATAAACTGAGAAACAAAGACTTCAAAACAGTTTTCAAATAAATTTTTCTTTCTCCTTTATATTATTTAATCTTTCAGGTCCCATCTGAAATACTGGTAATAATCATCTATCTATATACCTTGGAAATATTGGTCATAGGGCAATAAAATAAACACTTTCTTAAACACATTGTATACAGCTGGCTGGGCTAAGTAATCTTTTCATGGAAAATACAGAAATCCCAACTGAATGTGGACTTCCCAATCACCAATAAGTGAAAACTGTTAACTTCAAAATAAAGTTCTGCAAGTCACCTAACTGATTATCAAGGCATTGAAGCAGGATACAATGACTTGGAAAACTAAGTACTCTCACAAAGACGGCACAGACAGGCTTAGTACTTTCAGCCACTCCCAAGTTAAAACTTGTACCAAGGGAGCCAGTTAACTCATTTGCTTCTGCAAACTCTTCTCCATCTCTTCCTCCACCTACTTTTGTCAGGTTTTCTCCCACTTCTCCGTGAAGTCACACTTCACACAAACAGGACTTCAACTCCAGTGAAGGCTGCTTTTGCAAAGCTTCCCTTATTGTTACTGGACTGCTTTGCATTGACTGCCCCTTAGGTACCAAGGGAGGATCATTCTGTTAGATATATGCCTTTAATCTTCTTTAAAAATATGACAATATTTAGATCCTGAATTGGAACAAAATGCTAATAATCATATTTGAAGAAAATGCTTTGAAAACCATTTCATTTTCTCTAGCATTTTTGATTAGTCCCTTTTCACTATTTCTCGAGAAGATGGCTCCTGTTGGGCATCAGTTTCCTTCCTATTTCATTTGCCACTATTTTCCATGAAATCCTCGATGAATTGTGAAGTCCAGTTTAGAGCAACTCTCTTTAGACTCCAGCTTTTGCTGTTGTCCTCTCCTCAGCTGGAGAGCTAAGGCCTTCCCTGGTGACACTCCAGGTTCCCCTTCCTGCTGGATGCAGCTCCACCAGAACTGGCGGTCATTCTCAAAAACATCTCTTCTTGTCCCCAGCTCCCCACACAGCACTACCCCCATGGTGGCCTCTGCACATTGACTCTATACTTCCTGTCTGTGAAGCATCCCCCCTTCTTGAGGATTCATACTTCTCAACATTAACACTACCAGCTTCCACAAATGTCAAGGAAAGTTAGAAGTTTCACAGCCTCCAGACTTTCCTTGTCCCTGGGAACCAGCCTAGTGAGATGAAGAGTCCTGGAGTAGGAGTTGGAAGATCTTGTACAAATAAACCACTTAACTAGAATTAATCACTGACCTTTTAGTTTCTTAATCTGCCATGTCACGGATTTAGGATCAGCACTGGTTCTAGTGAAAAACGTACAGGGTGTTGGTCAGATTCCTGGTCTAGTTCCACAGCCAGCAGTGCGGCTGAGCCAGACCCTTGACATCACAGGGCCTGCTTCCACACCCCACAAGAGGAGCTCAGGCTCAAAGATTTCTGTAGCCCCTTCCCAGAGCAAGGAGTCTGGGAAAAGTGACTACAATGGGTATACCTTCATGGAGGAGTTTTAAGGCTCCAATGAGATCATTGGCTCAATGTGGAAAAATATAGAACCAACATCACGTTCACACATTTCTAAAGAAAGGGGTGGAAATACAAATAATGATAATATGCTCTGTTCAATAGGATACATTCTTTGAGTTGTTTCTCACACCCAGAAGAGATTTGAGCAGTCCTACTTACCTATATTCTCCTGGATTTGTTACCCATTATGGTAACAATTTAAGTCAGCTAGCAATTAAATCTGTAATACCACCCCCACCCCCAACATATGTGTAGAAGCAGGACAGTTCACAAGGCATTTTCCTATGGATTCACTGTTTGCTCCTTGTAAGACCTTCCCTATGCCACAGGCAGGACAGGCACTACTTCCCATGTCTTACAGGTAAGTAAAAGGAGGCTTGGAGAAGGACCTGCCAAGTTGAACTCTACCAAGCTGACTCTCACGGACAAAGGTCTAGAGGCTGCAAGATCTTCATTGAAATTTTTGTGGAAGCCAGGAAGGACTCAAGTGGAATGTCTTGATCTCCTCAAGAAGGGAGGATGGTTCACAGAAAGGAAACAGAGTCAATGTATAGAGGCCACCAGTAGGGTCATGCTGTGCCAGGATCTAGATACCACTTTGCTTCAACCCTACACAGAGTCATGAAATAACAATTCTATTTCTTACACGAAGAACTCCAACCATTGCCTATTCTTGGCTTTGTGAGGATCACATTTTGACCTGCAGCATTAATAAGCCACAACCACTGCCACAAGAAAAGAAATGAAACTCATCATACCTTCCAGCCCCTCACTCATTTCCAGTATGGTTCATAAAACTGTCACTCTTGTTCACAACTCTACCTTTAATAACTAGAACAGTACCTGACACAGTATGTACTTGGTAAATATTCACTAAATGAATAAATTAAGAATGCTAAAGAGTTTGTACCAGCTTCATAAACTCAAGGGGTTCATCTTTCCTGCTAAAATTTTCCTCTCACTTCCTTTCACTAAGCTCTAGGGAGTGTGTGTGTACACATGTAAATAACAATACACACACATTGTTTAAGCAGTATTTGAGAACTCTCATAATTAGATCACTGTGATGATATGATATTATAATCATAACTGCTTTCCAGCATTTCTAAATTATGACATTTGGGTTTAAGCACAGTTAAAAGGACTGATGAGCACGCACAAAGTCCTTATTGTTAAGAGTTCATCTATATCACCTCCCTGTTGAAGAACCAACCTTGCAGGTAATTGAGCATGTTAAAAAAAAAAAGACTTGTCCATTCAAATTTTCAAGTGATTACCTGAATGGTTCAAATGATTATTTATTAACTGTCACCTTCAGGCCCTCTTGGCGACAGAATATAAAAATATGCCAATAATCAAACGTTATGAATATCATCAATATTAATTCCCAGGAAAACTTGGCAAAAATATGACAGGAAAAATGATTTTTTTCAAAAGCATTACTCTAATGCCAGCTGTCTCTCATGTTTCAAAATAAATTTATGTGACTGACTAAATTCTATTTTCTGCTATACATATGCCCATATCTATTGTAGAAACTAGACTGTACCTTTAAATCACCTGAGTGAAGACATCATTTAAGATAACTGTGGTGATTTGGGGAATGTAGATAACATTTAAACCATTTTTTGAAGTCCCAGCTATAAAAAGTCTACAACTGAGAAAAAAAAAATTCAACTTTTAATGTTATAGATGACCAGGAAATGCCTCAAAGTTACAGCTATGAAGTATCATTAGAAAATAAATGTGTGGACAGAGAACACAGTTTAAATGCAAACACAGTATACAACTAAAAATGAATCAGCTCTTTGCCATTTGGAATTTCTTACTGGTTTTCTGAAGGAGACGTAACAGTTAAGATGGTACAAACTTCATCTTTTCTCTTAATCACCAGTGTAGAATTGTTTTTTAAAGACCTGTTGTCAGAATAAACAAGTCCTTTCCAAATTATCCAACTGTCCAATATTATTAGTCCCTTGTGTCAAACTGAAAAGAAATTTATATTTTTAAATTTCAAATCTATTTAAAATTTCAGAAATGTACAGGGTGAAGAAACTAAAGCAAGCACCTCAGATAATCACCAACACCATGTTAGATACACTTGTGAACCAGTCAACTGTTTTTCTAACCATGCTTTAAATACTGAACAAAAGATTTAATCTTGCTAAGTAATATTTGTTTCAAAACTGTTTTCTTAGACAAGCCTTGGTTGAGTTATATGAAACTCCTTAAATGGGCAATTATCAGAGAAACTGGCATGTAAGGAGGAAAAATAATAGTGTGAATGAGCTATATGTAACTTCCCTTTTTAAAAACAGAAGTTGAATCTGTAACACCAAATTTAGAAAGGAGAGTGGATGGCAGCAAATACCACGAGAATATCATCTATAGCGTAACTGCCCACTGCCATTCTGTTCTGTTACAAATAAATGTACACTCTATGAACTTGAGTTTACTCAAACAATGCATGTATTTAATCATCCCTAAAGATGATTTGTTAAAAAGAAAAGATACATGTGAAAGAGTCACATCAAATTAAAAAACTCACTTAGAAAGTGTCAGATTTTGACTACCATGATTCATTTGGCCTCATTACATAGAGCGCAGCACAGTCCATACAGGGGCTGCATATAAATAGCTTTTGTGGGGATAGTATTCGTAATTTCAACACCCATTTGTATTTCCTTTCAACTTCCTTTAAGAAATTAAAACCCAAATTACAGAAAGGTTGAAAAAAAGTTAATTAATCAGACATTCACTTTCAATCCATTCTGATTTGTTCCCACTTTAGAACTGATAGAGATCATGCTTTTACTTTAGTGATTTAAAAAAAAATGTATAAAGACTACAGAATTACTATTGTCACATTATAGCCAAAAATGAAAAATGAGAAAATAGAAACCGTTCCAAAAGTTCATCAGTTGAACAGAATTAATGGAGAGCCATTACCATTTATGGGCAAGAATTCTTCATACTATATAAATATCAATTCTCCCCCAAACTCATCAATAAAATAAATACAATTCCAATTTCAATCTCCATTTTTTTTTCATGAAGCTTGGTAAGCAAATCCAGGAATTATCTGGAATAGCAAAGGGCTAAAGACAGCTATAGTAAGTTTAAGGAACAAGATGGAGGAGATGACTTATCAATTATCAAAGCTTATTTTAAAACTCGAGTAATTACCACAGAGTGCTGTGGGCATAGGGATAGATAAACAGATCAGTAGAACAGAATTGAGAGTGTAGAAATAGACCCACACATATGTGGAAGCATGACAGGGGCAAGATTATAGATAAGTGGGAAAGAACCGGTAAGTGGGAAAGAACAGACTATTGACTAAACGGCTAAGGGTCATCTGGTTACCCTCATGAAAACATGAAAAATAAGGTGAAATTAGGTACCTAATATTTTTCCAAAAAATACACTTCAGGTTGACCAAAATCTAAATATGTAAAAAAAAACTTTAAAGCTTTTCAGAGAGAATATAGGAGAGTACATGTTTATGGCCTCAGGATGGGGAATGTGTGATTACTGCTTGTCTCTCTCTACTTTCCTCTGCTTTGCTCAGTGCCTTGAAATGTTGACCCCTAGGGACTAAGCTCCTTTACCAACTAGCTTCCGGCTGAATTCAGCAAATGGAAGACATCAGAAAGAGACCAGAGGATTAGAGGGGAGAGAGACTGGGGCACTTTTTCCCTGCTGATGGCAGTACCCACCCCTCCACAGCCACAGCTTCAGCAAGTGGCCTCTACTCCAAAGTGCCAACTCTCAGGGATTCTGGCTCACTATTTCCTCCCTTTTCCTCTTTAGGCCTAAGGATAGAGACAGCTTCCTACTATTGTTGGTCTTCCGGTCCTCAACTTTTGCCACATCTCTAAAGTCCCTTTTAGTCCCTCATTAAAGTCACTGTAGTTGAATCAGTTGAGTAGAATTCTATTTCCATTTACTACTAAGACTTTGACTATTAAAAAACAAGACACTCAATGCATAAAGCATAAAGATTTGCGACCTTGATTACATTAAGAATTAAACATTTATTGAGCAAAATATACTAGAAACAAGATAAAGGCAAGCTAGATTGTCATCATATGTGTGATTCATATAATCAACAAAAGATTAGTATTCAGAATTAAAAAGAACTCATCTGAATCATTTTTTAAAAGCCATATAAACCCAATAGAAAAACAGGTAAAAGAGGAAACTCAAATGCCCAACAAACATGTGAAAAGATACTCAACCTCATTAATAATCAGAAAAATGCAAATTATAAAAAGACAGTTCACAGCTATCAGACTGACCAGTCTGGAGGTTTTGCTTATCTAGATGGAGATACATGCAACCCACCCAATTACATGTGGTGTTTCTCAACTGGGTTCCATGAGAAAACAAGCGCTGCAAAAAATGCCTCATGTGACTCTTCCCTCAATTTTCCCAAGGGTGGTATAAAGTTAAAAACCAGGCGTGTGCTGGTAAATGTTTAACAACCGGCTTGGGGGTGGGCAAAGGAGCCCTTATTTGTAGCATTTGCTGATTTCTGGGGTGTAAATACCCACCCATCTCAAGCCTTCCAAATGAACTTAAGAATTAAGAGGTCAGTCTCTAACTCCAGCCCTACACTTGAACCACTCTAGCCTTATAGGGCGGAAGTTAATTCATTATATACAATGGACGCCATGGAGTATTACTGGTGCTTACTTCTCAGGAGGAATTCTGGATGGAAAGGTCTAAGTCTAGAATCTAGAGGAACTCTTATTTTTATCCCCTATGGAGACCCAGAATAATGTTTGTGGCAGCTTTGCTCGTAATAGCTAAAAATTGGAAACAACCTTAATGTTCATCATGCTGAGAATAAATTGATACACTTGAAAACTATAGTGGTTAAGAAGTACTGAGGTTACCATATATCAACATGGTTAAATCTCAAAAACATAATATGAGTAAAACAGCAAGCTGTGAAATATTACAGTATAATATCATTAAGTGTTTTAAAACATTGCTAAATAATGTTTACAAATACATTCATATGCAATTATAGAAAGCATTAGAGATAAAAAAAACATTCAGGAATGCGGTTACTTCTAGTAAATGGAGGAGAGTAATGGAATCAGGGAGAGACACACAGGTGGCTTCTATTTTATCTGTAATGTTTAATTTCTTTTTTAAAAACATGAAAAGCAAATAAACATGATAAAATAAACAACCCAAATTTATTGTTTCAGATTTCATCAGGTTAAAAAAAATAACATTTTTTTTCTTTGGGTTTCCATGAAGTACAACGTCATAAGGTTTTTTTCCTACAATTTCTAATACCTATTAATGAATCACCGGAAAATATTCGCATTTCATGCATCTACTTATTCTCCATTATTTCAGTAATAACTTGCTCCTTTCACTCACTTTGATATTTTGTACTTTTCTCTCTAAATCACAGGTTATAAAATTCAGTAATGATGCCAGGGAAACCTAAAGTTCAAATAGGATGATTGGGCAAGTGTAAGAGAATGATTGGCTTAAAGCCTGTGTTTGGGGTGTATTTCTCCCCTGCCAGCCTAACTTGTATCACTTTAGAAAGGATAAAAGCTTCCCCACGAAATATGGAAAATTTCTTGTTACTTCCTTAATACCCAAGCAACATATTTAGTATTATAAAGTGAAATTTTGTTGATGTTGTTTTTCCTAAAAAAACAATGGAAATATACTTCTCCCATGAAGTATCTTTGATTTGGTGTTCAGGTGACCACTGACCCCAAAGGCATTTTGATTCTTTCTTATTTTGTATCTCTTGACATGGGGATCATCGGAACAAAGCCCACATGCTCTCTTGACCTGATGGGTAGTGTAACATTTTTCAGAAATTGTCTTGAAATAAGCCTATGCTTTAAATACACACTTTTCTGCAAGCTAGCAGGCATTCTGAAGCTAGGTGGTTCTAAATAAAGAACTCTAGTCAACAACAGGAAATAACTCCCACAGAAAAAAGGGGCAGAATACAAACTCTCACCAACTCTTGTACACAGTTCACAACGGCCTTTTGTTCCATGCACATTAAGCCTGAAATCTTTACTTTTCAGAGCATGTTTGGGCCTTTGCAGAGCAATTAAAACTTTTCTTTTCCTTTTGCTAGTGTCCTTGCCTTCTTCTCTCTGAGGAAGTTAACCTTACAACTAACTTCTTACTTTGAAGTAGCAGATCAGAAAATGGAACAGTTTCTTCCAAAACTTAACATTTTTTTTTCTTAATGGAACTTCTCAAGAAAAAAAAATCAATTCTCATTTCAAAACTCACTTTTTCTTCTAACACAGTTCATGCCACACAAACACACACACATACATTCTGAAGGAATATGTTCATCTGCAGTACTTGTTTCCAAATCTTTCAACAAGTATATATCGTATTAACTCACAAATCTAGATTGATGGTTTATCAACACTTCACCAGTGAATTTCAACAAATCAGTGCAACTAAAAGATGAATTTATATTCTATTCAAAGGCTCCCATCTTAAGTCTTTAATGAAAATGAGAAAAAAAGCTAGATCCCAAGTTTTGGATGGTTTTTTGAAGGATGGTTTTCAAAGTCAAAGTGACTCCGACTGGAACTGACTGGTGGCATTCAACCACAGTACAGCACAGGTACTCCTGACAAGAAAATGGGGCTGAGCAGAATAGCTTCAATAGGACTATAGACTGGCATTTCTTCCCTCTCCCATACGCTCAGCCTTGCCCCCTCTACAGGTTCCTTCCTGCAGTCAATAAATTACAGACTCAACTCTATCTTCATTTTAAAAATAAGAAACAATCTTCCCTTGCTTCAGTGCTGCAGGACTGCTGGTGACCACTCCTGTCTTTACCTTTACAGCCTTAGCCCCTCCTACTTCCTCTGGCTTCTGCAGAACAAGTATACTGACCACCCCGAGAAGAGCGCCAGTGGTCCTCAATGCCAAGGCAATGGACACAGCTCAAGTTTTTCACATTACGGAGCCTCTCTGTAGCACCTGACGTTGCTGGCCACCTCCACCCACTTCCTTTAGTAACTGGCTGAACTGTATCATTTCCTGGTTCTTACCTCTCTGGCTACTTGCAGTTTGCTTTGCTGGCTTCTCTTCCTCTGACCACCTGATAAACCTATAGTTCTCGACTTTTCTTCCCATCACCTCTGATTGGAATTTGGGACAAAAGAAGGTTACAGAGATGAGTAGGGGATGAGGATAGTTGGTTAGGATATCAGAATCTTTAGGAAAATTTGGAGACATGAGTGTTCTGAAAGAAATTTGCCAGTTCAGAATCACTATCTAAAATGTTTGTATTCACTATGGTTTTGTTTTTGCTTCCTCTTCTCTTTTTCTCATCCTATAAGCTCTCTCTACTCTCAGGGCATCTATACGCTAATGATTCACAAATCATTAACTCCATTCCAGACCTTTCTCTTCAAGCTTCATATCTGACCTTTATAAAGAGAGAGAGACCATATATCCCAATTTGTTAGGGTCATCTGTAGTTTATGGTTGTCTTGGCATAATTAGTAATAGCACCCTGTGTTTCAATCTCAAAGCGGTCCTGGTTTGAATAACAGAAGTATATAATTAGCCTATTTCTATCCCATTGCCTATCAGACATCTCCACTGGGTATTATAAAGGCACCTCCAACTCACAGCACATCTACAATTGTCTTAATTGTACCCTCCTTCCATCTGCCCCTCCTCCTGAGTGCCTAAATGTGGTTAAGTTACCAAGAAGGTACCTGGGTGTCTAAGTTGGAAATCAAAGATTCAAATTATCTTCCCTCTCCCTTTTGCTCACATTTAACAGACATAAAGTCTTGTCAGTTTTCTCTTTAAAACATTTTCAAATATGTCCCCATCTCTTCATTTTCCCCATCACTGTCCTAGTCAAGGCCCTAATTATCCTTCACTTTGATTACTTCAACAATCCACCTCTCTACTTCCAGCGCTGGATATTCTCCTCTCATCCATCTACACCACCTACCTCATGACAGGTAGCGCAGTGTGTACTAGAAATACAAAATGAACACAAGATGCTCCCACCTCGTTCACAGGGAAGACTAAGCCACCATTGTGATGCAATGGGTTACATGGTGATAGAGCCACAGCAGGGTGACAACAGACACACCTGAGTGGCTGCAGAGCCTGGCCAATGTGAAAGCACTCAGGGAGGTGGTGATGGATTTCAGGGTAAACGGGAGTGAGTCAAGGTCATTAAAGGCAGATGGAGCAGCACAGTTGGGAAGGTGAGAAACAGCACAGGACAGGCGCGCAGATATGACTGTACACCATAGCCAGGGAATAGCAATACACGAACTACCCTGGGAGCTTCGAGGGAGGCTTATTAATGGGTCAGCTTTCATATTCTGAAGATGGTGAGGGTCAGGAGTAGTACGCTAACACTGAAAGATTTTCCATGGGGAAGTGGCATGATCTGATTTTCATTTTAGGTCATTATGTCCACATCTATTCCTGAACTTGACAGAATAATCCTAAAATTTATTTAGAATAACCAGCAAATAAAAAATAAAATGTATTTCAAAGTAAACATTAAAAAGCTGCAATAATTAACAGAGTTGAGTTCTGGCAAAAGGAAAATATAAATACATCTACCCTGAAAAACTTGAAACAGATCTTAGTATAAAGTTTTGGCTTATTCTATAGATGACATTCTTACTAGTGCGAAAGGAAGGCACGTGCAATAGTTTATTACTTAAGGAAGAAAACACACATTAGATTCTTGCCCCACACAATATGGTACAACACTGCGGATTAACTGAAGGATAAAATGTATTTTTTTAAATGTAGGAGAATTAAAAGAAATTATGGGTGAATATTTAAAATGAGAGGTAGACAAGGCCTTTCCAAACATAAAACAATAGAAGAACCATAAAGTTAAACTGAAAAGCTATATATTAAGAAACACCACAAGCAAAATTAAAAGAAAAAAATGACAAACTAGGAAAAATATTTTCAACACAGATAACAAAGTAACTTTAGGAACCTTATAACCAAAAGGGTCTTATAAATCAATCAGCAGAACACCAACACCAAATTAGAAGACATTAGAAATAAATTAGAAAATTGGGCCAAGGACAAGCTACCAATCACCAAAGGAAGAAATGCATGAGAAACAATACAAATTCACCTAAGCAAAGCAATACAAATTAAAAACAAATATAACTGTCACATACAGGCTGGCTACAGATGTGGTACAACTGCTAATGATGTGAGGGTGCAGAAGACAGGGCTGTGGTGGCCACTGATGCGAGGGTGAAAGGATTCAGCCTCGGAAAGACAGAGTTGGGTCACATGCATCAGGAGCCTTTCAAAATGCCCGTATCCTGTAATATAGTCATTTAATTTCTAGAAATTTACCCCACAGAACTAATCAGAGTTGTGCATAAAGAGTATACTCACTCAACAAATATTTATGGAATGCCTACTGTGTCCTAGGTTCTAGGAATTCGAAATGTGGCAGCAAACAAAACACACCCAAATCACAGCTCTTGGGTTTTAGTGAGGGAAAAGGGAAAACAGATCAGTGGGGTACATGGTATAGTAGATATTAAGTGCTATAGGGAAAGACAAAGCCTGGAAGGAGGATGGGGAATCCGTGCTTGGGTGTGTATGTGTGGGGTGGGGATGTGGTTTTAAAAAGCCTCACTGGGAATGACATTTGAGGGAAGGCTTGGAGGAGGTGAGGGCTTAAGCCAAAACAAGAGTTCTTCTGGCAGAGGGAACCACAAACGCAAGCAGCCTAGTGGGGAGCATGCAAGGAGGCCGGAGAATGTCTGCGTGGAGGGGAGGAGTGGGTGAGCCTGGGGACAGATGGGGACGAGGTGGTGGGCAGGTATGGGCAGCCTTGTAACACCAACACATCACTCTGGCTTTACCTTGAGTCACACGGGATGGGGTTAGTGCACTACTCCTGACCCCAGCTATGTAGCCCCAAGACAGCAACCAGGCATCCTTTTAAAAAAAGTCAGGTCATGTAAGTAACACGGCAGGGGAGGGAGGGTACTGTTCTGACCATCACATCAGTTGATTACGGTACCCTTAAAAATCACAAGTTTAAGCCACTGTTTTGGTCTGTCTGTAACCTGCATGTGAAAGTATCTTAAACTACTCACCGATCATAAAGACTTACCCAGTTTTCAACAGGAGCAGAGGTTGTGTGTGTGTGTGGGTGCTGTGGAGGACGGGGAAATGGGTTGGGGAAAGCTACTCATGCTAAAATTGTTTGGGATCTTTCCTCAAAATAAATAAGTATACCTAGGTCCTGCCCCAGACCTATGGAATTGAGATTTCCAAGTAGAGGCACCACACATGTACAACGGATGAACAAACCTCCCTGGGAGATTCAGTTGCAACCCCTGGCTAAAATCCACTGAATAACCTCCAACTATGCCTTAGTTTTCTTATCTGTAAAATACAGAAATAACCTATGTCCTGTCTATCTCTCATGATCATGTGAGGATCAAAGGAGGTAGTGTGAGTGGAAACATTTTATAATTGGTAATGAACTATATAAGCTATCACTGGTGATTATCAGAGGAAACTGATAGACTGTAAATGGTGGTATTGGGCAAAACAATTCATCCGGAGAGACTCCAGTTACCTGGAACTAATAAAGCAAGTAAAAATAAATCCTTGAGATTAAAGAAGAAATCAGAAAGCCCTTGCACTTAACTTCATACATTACCATGTATTCCAACTGTCTATTTAATATCAAAGGTAATTTTAATTTATTTGTTTTCCACCCCCAAACTATAGATTATAAATTGAAATTAGAGGGAAGACTGGATTAAAAGACGCAAGCACATGTTACTAGGAAGACAGCTAACAGCTCAACATAGGGAGGAGGCAGTTTTAAAACGCTGATACAAGAACAAAAGATTTAGTGATGTGGGATCATTTAAAGTAGAGGCAAATAGCACCATGCCCTTCACTAGCCCAGCCCTAAAGGACTCTATTTCAACAGATTACCTTTCCAATCTAAATGATCCTGAATCACGGAGGGAGCATTATGCTCAATGCTCTTGGTGGTAAGAATGTAATAACCACAATACTGATATAGGGAAAAATTTTCATCAAATAAGCTTACATTGAACAAATTTGGGAGCTTAAAGAGAACTTCAGCTATCATGTATGTGTACAGGATGCCTGTATGCTATATAAATAATATGCCACTGCATAAATTATAGCTGTTGTAAATCTATACATAAGTTCTGCTGATATGAAATAAGTCTTCACACATCATAAGAGCTCAATAAATCTGTGTTGTTTGAGAAACTGAAATTGACATCGTCACCTTCGTGGATGAAGGATGGTGTTAGATCAGCCCATCTGCTGGCTATGGAGTTTATGATAACAATACCACACCTTTAAATCTGTATTATTACTTATTTACGCATTATAAAGCAAGCTGACATCATCTTATCTGCTCCCCACCTCCTAAAGCCCCAGGAGCCAGCTACTACTATTCTGTTATATACTTGAGAAGCTGAAGTTCAAAGAAAACTTAAGATGCTGCAATGACCAACCTACAAAGCCCAAACTGGAACCCAGATCCAATTCAAGATCTCATTGTCATTTTCAAATTTACATTATTGTAAATATAACTTCACTTAGTCAGCTAATGAAGACTCTTTGCTAAAGCACATTTCTGAAAACAAATTCAAATGGGAACATTAAGTATGGCGATATATCTATCTACCTATTTATAAAGCATCATGAATCAGAAAACTTCTAATATATCTCTTAAAAAATATCTCTTTCTTTTTAATTTGCCCACCTATTGGCTGAGTTTCTATAAATAGCTTCAGTTCACACAGTGAAGTATTATGGCTGAATTTTAAACACTTAAATAAAATAGAAAATGCTGAGATGGTCTGAGCTAGTAAACAAAATCATCAGCTCTAAGAACTAAAAGCTCAAAATGAACAGATTTCACAAGTCTTTCGGTTGCTACGAAATGGTACAGCTATTCCAATGGTGTGTTTTACTTGTATTTGTATTTCTGGTGAACTACTATGTTTCTGTGCAATTTCAACCCACGTACATTGATGACACATGTGGAGCTTAAAAATGCCATGATTCATCAAGGCTGCCCCAGTCACGCAGCCCAGTAATCTATCCATTGGATGTGAAACTGCCCTCCACGCGGTGTATGTTCACGCTCTTCGGCCGCCACCACTCACTGTGTGTCACTCCAGCAAAGCCTATCCATCTCCCTCCAACTCACCCTCCCACCTAGGGAGAGCACAGGCCATGAAACTGAAGTAAATAAAAAAGGATTATATAAAGGAACCCTTAATCAGAAATCATCTTTTCTTCATTAACTGTAAAAGTCATCACTATGAGTTAGGTCACCTTTTACTATTACTTTTTGTAGAGAAACAGACATACAAAACAGGGTATTTAAAGATTATTTAACATGTTATTAAGCAAACTATAGTCAACGTTTTCCAACATGCCTCTGAATACAAACAGTCCGGGTGCAGACAGAGTTTCGATTTCCAGCTGGGCCATGGGTTGGCTATCTGACTTTAAGCAACTTGCTTAAACCTCAGTTTTCTCAACTGTTAAGAAGTGGATGGAACCAGGACCTGAGGCATGGTGTTACTGTGAGGGTTAAGTGAGATTATGTATGTACAGCACAGCCTTTGAAAATAACAAAAGGTAGCTATTATTTTTGTTATTAATTACTTAATTATATAATGCTCATTAAGTTCAATACTGTGTCAGTGGCCACTGGTGTTGGAAGGAGAGCGCTCCCTCACTCATCCCCAGCAGGCCTAGTCACTGTTGCCAGCTGTGATGAATATCACGTATGGGTTTGGGATACACACTATAGCACACGAGATTAGATGGAGCTCCACTCACGTAAGGCATTAGGTCAGACTGGAGTACAGGAAGAAGACACTCTGACTGAATAAATCTCATCATCTGACTAGCATTCAAAATGCACCTCTGTCCCTGCAATTCAATATGAAACTAAGCCCATTTTTTTTCTTTGTCTAACATTTATTGTCTACTGTACCAGGCCATAGGTTAGGCTTAAGGAAAGATTCTCTCACAAATAATTGAGAGAATGTTAGCCCTGGATTGTTAATTATTTGTAATTTCTTCCTCTCTGTCCCTTTACTTTAATTATATTGATGGAAAAATGTGTACATAACAAAATGTGTACAAACATAAGAGAGACTAGGAAAGATCAGCTACTTTCTTCAAGGTCTTTTAATATACAGGTAACAGGAGCAACCACCATGCCTCTTCCTATTTTTGGTGCTATAATTGGCCGGTAATACCTTCTTTTTCCATCTAAAAAAATGCCAGTAAGGTCTGGCAAGTAAATCCAAAGACATGGAAAATGTACACAAAATGTGGAAAACTTTAAGACTCATTAGGAGTAAATGTACCCATATTTCTTTAATACCCATTATACCTCTGTGCAGCTGAACCTCATATCTCAACCTACTGGGTTGCTCTGATAAATACTGGTGCTTATCAGAGACACAAATATCTCCACTGGCCTATGTTTCTCCCTTCACTTCCCAATCCCCTGGTTGATGGATTATGGGCTTGAATGGTCAGGATTTACATTTGGCTGTGAATAAAGACATACTGACTAACAGTGGCTGAAATGACTATGAGTTTATTTCTTCTCACACTCAGAAGTCTCAGAAGTCTAAGAAGGGTTAGGCAGTCCAGGACTGAAAGACTCCAAGTTCAAAGTTACCTATTTCACCATCTTCATGGTCCTCAGGGTCATAAAAAGACTGCAACCCACCAGTTATTTCATCCACATTCCATTTAAGAAGGAAAAAAATCTTGTCTTCATGAGGCTTTGTCTTTTTTTTCAAGTAGGAAGTGATATCCTCCTCAGGGACCTCTAACCACATCTTACAGGCCATAACAGAGCCAGATGTAGCCACCTCATCTATAAGAGTGTCAGAACATCAAGTATTTTATCTCAGTACTGAGCTACCCCAAATAAAATCAGGGTTCCCTTGAAACAGTAGGAATGGGAGAGGATTATGGGAAGATGGAAGAGTATAAAGCACCAAGAATCTCTCTCTCCACCTAGACAACAATTGCACTTACAGAATCTGTCTGATGTAGCTGTTTTGGAAATGTGGAATCTGCTGAAAGTTTGCAACTTCAGGATTAGACTTGTACAGTAAATTGCAGTAAATTTTGGTTAATTTCAGTCAATTTCAGCTCCTAGTGCTGTAGCAGCTACCCTTTCCTAATGCCCAGCTGTGCACATGATCCTGAAGCAGCTTGCAAGCAGCTTGTTGGAGCCAAGGGAGCATAAAGGAGCTGTCCCCAAATACTGGGGACCTGTGCTGCAATTATTGACTGTTGCTGCAAAGAGTTGGGCAGCCGTTGTTGTATCTCTCCCCATTGTTGCAAGCCCCTTCTACTCCACGTGAAGTGACTTCCAGGTGAGTTAAAGAATCAGCACCCTTTTCCCCCACCCCCAGCTTCTTTTCTGCTTTTTCTCCTTTTGGGAGCCAGACATTAAAGACTAGGACATTAAAAAACAACTGCAATATACTGGGGAAATAAGGAAGTGACCATGCACACCCAGAGAAAGGCTCAAAAATGATCTATGAAGACTTTAAATTTATACCTTAAGCCGATCCCTGGCAGAAAGATAGCCTACAGCACCATCAAAACAATAATAAAAACCCAGCAAACCCTAAGGAAGGGGGAGAACCTGGTTTATGGAGTTACCGCATTATTAGATTCGAATGTTCAGTGTTCAACAACCACGAAAATCACAAGGTATACAGACAGACAGGGAAGTATGGCTCATTCAGAGGAAAAAAAAATCAATAGAAATTGTCCTTGAAAAAGACCTAGTGGAGATATAACAAAAACCTTAAAACAACTGTTTTAAAGGTGGCTCAAAGAACTAAAGGAAGATGCGGAGAAAGTCAAGGAAATCATCTGTGAAAAAAATAGAAATATCAATAAAGAGATAAAAAAAGAAAACTAAAAAACTAAAAAGAAACCCCCAAAAAAGGTCTTGAGTTGAAAAGTACAACAACTGAAATGAAAAATTCATCAGAAGGACGCAAAGGCAGATTTAAGCAAACCTGAACATAGGACAATAGAAATGATCGAGTCTAAGGAACAGGAAGACAAAAAATTGAAGAAAAGTGAACAAAGCCTAAGAGACCTGCAGGACAAGTGGACAATACACCCATCATGGGAGTCTCAGAAGAGAAATGGACAAAGAATACCTGCATAAAAACGTCCCAGATTTGATGAAAGACATTTAATGAATATAAGCATCTAAGAAGTTTAACAAACACCAATAAGGTGAACTCAAAGAGACCCACACTGAGACACATAATAACACTTTAAAAAACAAAGAAAAAGAGAAAGAATCTTAAAGGTAGTAAGATAAGCGAATCACATACAAGGGATCCTCAATAAGATTATCAGTAGATTTCCCATCAAAACCTTCAGAGGCCAGAGATGGTGGGCTCCAAAATTTCTGGCGGGAAATCTACTGATAATATTCTTGAGATTTCTTTATTTAAATACCTTTAAAGTGCTAAAAGAAAGAAAATCAACCAAGAATCCTTTATCTGGCAAAAATGTTCTTCTAGAAAGAGGAGAAATGAAGACATTCCCAAATAAACAAAAGCTGAGGGAGTTCGCGTGGACTAGGCCTGTACTTGAAGGAATGCTTGAGGGATTCCTGCAAGGTGAAATGACATGTGACAGAAACTCAAAGCCACATGGAGAAATAAAGATGTTAATAAAGGTCAGTACATAGACAATTATAAAAGCTAGTATTATCGTGAAATGGTTTTTAACCGCACTTTTTGTTTTCTACGTGACTTAAGAGATGAAAAGATTAAAGAAAAGCAATTATTAGTGTAAACCCAAGTATCACTGTAACTTGGTTTGTAACTCCACATCTTTTCTCTACAATTTGAGAGACTAATGCATTTAAAATAATTATTAATTTATGTTTTTGGACACATGATGTATAAGGATGTAATTTTGTGACATCAACAACTAAAAGAGGTTGGGATGGAGCTACAAAGGAGGAGAGTTTTTGTATGTTATTGAAGTTAGGCTGGTATAATTCAAATTAGTGTTATAACTTTAGGATGGTAATGTAATCCCCATGGAAACCAGAAAAAAAATAGCTACGGAACATACACAAAAAGAAATGAGAAGGAAATTTAAATATTTCACTATAAAAAATCAACTCAACACAAAAGAAGAAAGTAATACAGAACATGAGAGACAAAAAAGCAATGTCATATAGAAAACAAATACTACACTGGCAGAAGTCCCTCCTTTTTATTAAATCAGTTGCATTTCTACACATGAAAAAAATCAAATTTGAAAAAGAAATTATAAAAAGAATTCCACTTACAGTAGCATCAGAAAGAATAAAACACTTAGGAGTTAACTTGAGGTAAAAGACTTTGTACAGTACAAACTACAAAACACTGCTGAAAGAAAATAACGGACATAAACAATTGGAAATACATCCCATGTTCATGGATTGTATCTACAGATACAATGCAATCCCCATCAAAATCCCAACAATGTGTCTTGAAGAAATAGAAAGCCATCCTTAAATTCATATGGAATCTCAAAGGACTCTGAACAGCCAAACAATATTGAAAAAGAAGAACAAAACTGGAGGACTTATACTTCCTTATTTCAAAATTTACTACAAAGCTACTATAATCAAAACAGTATGGTACTGGCACAAACACATATAGATTTATGGAATAAAATAGCTCAGAAATAAATCCTCAATATCTGGCCAAATGATTTTTGAGAAAGGTGCAAAGACCATTCAGAGGGGGAAAGGACAGTCTTTTCAACAAATGGTCCTAGGAAAACTGGACATCCACATGCAAAGAATCAAGTTGGATACTTACTTAATACCATATACAAAAAGTAATTCAAAATGGCTGAAGGGACTAAATGTAACACCTAAAGTAATAAAACTTCTGGATGCAAATATAGGACAAAAAGTTTCACAATACTGAATTTGACATTGGTTTTTTGGATATGGCACAGGTTACAGAAGAAAAAAACAGACAAATTGGACTTTATGAAAAATTTAAAATTTTGTGCATCAAAAAAAACTCAAGAGAGTAAAAAGCAACAAACAGAATGGGAGAAAATATTTGCAAACCATGTATCTCATAAAGGACTAATATCGAAAATACATAGAGAACTCCTAAAACTCAACAAACAAACAACCCAATTCAAAAATGGACAAAGGAACTAAACAGACAGTACTCCAAAAAAAAAAAGAAAGACAAATGGCCAAAAACACTTGAGAAAATATACTAATCACAAATCATCAGAGTAATCCAAATCACAACTACAATGAGATACCATCCATCCCCATCAGAAAGACTATCAAAAAAGAAAAACATAACAAACTGGATAACATAGAAGAAATGGACAACTTTCTAGAAAAATACAACCTTCCAAGGCTGACCCAGGAAGAAAAGAAAATCTGAATAGACCAACTACCAGCAAAGAAATTGAATTGGTAATCAAAAAACTACCTAAGAACAAAACTCCTAGACCAGATGGTTTCACTGCTGAAATTTATCAAATATTTAGTTGAAGACCTAATACCCATCTTCATTAAAGTTTTCCAAAAAGTAGAAGAGGAGGGAATACTCCCAAACTCATTCTACAAGGCCAAGATCACTCTAATACCAAAACCAGGCAAAGACACCACAAAAAAAGAAAATTACAGACCAATATCCCTGATGAACATAGATGCAAAAATACTCACCAAAATATTAGCAAACCGAATTCAAAAATCCATCAAAAAAATCATCCATCATGATCAAGTGGGATTCATCCCAGGGATGCAAGGATGGTACAACATTCAAAAATCCATCAATATCATCCACTACATTAACAAAAAGAAGGACAAAAACCACATGATCATCTCCATAGATACTGAAAAAGCATTTGACAAAATTCAACATCCATTCATGACAAAAACTCTCCACAAAATGGGTATACAGGGCAAGTGCCTCAACATAATAAAGGTCATATATGACAAACCCACAGCCAACATTATAATTAACAGCAAAAAGCTGAAAGCTTTTCCTTTAAGATCAGGAACAAGACAAGGATGCCCACTCTCCCCACTTTTATTCAACATACTAGTGGAGGTCATAGCCACAGCAATCAGACAAAACAAAGAAATAAAAGGCATCCGGAGCAGCAAGGAAGAACTCAAACTGTCCTTGTTTGCAGATGACATGATATTGTACATAAAATACCCCAAAGAATCCACTCCAAAACTATTAGACCTAATATCTGAATTCAGCAAAGTTGTGGGATACAAAATTAATACACAGAAATTTGTTGCTTTCCTATACACTAAAGATGAACGAGCAGCAAGAGAAATCAGGAAAACAATTCAATTCAAAATCGCATCCAAACGAATAAAATACCTAGGAATAAACCTAACCAAGGAAGTAAAAGACCTATACCCTGAAAACTACAAGACACTCTTAAGAGAAATTAAAGAGGACACTAATAAATGGAAATTCATCCCATGCTCTTGGCTAGGAAGAATTAATATTGTCAAAATGGCCATCCTGCCTAAAGCAATCTACAGATTCAATGCAATCCCTATCAAAATACCAACAGCATTCTTCAATGAACTAGAGCAAATACTTCTAAAATTCATATGGAACCACAAAAGACCCCGAACAGCCAAAGCAATCCTGAGAAGGAAGAATAAAGCAGGGGGGATTACGCTCCTGACTTCAAGCTCTACTACAAAGCTACAGTAATCAAAACAACTTGGTACTGGCACAAGAACAGACCCATAGACCAGTGGAACAAAAGAGAGAGCCCAGATATAAAGCCAAGCATATATGGCTAATTAATATACGATAAAGGAGTCATGGATATACAATGGGGAAATGACAGAGTCTTCAACAGCTGGTGTTGGCAAAACTGGACAGCTACATGTAAGAGAATGAAACTTGATTACTGTCTAACCCCATACACCAAAGTAAACTCAAAATGGATCAAAGACCTGAATGCAAGTCATGAAACCATAAAACTCTTAGATAAAAATATAGGCAAAAATCTCTTGGATATAAACATGAGCAACTTCTTCATGAACATGTCTCCCTGGATAAGGGAAACAAAAGCAAAAATGAATGAATGGGACTATATCAAACTAAAAAGCTTCTATACAGCAAGGGATACCATCAGTAGAACAAAAAGACATCCTACAGTATGGGAGAACATATTCATAAATGACGTATCCAATAAGGGGTTGACATCCAAAATATATAAAGAATTCACGCACCTCAACAAACAAAAAGCAAATAGGCCAATTAAAAAATGGGCAGAGGAGCTGAACAGACACTTCTCCAAAGAAGAAATTCAGATGGCCAACAGGCACACATGAAAAGATGCTCCACATCACTAGTCATCAGAGAAATGCAAATTAAAACCATAATGAGATATCACCTCACACCAGTTAGGATGGCCACCATCCAAAAGACAAACAACAACAAATGTTGGCGAGGATGTGGAGAAAGGGGAACCCTCCTACACTGCCGGTGGGAATGTAAATTAGTTCAACCATTGTGGAAAGCAGTATGGAGGTCCTCAAAAAACTCAAAATAGAAATACCATTTGACCCAGGAATCCCACTCCTAGGAATTTACCCTAAGAATGCAGCAGCCCAGTTTGAAAAAGACATATGCACCTCTATGTTTATCGCAGCACTATTTACAATAGCCAAGAAATGGAAGCAACCTAAGTGTCCATCAGTAGATGAATGGATAAAGAAGATGTGATACATATACACAATGGAATATTATTCGGCCATAAGAAGAAAACAAATCCTACCATTTGCAACAACATGGATGGAGCTAGAGGGTATTATGCTCAGTGAAATAAGCCAGGTGGAGAAAGATAAGTACCAAATGATTTCACTCATATGTGGAGTGTAAGAACAAAGGAAAAACTGAAGGAACACAACAGCAGCAGACTCACAGAACCCAAGAAAGGACTAACAGTTACCAAAGGGAAAGGGACTGGGGAAGATGGGTGGGAAGGGAGGGATAAGGGGGAAATAGGGCTATTACAATTAGCACACATAATGTAGAGGGTGTGGGGGTGACATGGGGAGATACGGGGAAGGCAGTATAACACAGAGAAGACAAATAGAGATCGTATAACATCCTTCTACGCTGATGGACAGTGACTGCAATGGGGTATATGGTGGGGACTTGATAATAGGAGGAGTCTAGTAACCATAATGTTGCTCATGTAATTGTATATTAATAATAAAAAAAACAGAAAACAAGTGCTGCAAGGATGTGGAGAAACTGGAACCTTTGTGCACTGTTCGTGGGAATGTAAAATAGTACAGTCACTGTGGAAAACAGTATGGTAGTTCTAAAAAATTAAAAATAGAATTACCATATGATCCAACAATTTCACTTCTGGGCATATACCCAAAGAATTGAAAAGTAGGGTCTCAGAGATATATTTGTACACTCATGTGCACAGCAGCATTATTCACAATACCTTAAACATGGAAGCAACCTAAGCGGCCACTGAGAGATGACAAGCAAAATGCAGTATACACAGAGTGGAATATTATTCAGCCTTAAAAAGGGAGGAAATTCAGCAATAGGCTGCAACTTGGATGAACCTCATCCATGAATAAGGACATTATGCTAAGTAAAATAAGCCAATCACAAAGAGACAAATACTATATGATTCTCCTTATATGAAGCACTTAAGAGTAGTCAAAATCATAAAGACAAAGTTTAAAGGTGGCTATCAGGGGTTGAAGGTATGGGAGAAGTAGGAGTTACTGCTAACAGATATAGGGTTTCAGCTTTACAAGATAAAAAGAGTGAGTTTTGGGGATGGATACAGGTGATGGAGGCATTTAAAAACAGTTGAGACATTAAATACTGTGTTATATATATTTTACAAAAACGAAAACAGAATGAGGAAACAGGTAATAGATATAGCATAGATAAATAATATAATTTGTTTTAAGTTGAAAGAGACTGTGGCTTAAATTTGTAATTTCATTGTGGGGGAAAAAAAAGAAAATGTCAGTGATTATTAACAATTGAAATGGCTTTGTGTTGGTTGGTAATTAATAATAACCACAATGGCATCTTGGACTTACTTAGCAGTTCTCTCTGAGGATCTCCATATGTTTTCTACACAGTTCAACTTTTCTCCCATGGCTAAATGAGAAAATTTCCAGAGAATATCTGTATAACATAAAGGAAGAAAATGCAAATACAGAACTATAGAATGAGCCCTTGTGCCTAGTGCTACATAACGCTGCCCCATTTTCTCCACCCAGAGACACTGATACAGAAAGGTGAGGTAAGTATGTAAAGGCTGTTAGTGAGAAACGCAATCTGAGTCTAATTAGATTCACTAATCACGGGTGCACTGAAACCAACTGACTTTTCATTAACCACACGATCATTTCCATAGATACTGAAAAAGCATTCGACAAAATTCAACGTTCATTCATGATAAAAACTCTCCACAAAATGGGTATAGAGGGCAAGTACCTCAACATCATAAAGGCCATATATGACAGACCCACAGCCAACATTATACTTAACAACGAGAAGCTGAAAGCTTTTCCTTTAAGATTGGGAACAAGACAAGGATGCCCACTCTCCCCTCTTTTATTCAACATAGTTCTAGAGGTTCTAGCCACGGCAATCAGACAACACAAAGAAATAAAAGGCATCCAGATTGGTAAGAAAGAAGTCAAACTGTCCCTGTTTGCACATGACATGATACTGTACATAAAAAACCCTAAATAATTCACTCCAAAAGTACTAGATCTAATATCTGAATTCAGAAAAGTTGCAGGATACATAATTAATACACAGAAATCTGTTGCATTCCTATACACTAATGATGAACTAGCAGAAAGAGAAATCCGGAAAACAATTCCATTCACAGTTGCATCAAAAAGAATAAAATACCTAGGAATAAACCTAACCAAGCAAGTGAAAGACCTATACTCTGAAAACTACAAGACACTCATGAGATAAATTAAAGATACCAATAAATGGAAACACATCCCATGCTCATGGATATGAAGAGTTAATATTGTCAAAATGGCTATCCTGCCTAAAGCAATCTACAGATTCAATGCAATTCCTATCAAAATACCAACAGCATTCTTCAATGAACTAGAGCAAATAGTTCTAAGATTCATATGGAACCACAAAAGACCCCACATAGCCAAAGCAATCCTGAGAAGGAAGAATAAAGCAGGGGGAATTACACTCCCTGACTTCAAGCTCTACTACAAAGCCACAGTAATCAAGACAATTTTGTACTGGCACAAGAACAGACCCATAGACCAATGGAACAGACTAGAGAGCCCAGATATAAACTCAAGCATATATTGTCAATTAGTATACGATAAAGGAGCCGTGGATATACAATGGGGAAATGACAGCCTCTTCAACAGCTGGTATTGGTAAAACTGGACAGCTACATGTAAGAGAATGAAACTGGATTATTGTCTCACCCCATACACAAAAGTAAACTCAAAACGGATCAAAGACCTGAATGTAAGTCATGAAACCATAAAATTCTTAGAAAAAAACATAGGCAAAAATCTCTTGGACATATACATGAGTAACTTCTTCATGAACATATCTCCCCAGGCATGGGAAACAAAAGCAAAAATGAAAAGTGGGACTATATCAAACTACAAAGCTTCTGTACAGCAAAAGACATCATCAGTAGAGCAAAAAGACATCCTACAGTATGGTAGAATATATTCATAAATGACATATCCGATAAGGGCCTGACATCGAAATTATATAAAGAGCTCATGCACCTCAACAAACAAAAAGAAAATAGGCCAATTAAAAATTGGGCAGAGGAGATGAACAGACACTTCTCCAAAGAAGAAAATCAGATGGCAAACAGGCACATGAAAAGATGCTCCACATCACTAGTCATCAAAGAAATGCAAATTAAAACCACAATGAGATATCACCTCACACCAGTGAGGATGGCCAACATCCAAAACACAAACAACAACAAATGTTGGCGAGGATGTGGAGAAAAGGGAACCCTCCTACACTGCTGGTGGGACTGCAAATTAGTTCAACCATTGTGGAAAGCAGTATGGAGGTTCCTCAAAAAACTCAAAATAGAAATACCATTTGACCCAGGAATTCCACTCCTAGGAATTTCCCCTAAGAATGCAGCAGCCCGGTTTGAAAAAGACATATGCACCCCTATGTTTATCACAGCAGTATTTACAATAGCCAAGAAATGGAAGCAACCTAAGTGTCCATCAGTAAATGAATGGATAAAGAAGATGTGGTACATATACACAATGGAATATTATTCAGCCATAAGAAGAAAACAAGAGACTTCCGGGAAGATGGCAGTGTGAGCGGGGCAGCAGAACTCTCCTCCCAACACTATATTTATCTACGAAAACACAGAAAATACATCTATTCCTAAAAGAGAGACGAGAATACACAGGAAAGCGCACAGCGTGCAGCTACACCCGAGAGGACTCGGCACCCCAAGAGGCGGGTAAGATACGGAGCCGCGACCCGGCGGGACCCGAGCCCTCCCCCACCCCAGCGCACCGGCGGGAGGAGAGGATTCAGAGCCGGGAGGGAGTGGAAGTACACCCCGTGAAGTAGCCAGCCCCAGTGATCTGCGCGGGGAGCGCTGACCCACATTGCGCAGTGCAGCGGAGATTGGAGAGACAGAGCGGCAGGATCTGAGCAGGGAACGCGCCAGGGTGCTTGCAGCCGGCTCCCGGGAAGGAAAAAAAAAAGCGCGTGCTTTCTTCAGCGGTCTTAAAGAGACAGGAGCCCAGCAGAGGAGCCAGATCGCCCCAGCACACTCAGCCCAGCAGGCTGGGAGTCCTGGGGGAGTTTCAGACGCCTTAGCTGGCGACTGAGGAAGCGTAGCCATACTTAACACTTCTCACTGAGATCAACAGCCTCCTATTCGTTCCCACCCCTGCCAGAGCGATAAAGGGCCCTGCGGAGCGGCGCAGCCACGGCTGTGGAATAGTGGGGCAATAGCGCCACCTAGAGCATTCCCACAGGATCTACGTCCGGTGGGCATTTTTTTTCTTTTTTGTTTTTTGTTTTGTTTTTGTTTTTTCTTTTCTCTCTTTTTTCTTTTTTTCTTTCTTTCTTTTTTTCCTCTTTTTTTTTCTTCTCTTTTTAAAGTCTTAAAGAGCCCAGCTGACATACGTGGCAACTATCAGTGACCAATTATATAGCCATGAAAAGACAGAGGAATATGGTTCAGACCAAAATCAACCAGACAACCCCAAAGAGGGAGTCTGAAGGGATGGAAATGCACAGCCTCCCTGAAAAAGAATTCAGAATAAAAATCATAACCATGCTGATGGACCTACAGAGAAATGTGCAAGAGCTGAGGGAGGAAGTGAGGGAACTGAGGAAAGACAATACAGAAATCAGACAAGCGATCGACGGGCTTAACAGCAGAATGGATGAGATGCAAGAGACTGTTAATGGAATAGAAAACAGAGAACAGGAGTACAGAGCAGCTGAGGCAGAGAGAGATAAAAGGATTTTTAGGAATGAAAGAATATTAAGAGAACTGTGTGACCAATCCAAACGGAACAATATTCGCATTATAGGAGTACCAGAGGAAGAAGAGAGAGAAAAAGGGATAGAAAGTGTCTTTGAAAAAATAATTTCTGACAACTTTCCCTCGCTGGGGAAGGAAGTAGTCTCGCAGTCCACTGAAGCTCATAGATCTCCCAACACAAGGGACCCAAGGAAGACAACACTAAGACACACAATAATTAAGATGGCAAAGATCAAAGATAAAGACAGGGGAGTAAAGGCAGCTAGAGAGAGAAAAAAGATCACCTACAAAGGAAAACCCATCAGACTATCATCAGACTTCTCAACAGAAACCTTACAGGCCAGAAGAGAATGGCATGATATATTTAACGTTATGAAACAGAAGGGCCTCGAACCAAGAATATTGTATCCAGCACGATTATCATTTAAATATGATGGAGGGATTAAACAATTTCCAGATAAACGAAAGTTGAGAGAGTTTGCCTCTCATAAACCACCACTACAGGATATCTTAAATGGACTGCTCTAGATGGAAGCACACCTAAGGCTAAAAAGATGTCACCAGAGAAAAAAAAAATCATAGCAAAGAAAGCAGACCATCCAAATACTAACTAAAGGCAAAGAATAAAACACCTATTATAGAAAGAAGAGAGGAGGAGGAATAAGAAGGGAGAGAAAGAAAGAAACATCAGACTGTGTTTACAATAACTTAACAAGAAAGTTAAGTTAGATTGTTAGATAGTAAAGAAGCAACCCTGGAACCCTTGGTAACCGCGAATCTAAAGCCAGCAATGGCAGTAAGTACATACCTATCAATAATCACCCTAAATGTAAATGGACTGAATGCACCAATCAAAAGACACAGAGTAACAGAATGGATAAAAAAGCAAGACCCATCCATATGCTGCCTACAAGAAACTCACCTCAAATCCAAAGATATACACAGACTAAAAGTGAAGGGATGGAAAAAGATATTTCATGCAAACAACAAAGAGAAAAAAGCAGGTGTTGCAGTACTTGTATCAGAAAAAATAGACTTCAAAACGAAGAAAGTAGCAAATGATAAAGAAAGACATTACATAATGATAAAGGGGTCAGTCCAACAAGAAGATATAACCATTATAAATATATATGCACCCAACACAGGAGCACCAGCATATGTGAGACAAATACTAACAGAATTAAAGGAGGAAATAGACAGCAATGCATTCATCTTAGGAGACTTCAACACACCACTCACTCCAGAGGACAGATCAACCAGACAGAAAATAAGTAAAGACATAGAGGCACTGAACAACACACTAGAACAGATGGACCTAACAGACATCTACAGAACTCTACACCCAAAAGCAACAGGATACACATTCTTCTCAAGTGCACATGGAACATTTTCCAGAATAGACCACATACTAGGCCACAAAAAGAACCTCAGTAATTTCAAAAATATTGAAATCCTACCAAGGTCAGATATAAAACTAGAAATAAATTTTAGAAAGAAATCAAAAAGGCTCACAAATACATGGAGACTTAACAACACTCTCCTAATTAATCAATGGGTTAACGACCAAATCAAAACAGAAATCAAAGAATATATGGAGACTAATGACAACAACAACACAAAGCCACAACTTCTGTGGGACGCAGCAAAGGCAGTTCTAAGAGGAAAGTATATTGCAATCCAGGCCTATTTAAAGAAGGAAGAACATTCCCAAATGAATAGTCTAAAGACACAATTACTGAAATTGGAAAAAGAAGAACAAATGAGGCCCAAAGTCACCAGAAGGAGGGACATAATAAAGATTAGAGAAGAAATAAATAAAATTGAGAAGAATAAAACAATAGAAAAAATCAATAAAACCAAGAGCTGGTTCTTTGAAAAAATAAACAAAATAGATAAACCCCTAGCCAGACTCATTAAGAGAAAAAGAGAATCTACACACATAAACACAATCAGAAATGAGAAAGGAAAAATCACGACAGACCCCACAGAAATACAAAGAATCATAAGAGAATATTATGAGAATCTATATGCTAACAAGCTGGAAAACATAGAAGAAATGGACAACTTCTTAGAAAAATACAACCTTCCAAGACTGACCAAGCAAGAAACAGAAAAACTAAACAGACCAATTACCAGCGACGAAATTGAATTGGTAATCAAAAAACTACCCAAGAACAAAACCCCTGGGCCTGATGGATTCACCTCTGAATTCTACCAGACATATCGAGAAGAAATAACACACATTCTCCTTAAAGTTTTCCAAAAAATAGAAGAGGAGGGAATACTTCCAAACTCATTCTATGAAGCCAGCATCACTCTAATACCAAAACCTGGAAAAGATCTCACCAAAAAAGAAAATTACAGACCAATATCCCTGATGAACGTACATGCAAAAATACTCAACAAAATATTAGCAAACCGAATTCAAAAATACATCAAGAGGATCATACACCATGATCAAGTGGGATTCATCCCAGGGATGCAAGGATGGTACAACATTCGAAAATCCATCAACATCATCCACCACATCAACAAAAAGAAGAACAAAAACCACATGATCATCTCCATAGATGCTGAAAAAGCATTTGACAAAATTCAGCATCCATTCCTGATTAAAACTCTCAACAAAATGGGTATAGACGGCAAGTACCTCAACATCATAAAGGCTATATATGAAAAACCCACAGCTAACATCATACTTAATGGTGAGATGCTGAAAGCTTTTCATCTAAGATCAGGAACAAGACAGGGATGCCCACTCTCTCCACTGTTATTCAACACAGTACTGGAGGTCCTAGCCACAGCCATCAGACAAAACAAAGACATACAAGGCATCCAGATTGGTAAAGAAGAAGTCAAATTGTCACTATTTGCGGATGACATGATACTGTACATAAAAAACCCTAAAGATTCCATTCCAAAACTACTAGAACTAATTCTTGAATTCAGCAAAGTTGTGGGATACAAAATTAACACACAGAAATCTGTTGCTTTCTTATACACTAATGATGAACTAACAGAAAGAGAAATCAGAAAAACAATTCCATTCACAATTGCATCAAAAAGAATAAAATACCTAGGAATAAACCTAACGAAGGAAGTGAAAGACCTGTACTCTGAAAACTACAAGACACTCCTAAGAGAAATTAAAGAGGACACTAACAAATGGAAATGCATCCCATGCTCTTGGCTAGGAAGAATAAATAGTCAAAATGGCTATACTACCTAAAGCAATCTACAGATTCAATGCAATCCCTATCAAACTACCAACAGCTTTCTTCAATGAACTGGAACAAATAATTCTAAAATTCATATGGAACCACAAAAGACCCCGAATAGCCAAATCAATCCTGAGAAGGAGGAATAAAACAGGGGGAATTACACTCCCTGACTTCAAGCTCTACTACAAAGCCACAGTAATCAAGACAATTTGGTATTGGCACAAAACAGACCCACAGACCAGTGGAACAGAATAGAAAATCCAAACATTAACCCAAACATATACAGTCAATTAATATTTGATAAAAGTGCCTTGGATATACAATGGGGAGATGACAGCCTCGTCAGCAGCTGGTGTTGGAAAAACTGGACAGCTACATGTAAGAGAATGAAACTGGACTACTGTCTAGCCTCATACACAAAGGTAAACTCAAGGTGGATCAAAGACCTGAATGTAAGTCATGAAACCATAAACTCTTAGAAAAAAACATAGGCAAAAATCTCTTGGACATAAACATGAGCAACTTCTTCATGAACATATCTCCCCGGGCAAGGGAAACAAAAGCAAAAATGAACAAGTGGGGCTATATCAAGCTGCAAAGCTTCTGTACAGCAAAGGACACCATCAGTAGAACAAAAAGACATCCTACAGTATGGGAGAATATATTCATAAAAAACATATCTGATAAAGGGTTGACATCCAAATATATAAAGAACTCATGCACCTTAACAAACAGAAAGCAAATAATCCAATTAAGAAATGGGCAGAGGACATGAATAGACACTTCTCCAAAGAAGAAATTCAGATGGCCAACAGGCACATGAAAAGATGCTCCACATCGCTAATCATCAGAGAAATGCAGATTAAAACCACAATGAGATATCACCTCACACCAGTGAGGATGGCCAACATCCAAAACACAAACAACAACAAATGTTGGCGAGGATGTGGAGAAAAGGGAACCCTCCTACACTGCTGGTGGGACTGCAAATTAGTTCAACCATTGTGGAAAGCAGTATGGAGGTTCCTCAAAAAACTCAAAATAGAAATACCATTTGACCCAGGAATTCCACTCCTAGGAATTTACCCTAAGAATGCAGCAGCCCAATTTGAAAGGACAGATGCACCCCTATGTTTATTGCAGCACTATTTACAATAGCCAAGAAATGGAAGCAACCTAAGTGTCCATCAGTAGATGAATGGATAAAGAAGAGGTGGTACATATACACAATGGAATATTATTCAGCCATAAGAAGAAAACAAATCCTACCATTTGCAACAACATGGATGGAGCTAGAGGGTATTATGCTCAGTGAAATAAGCCAAGCCGAAAAAGACAAGTATCAAATGATTTCACTCATATGTGGAGTATAAGAACAAAGAAAAAATACTGAAGGAACAAAACAGCAGCAGACTCACAGAACCCAAGAACGGACTAATAGTTACCAAAGGGAAAGGGACTGGGGAAAATGGGCGGGAAGGGAGGGATAAGAGGGAAAAAGGGGCATTACGATTAGCAGATGTAATGTTGGGGGGGCACGGGGAGGGCAGTACAACTCAGAGAAGACAAGTAGTGATTCTATAGCATCTCACTACGCTGATGGACAGTGACTGTAATGGGGTTGGTGGGGGGGACCTGATGAAGGGGTAGTTTAATAATCGTAATATTGCACATGTAATTGTAAATTAATGATAATAAAATAAATTATATTAAAAAAAAAGAAGAAAACAAATCCTATCATTTGCAACATGATGGATGGAGCTAAGAGGGTATTATGCTCAGTGAAATAAGCCAGGCAGAGAAACACAAGTATCAAATGATATCTCTCATCTGTGGAGTATAAGAACAAAGCAAAAACTGAAGGAACAAAACAGCAGCAGACTCACAGAACCCAAGAATGAACTAACAGTTACAGAAGGAAAAGGGATTGGGGAAGATGGGTGGGAAGGGAAGGATATGGGTGGAAAAGGGGTATTACAATTAGCACACATAATTTAGCGGGTGTGTGTGGGGGGGGGATTCGGGGAAGGCCGTATATAACAGAGAAGACAAGTAGTGATTCTATAGCGTCTTATGCTGATGGACAGCGACTAATGGGGTATGCGGTGGGGACTTGATAATAGGGGGAGTCTAGTAACCATAATGTTGCTCAGGTAATTTTACTTTAATAATTCGAAAATAAAAGTTGAAGGATAGCTTCCTGAAAAAAAAAAAAAAGAGGAAGGGAGGGCCTGGGAGGGAAGAGGGTGAGAGGTAGCGCTTTGATCACTATGGAGTAACTTCCAAAGATTTACATGAACTAAAACCATGTCATCTAAGACATTATACTGTTTCATTCAAATATAAGTTCATAGATGGGTATCTCTGTCCCAAGAAAATTCAGCTTTTGTAACGTGTATGCAACATATTCAAGTCCAGAATACAGTCAAACTAAAGGGTATCATATAGCCATTCTTTAACATAATTTTCTTCTGAACATACACTTTCTAACTCAATCAGAGCCCATTTCTAAATCTATAACCATTTGGTAGACTAAAAAAAGAGTAGTATTGCAACATTATTACTAAGAAAAATACTAAAAATACTAAAACACAATGGAGGCTGTTCTTCTCTGAGCAGATATACAACTCCCATTGTTCCTAAGAGAGCTGAGGACACACTTGTTTGAAGGGTAACAAGAAGAAATAGTCTGTAATGCCTCAGAGCTATTGTTAAGTGAGGCATTAGGTTGCTAAGGCTAAATAAGAAAAACAGAGACGTGAGATTTCTGGTTAGATTTCCAGTTTTAAATCTCTACAAGCCCATCAATTATTTATATTGTTATTTTTAATTTTAAAAATTACCCCACATGAAATGGTTGCATCACTGATGGATTAGATCATAACACTCTTCTCAGAAAAGCGAAGGTAAGTTTAGTAAGTTTAAATAATATACTAAATAAAGGTTCCCTTTCTCAGCCGAGAAAACACGGGAGCTGAAATCAAGTATGGGGAGTTCTGGAGTTAGTTTCATAATTACTTACGACCCCACAAGTAGTTAGAGCAAAAATTCTTTATAGGAAAAACATTTTTTTATAATTCACAATTATGTAGCTGGGTATATATTCACCACAAGCTATGAGCATAAGAGTAAGTAAATATGCTCTGTTTTGAGACCTCAGTCTTTTCTTTGAAGGAGAATAGGTGTAGTTGTGGTGGGGGTTAGGGGGCCTTAAAGCTGAAAGAGGCCTAGGAAGCTCATCCAAGACTTTCATTTTAAGAAAGATAAACAAACAACATTGGGTCCATTTACTGAAGATGATTTGCCTGGTTACAATAATGAATACATTCCTTTTACTGGGGCGTGTGTGTTGGGGAGCTTGACCTCATTATTAATTGTATATTACCAAAATGAATTTACAACTCCGTTTTAAAACTAATAAAAAAATTTTTTTAGGTAAAACTTTTTTCCCCCCATGGACAAAGACTTGGGCCTTCTAAAGACTTCATATGAGTTGGTTTATAAAACCTGGAAACTGATTGGGTGACATTTAATCTCTGAGATTAAAATCACTTAGTGAATATTGTATTGTTCCACTGTTCTCACTGTCATTTTGGCGTTTGGGGCCTCGCTCTGCCGCTTCTGCTGGCACACCGGCCGGCTAATGAAACCTAGCCCAGGAGCAGCTGCCTGAGGCTATGTCAAACTGCATCTGGCACCCATCTATCTTCCAGCCATCTAAATTCACCTCTGAAATCATACAAAAGCAGCGCTGAGCTCCCTGCAGCCACACCAACACACCAGTCTTTGTTTCATCAAGGCTGTAAAGCAATTTTAGACCTTTTTTTTTAAATTTGCTACATATTTTAGAGTAGCAACTTTTGAAAGGAATGGGGGAAAGTTTTTTTTTTTAATCATGAGACTATCAAGTCTTAAAAATATCCCGTTAAAATTCAGTAGACCATCATTAGCACGGTTTTGGCTGAAATAGTACATTTAGGGGCTTGCCAGTAGAGACACTGGTGCCGACAAATCCCAGACAAGGAGGCGGGTCTGCTTAAAATTCTTGAGTATTCATAGTTTTTAAATATGCTGTGCCACAGAATCTTCCAGGACTCAAGGTTTTCTCCATATCAACTCTGCTAAATTATCAAAATGGCTGGTTTTAGCAGAAAAATTTTTAAGTGTACATTCAAGGAACATTATTTTCAAGGACCACTGTACAAAGGGAAGGCCTTCCTGAATGAGAGAAGACATGTGTATGTATACATATGTATTTTTTTTAAGACGAACAGTTTTTCCAAAATTTGTAATTGTAATTAGTTGGATTACTCTGTAACAATTGACTCCTGCCGCTCAGATAATAATGAGCTTTATAAGGGAACCCTATTTTATTTAACTGCAATGGCTAAGGCTTGAGCCATTAAGAGAGAAGTGTACCAAAGTGTACCACAGGTACTAGAGGATCTACAAGGAAAGCCAAGTCACAGATAATACCTAGAGCTAAAGCAAACTTAGTTCCTTGATCAGAAATAAGTGAAAATAAAGTTTGAACTCATTCAATGATTATTTACATATATATATATATATATATATATATATATATATATATATATATACATATATTTAATATATTAAGTATATTTATAAAATAATATAATGTAAGTGTATATATGTATTTATAATCAATTTCTCTTTAGACAGTGTTTTACCTGCATCCTATACTTCTTTTTATTGGGTCATTTACATTTACAATTCCAACATTTACCATTACTCCTTTTTTAAAGTGTAAAATTCAGTAACATTAAGCGCATTCGTGTCGTTGTACAACCATCACCACTATTCATTTCCAGAACTTTCTCATCATCCCAAACAGAAACTCTGTACCCGTTAAACAATAACTCACCATTCCTTCCTGCCCTCAGCCTCTGATAACCTCTCTTCTACATTCTGTCTTTATGCATTTGACTATTTTAGGCACCTTATATACGTGGAGTCAGACAATATTCGTTCTTTTGTGTCTGGCTTTTTTAACTTAGTATGCTTTCCAGATTCACTTGCGGTGTAGCATGTATGAGAATTTCACTTCCTTTAAAGGATAAATGATATTCTATTGTATGTATATACCATATTTTATTTATCCATTCATCTATCGATGGGCATTTGGGTTGCTTCTCTACCGTTTGGCTACTGTGAATAATAACTGCTATGACTAATAGTATCTATTCGAGTTCCTGCTTTCAATTCTTTTGGGTACTAGAAATGGAATTGCTGGGTTGTATGGCAATTTTGTAAACTTTTTGAGGAACTGAAAAGTAGCTTTTGAAAACAAATATCCTAAAACTTAATTTTGTCCTTGTAATGAGCCATAGATTTGTTTAAGGACTAAAATTCTTCCCCCCTTACCTATGGAGGTCACAGTTCCCTCCACATTGCTAAACTCAATGGTCAATTCTCAGTCCTTGCCCTACTTGATCAGCTGATCACTCTCTCCTCCTCCAGGAAACAGTTGTTCACTTGGCTTCCAGTGTCCTACACTCTTGGTTTTCTTCTTCTCTTACCAGAAGACACCTTCTCAGCCTCTCTCAGCTGGTTCCTCTCCGTCTCCCTGACCCCTAAAAGGTCGCTGGGGCTCAGTCCTTGGACTTCTTCACTATACTCCTCCCTTGAAGATCTCATCTAGTTTCATGGCCTTAAGTATCATATAAAGGTTGACAACTTGCCAATTTGTATCTCCCACCTCCCCTCTGAACTATAGACTGAAATATCTGTTCAACATCTTCTCTTTGATGTCTCAAACTCCACATGCACTCCCTGAAGGCCCCAGAACTGGCCAACCCCTGCAGTTCTTTCCACCTCAGTTGTAACAGCAGCATTTGTCCAAGTCCTCAGCTCCAAAGCCTTGGAGTCATCACTGATTCCTCTTTCCTTCATACCCCACATCCAATGTGCCAGCCAATCCTGTTGGCCTATCTTCAAAATTCACATAAATACAAATGGATCATTTCTCATGACTTTACTGCTACCACACAGTCCAAATCACCATCACTTTTGCCCCAAGCACTGAAATAGCTTCCGAAGTACTTTTCCTTGCTTTTACCCTGTTCCTCTATCATCTATTCTCAACAGCAGCCAGAATGACCTTTTTTAAAAAGTTAGGTCACATAACTCCTCCACTCAAATATCCACCAATGTCTCTCCATTTTACTCAAACCAGGACCCAAAGACGTTATAACATCCTAAAAAGTTCTACATGTTCCGCACTCATTCTTCCTAACTTCATCACCAACTACTCTCCATCACTCATTCTTGCTCCTCCAACACTGGCTTCACTTCCTTGCTAGTGCTTGAGCAGGCTAGACACATTCTACCCCCAAAGCCTTTAAACTGGCTGGTCCTTCCTCCTGCAATTCTCTTACTCCATATTATTTACCAGCATGGTTTTTCCCTCATTTCCTTCAAAACTGTGCTTAAACAATACTGTCTCTTGGTCTTTAAACTCTGTTTAAAATTGCAAATTGCAACCCACCCATTCCTCCAGTCTTTCCCATATCCTCAACCCCTAAACACTGCTTTAAACTTTTTTCCACAGCACTCCTAACATATTGTTTAATTTATGTATTATGTTTATTATCTTCTGCCCCAGTTAAACTGTAAGCTCTATGAAGGCAGAGAGTTTTCTCCCGATTTTGTTCACTGTTGTATTTCCAGCACTTGGAAGGCAGATGGTCGGTAGATAGTTTTCAAGTGAATGGGTCAGAAGAGTGAGACCCTTCATTTGGGGATGTACTGCTGTTATGGGTGCTTAATATGATTACATTAAAATGTCCAGCATCCCCCACTTAAAGAAACCCACAGACATTTTTAAAACATCTTTTTGTGTCAGACACTATACTTGATGCTGGTGAAATACAGATTTCCCTTCCCTCATGGAGTTCACAGCCAAGAGAGTTCTAAGGAGTTCTTAATTTTTTGATATAAACCTTTTGTTTTGAGATAATTGCATTTTCACTTGCCGTTGTAAAAAACAACACAGAGAGACACCATGTACCCTCTACTCAGCATCCCCCAAGGATAACATCTTACAAAACTATAGCACAGGATATTGACATTGATACAGTCAAGATACAGAACTTTTCCATCACCACACAGACTCCTTGTGTTGCCCTTTTATAAGCCATACCCATTTCCCTCCCACTCCCCTGCCAACCTTCCTTAAACTCCTGGAAACCACTAATCTGTGCTCTATGTCTATAGCTTTGTCATTTCAAGAACATTATACACTGCAGGGGACCATACAGTACGAAACCTTTCAGGGTTGACTTTTTTTACTTTGCACAATTCATCCAGGTTGTGACAAGTAACATTAATTGGCTCCTTTCTGTTGCTGAGGAGAGCTGAATCTACCACAGCAGATGAACCATTTACTCATGGAAGGCTCTGAGCTATTCCCAGTTTGGGGCTTCTATGAATAAAGCTGCTGTAAACATGCATGTACAGCTTTTGCATGAACTTAAAATTTTCCTTTTTCTGGGATAATGCTCAGGTGTGCAATTACTGGGTACTGTGGTAGTGGTGTGTTGGGTTTTTAAGGAAATCCATCAAGCAGTTTTCCAAAGTGTCTGCAACACTTTACGTTCCTACCAGCAATGTATCTGTGACCCAGTTTCTCAGCATCCTCACCGGTATTTGGTAGTGTTGCTGTTTTTTTCTATTTTTTATTTTAGCCCTTCTGATAGATGTATATGTATCTCCTTGCATTCTTAATTTGCAGTTTCTTAACCTAATAACATTGAACATCTTTTTGTCACCTGTATATCCTCTTTGGTGAAATGTCTATATCTTTTGCCCATTTTTTAATTGTATGTTGTTTGTTTTAACTGTTGGATTTTGAGAGTTCTTAATATGTCCTTTGTCAGGTATGTTTTGCAAATATTTTCTTCAAGTATGCAGTTTATCTTTTCATCCTTTAAACATAATCCTTCACAGAGCAAACTTTTTAACTTTGATGGTCTAATTTATCAATACTTCCTTTTATGGATCATGCTTTTATGTGTAATACAATTCATTTTGGGTCTTAAATGAGTAAGAGTTTGCCAGATTGAGAACTAGGATAGAACACTGAAGCCTAATGTATCAGAATGGCAATACTATGATGCCATATGAGAACTGGACAACTCTTGACAATCCTATACTTACAATAGTACCCTATGCGTAACCAGAAAATTCTGTACTCTTTTACAGGATGGTGAAGATGAGGAGTAATTGCTCTGTTTACAATTTGAAATATTTGGCTAACACACTTTCTTTAAAATTACTAATGCCAACCACTCTGAAACAATGTATTGCTAGATGCCAGAAATGGAACACAGAAAAAATTTTCCTATACAAGTAATATGGTGGTAATTAGATCAAGGTAAACAGTACTGTGAGTAGAGGGGCCTCTCCTTTATTTGACAGGATCATTTTTTTAGAATGCTACATATAAATGAATTTTCCAGACAATTGATGAAGCTTACCTCTCTCAGAGGGCCAAAATGTTTTTTTTTTAACCACAATGGAAGATTCTGGATCATGGTTACCAAACCTAAGTTTTTTAATATGTGGTTATTTTGTTAAATGAGTAATGCCTTGGGGCTACTAAAGTTCACAAGACTTGGTTGCCCCTCTATCAAATTCCTCTGACCTGCCAGCTTAGCTTTTACCTCGACCTCTTGTATGTCCACATTTGCTACTGGACATTCTGCTCTCAATTTTTACAGCTGTCAAGACTGCCTGCTTTTCACTACACTTCCTCCTAATCTGCGGTGGTTTGAGAAGCTCTACAACTAAGCTAAAAAGAATTCTGTCTAAATTAAGAGTAACAGGCTCTGAATGAGGACATGATTTTACTCACCTCTGAGTAAAATGCACTGTGCACGACCATGTGATAATCCATTTTAATGCTGTTGAAAGCTTTGGGCAGAGGCTTCTTGCTTCCCTCCAATATATATTCTCCCTTTCTTCAGTAATACTATAATTTTAGTTGAGCCCATAAATGCCCAACCAAAGACTTTATTTCCTAGCCTCTTTTGTAGCTGGGTGTGGTCATATGACTATGTTGTGGCAAATGGGGTGAGCTGAAATGGCAGCTCCAACTTCTGGGTGTGCCATCTTTGCCCCTCACTCTGTTTCCCCCTTGCAATGGCTGTTTTAGGGGGTACTGAGCCACCCTGGATAAAGGTGATATTCCAGGGAGAGAGAAGCAATAAAACAGAAAGTCAGATGGTAACAGTTCTGGTGTATTGTTCCCTTCCTTTACCTATGACATCTTTGAGTAGCTAATATTTTCAAGAGCTGCCATAATATTACTAGTAAAAAAAAAAAAAAGAACTCCAGGTTAAAATACATATTATGTAGAACTTTCTGAGGAGAATGTTGTGGTAGGCAGCCTCTAACATGGTCCCCATTGATTTCTACCTCCTGGTATTCATGTCCTTGTGAAATTCCCTTCTGCGATATAATGAGTCATAAGAAATACATATTTGGTCAGTCACATGAACAGATATTTATCTCCCAGGTATATCTGGTCTTCATCCACAGTTCCTGAAAACACTATGGAGTCTTAAAGATGTAATGGATTCTTGTCATGTTGATGAGAGACTTTTGGACACCACTCAAGGACAAGGGCTGGAGACTGAGTCAGCCAATGGCCAATAATTTAGTCAATTATGACTACATAATGAAGCCTTCCCAAAAATCCCTGAGAAGAGCTTATCGCTTGCTCTCTGCTCTCTTGGGATCCTGATTCTCAGTGGGAGGGAGAGCTTCTACACATGGGCAACCAGAACTCCTCCACAGGCCACTGAGCCAGGACCCAAGCGCCATGAGGATAGAAGCTCCTTTTTTTGGGACCTTGCCCTATGTATCCCTTCATATGGCTGTTAACTTGTATCCTTTATTAAACTGGTAAACTGTGTTAAGTGTTTTCCTGAGTTCTGTGAGCTGCTCTAGCAAATTAATCAAACCTAAGGGGGAGGTCGGGGGAACCTCCGATCGGTAGCTGGTAGGTCAGACGGACAGGTAACTGCTTGGGGCTTGAGACAGGCATTGGGGTTGAGGGTAGACGGCAGTCTTACAGGAAGGAGCCCTTAACCTTGGGAATCTGGTGCTGTCTCCAGGCATCAGAATTGAGACACAATGCTGGTGTTGGAGAATTCCTTGGTGTTGTGTGTGTGGGAAGATCCCCTCCCCACCACACACACATTGGAATTGGGTCTGGGAACCAGAAAGGAGTTATACTACTGTTACCGCGGTGCATAACATAATATTGTTGTTGTTGTAATAGAAGAAAACACCACCACCCCCTTCCCTTGACTACAGTCTCACCTACGGACTCAGTTCTAACAAACACATGCAGCAAATGTGACGGGATGTTGCTTTCAAGGTGAGGTTTACAAAAAGACTGTGGCTTCCATCTTGTTCACCCTCTCTTGCTTGACAGCTCTGACGGAAGCCAGATGCCATGCTGTGAGCTACTCTAGACAGAGGCCAACAAGTCAAGGAATTCCTTCCAACAAACCATGAGGGGCTGAGGCCTTCATTCCAACAACCTGTGTGGAACTGAATCCTGCCTACAACCATACGTATGAGCCTAGAAGTATATCCTCCCTCAAGCAAGCCTTCACATGAGACTGCAGCCCTGCCTGGCACTCAGAGACCCTGAGGCGCAGGTGCTCAATCAGGCTGCACCCAGATGCTTTATTCACAGAAACTGAGAGGATAAGGGTTTCTTGTTTTAAGCTGTTAAATTTGGGGGTTATTTGTTTTTAAGCAATACTGAACTAACCCAACTTTTCCAAAATATAAATATCAGTGATATGAAATCCTAATTTCACAGTAATATACACATTTTCAAAATAATATATAAACTTCATTTCACAGTTTTGCTGCTTTTATACATATACATACTAGAAATCTGTAGGTAGGGTCTATGTGAAAATAAAAGGGATACCTATCTGAAGAATGAAAGTAACTTTGTTTATAGCTATGCAATTTGGACATTAGCAAATCAGTCTTGGAAAGTGACTGAGTAATTAATTTTGTTAAATCTTTTAGGACTAACGACTTAGTATCAAACCAGTGATCTATATGGCACAACCATAAAGATTTCTTATTCTTTTTCACCAAAATAAATAATATCTTGATTATAATTTAGGACTGAATTTTAATTGTGACATTTATAAAATGTTATACAATTCAGGAGCAATATCAGTAAGAACAAGCAAATTTCTAAATGTTCAGAGTTGGAAATATTTTAAGTATTGGTAGTTTAAATCTTTGTATTTTGGTAATTCCAACCTCCTGCATAAAGAGCAACTAACTTTCTTTTCTCCATATTCATTTTTTTTAACTCAAATACAGTAATCTTTTTACAAGTTTCATTGAGATAGAATTTGCACACCCTACAACCCAGCCATACAAAGTATGTAATTCAGTGGTGCACAGTTGTACAACACAATGCTTTCTGTACTTTGGTGTTTTTGAGAGGGCAGGATGGAAAAAAAGTAGAAAGAAGGGATTTCTACAGAAACTACCACCATTTTCAAAGGCTAAAATCCCATCTTCCAAAGCTGGCCTTCAGGAATTTTTAAAGCTTACTCTCCTTCAGATAACTGGCTAAAATTCCTAGGTTCCTTTTCAGCTTTTATTCTTAAACGACTGTGCCTTCCTTCCCAGGAGCTTGCTCTTGGCCGCTGCTCTTTCCCCCTTCCCCTCTAGCTGCAACCCCCAGATCCAAATACCTCCAAAAGCACATGGTACTCTCTAAGACAGAGTTTCTCTCCAGTGCACATAGTGCCGCTAATGGGTGATGGTATGCTGAGATGCCGGGTCCCACTGTCTGCAGGGCAGCCGCAGAGGACCAAGGCAATGGAAACTCAAGGCCAATGCCTCTACAAGGTTTCACCCTCTTCACTAATTCCTGTGTGTCGGAGCATGACAAAAGTTGTGGGACGTTGTTCTAGTTTGACTTATTCCATGAACAAACATATCTTGACAACAACCATGTTCCTCATTCTGCAAGATGCCAGGCACACAAAGAAGTCCCTTACAGTCTGGGAAAGGGCCATGTAACTAATCAGTATACTGTGGTATGAGCGCCAATGTAACTGTGTAACAAAATGTAACGAAGAAAGCGCCCAGAACTGGTTTGAAAAACAAAAAAGATAAGGGAAAGGAAAAGAGAAATGGTAGCCTCTAGGCTAAGGAACTGCCTTCTCAGTGAATGCGGAATGTAAGCGCCACCTTGTTTCTCACCATATCCCAACACAGGCACACTGACTGCTTATTCTAGGAAGTAAACAAGTTGGCTGAATGAATAGAGCCCAGGCTCCTTTTCTTATGCAATGTGATCCAGTAACTAAAAGGTTCACTTTTGTCAGACTCCGCAGAATTACAAAACCATTGGAACATGTGATCTTTGTCTTTAGTCTCCTGGGATTGATTGATCCTTTTTTGGGGGACACCTAAAATCTGATATTCTTAATGCTGCAATAAGTGCAAACATAAGAATCCATTTAATTTAATTCAACAAACAGTTCACAAGTGCCCGCCATGATAGAAAGGTCATTGGAAGCTCATGCCTTTTCTTTTAATGCAGGGAAGAAGTTCTGAGAAGAAATCATGAAAAACCACCTCACCCAGGAGGGGACACCTCCTAAGAAGAGAGAGAAAGTGTAAGTAGAGAACTAGAACTCAGAACAGGGAAACACTCATAATAACAAATCAAAACAAAAGCAAACTGAGTGTGAATGGTCACATTCACTTTATATCTCTCTGGTTATTTATGATGGTTTTAGACTTCATCCTTGGCAACAATAAATCTTAAGAGTTCAAATTTGCTTGGAGATAATGTCCCACTATTTTATAAGTACAGCCCCAAACAAACAAAAACAAACCCTCCTATGGGAAAGTAAAAAAGAGAAAATTACAGAAAATACAAAGTTACAGCTATAGCACATTCTGTTATTTTGAACTATAAAAATGCCACTGATGCACAGCTGTTAAATACAACAAACTAAAAAAACATAGGACAACATATGTATGGGAAGCAAGAGTGCAAACAATTCCAATGATAATGGATGTATCTATTACTTAGTCACACTTAATTCTTAAGTCATACTTAAGGAATTCCTGGTAGCTGAAACTATACAACAGGCAGGAAGAATGATACTACTGTCCTTAAAATAGCCTCTTCTTGGGCCAGTCAAAAGTCTCCTAATTCTGAGCATTGTACCCTATCTAATCAAACCATCAAAATCCCCCCCGGAAAAGGAATCCTTATAATGTTTTCTCTGAGTTTTCCCTATCAGTCTGGTAATTCCAAATCTATTGCCTGGGGTCAAAATTCATACTTCAGAAGGAAGATTATCAAAAACAGAAAGAAATTATTCTTGAGAAGCAGGTGGACAAGTATTTTACAAACTAGGAGATGACTAAGTGAAGCTAAAAATTAGAATTTGAAATTGAATTCTACCTATACTCTTGAAATCCGAATTTTGGTTGTTTTATCACTGTATGTCCACCCTCACCAGCCACGTGAAGAAACCTTTTAAAAACACTATTAGAATGCAGCAGAACTGACTGTTTGGCTTTAAGTATTTCTTCCTGTATCTAGAAGGCTCATATCAATGAAATGTTTCAAAAGATGAAGAGCGAAAGGAAATAGAATGAGGGAGCTGGATTATGTCATTTGATTCTAAGATTTTATAAGTAAAACAAAACCTGTATAATCCATGACTGAAATAATAAGAAAATGAATAATCAAGAAAAGATACAAATTTACCAAATATCCTAGTGATTAACAGAATTTTCCTTGATTTGATTTTTCCCTTGGGCTTATATTCAGTATTTACTGAACATTATAATTATTAAGCAGTTTATGAATTACAATTCAGATAACAGCAAGTATTTAAGATCACTTTCATGGAGGACAAAATGATTTGCTTCATCAAAATTCTGTCACTGAGTAATAGTACAAAAGTGTCACAGATTATTTATCAATGGGTTTGATAACTGAAGAGATCAACTACCACAATTGGATCATTTGGTATGTTAGCGGTTTGGTGTCTCTACAGTTTTCTTTCATTTGGCAGATACCTGTTTATAACCTATGTACTGAATAACACCTTGCAGTAAATCTGTACTATAAAACATGTTTCTTGCAATTGAAATCCTTCTTCTTGCAGTATTTGCTTTTCAACATCTTTAAATGGATTTTCCTGGAACTTACATTATTGTTCTGGATCTCAAGCTTTTCATTGTCTGCTTTATATATCTTTTTTGTCCAAAGTTGAAGACAAAATACATAACTTAACATGGAAATTGTGGAGGTTTTTTTTTCCCAATTATTGTTTCTCCATAAGTATGACTAACCATCTTTCAAGGAATCTCTCTGAAATAAATACAATGGATCATAACTAAACTTGTAGCTGACACTAGGTATTGTTACTCAATACCTAGATTCTCAAACAAGGCCATGCACCTCCAACAAAAGACAATTAAGGAGTCCACTTTTTAGTTCTCCAAAATTCATTTTAACGGTGTACTATATTGTGTCTTAATGATCCAAAAAGGAATCAGACTTAAAATACATGTCATCAATTGTATTGTTCTTAGCAAAGAACCAAATTTTGGTTCATAGATTTTTTTAAATTCTCTGCCTTTTTTCTATTTTTTCTCTTATTTCCTTCCTTCTACTCACTTTGGTTTAATTTGCTTTTCTTTTTCTAATCAGTCCCAGGAAAAACTTAAGTCATTAATTTTGGACTTTTTTCTTTTCCTGTGTAAGCATTTAAAGTTATATAACTACATCTCACAAATGTTGTTATGTCATGATTTCATTTTAATTCAGTTCAAAACATTTTGTTTTCCCTTGTGATTTCTTCTTTAAACCATGTACTATTTTAAAGGTGTGAAGTTTAATTTCCAAGTTATTTAGGGAATTTCCAGATACCCCTCTGATTTCTAGTCTGATTCCACCGTGGTTAGAGAACATATTCTCCATGATTTCAATCCTTTAAAATTCACTGACTCTGGTCTCGCTGCAGAAACGCTACGACGAAGGGGGACGGCACTGTTTGGAAAATGTCGCAATAAGACAAACACTGTGCCACTGCTGTGGCTTGAAGGCCTGTCACTTCCAGAAGCCGACTGGCAAATGTGGTACCCTGACAAGTGGAAAAGCAAGTCGAATCAGAGCGCCAAGGCAAAAAGACGAAATACCACTGGGACTGGCAGAATGAGGCACCTAAACTCGTGTGCCGCAGATTCAGGCAAGGATTCTGTGAAGCAACGGCACCTAAACCCACGAGGGCAGCTGTTGCAGCATCCATTTCATCTTAAGGATTTCAGCAACTAGTCACACAGTAAATGTTCTGGTTTAAAAAAAATTTTTTTCACTGAGAATTTCTCTATAGCCAAAACTATGATCTATGGTGAATGTTCTATGCGCACCTGAAAAGAATGTGTATTTGTTACTACTAGGTAGACTTTTTTATAAAAATAAATAAAGTTGAGCTGGTTGACAGAATTTTTCAAGTCTTCCAATTTTGATTTTTTGTCTGTTGGTGTTGATTCTGTTTATTATGAAGTGGGAAGTGTTGAAATTGTCAACTTAATGGTGCTTTTATCTATTTCTGCTTTTAATTCTGGCAGGTTTTACATTATATATTTTGAAGCTCTATTATTAAGTGCATGCAGATTTGATATTTGAATGTCTTCTTGACAAATCACTCCTTTTTACTATGCTATTAGATCTATTACTGTGTAACAAAAAAGACAATAAACATTTATTATCTCATATAGGTTCTGAGGATCAGAAATAACAGGAGCAGCCTAGCTGGGTGGTTCAGGTTCAGGGTGTCTCATGAGGTGGCAGTTAAGAGGTCAGCTAGGGCTGTAGTCATCTGAAAACTTGAGTGTGGCTGTAGGATCTGCTCCCATGATGGTTCTTCCCACAGCTCTTGGTTGGAGGCCTCAGTTCCTCACCACATGGACCTGGCATCATACGGCAGCTGACCTCCCCCACGGAGAATGATCAAATAGAGAGCAGTCACACTGGAAGCCACAATATCTTTACCTCTTCCATCATATTCTATTCATAAGTCACAATGTCCAATCCCCACTCAAAGGGAAAAGCATTAGCCTCTGCCTCCTAAAGAAGGAGTATCAAACAATTTGAGGGCAAATTTTTAAACTACCACAATAGTTAGAAAATGTCTCCCTTTTCCCTGTACATATTTCTTACTCTGAATTCTACTTTGACAATAATACAGTTATTAGTGCTTTCTTTTGATTAGTGTTCATATAGTTTATTTTTCCCTTTCTTGTACTTTAAACCTGTGTCTTTATATTTTAAGTGTATACGTAACATGTAATTGTAGATAGCTTATAGTTGGGCCCTGCTTGTAGATGGCATATGTAGTTGAGTCCTGTTTTTTTAATCTAGTCTGACTCCTTTTAATTGGACTGTTTATACCATCTACACTTAATATAATTGAAATAGATTGGCTCCAAGTCTGCATCTCATTATTTGTTTTCTATTTAACTCATCTGGTCTTTGTTCCATTTCTTCACTTTTCCTCTCTTCTTTTGGACTGGGTACTTTATACTCTTTCATTTTATTTCTTCCATTTGTGTATTAACTATTCCTATTACTTAACTTCTTTACTAGTATTTGCAATATGTATTTTAAACTTAACACAGTATACCTTCAAATATTATACAACTTTACCTATATTGCAACAAACCATTGTTGGTATTATTGCTTTCACTTCCACATAAGTTATAAGCCCCACAGTACAATCTATTTGTTTGCTTTAAACAGTCAATCATCCTTTAAAGAAGTTTTCTTTCTTAATGTTACATGGGGGAAAGTCTTTCCTATTCACCCACATATTTACCACTTCCAGGGCTCTTCATTCTTCTGTGTACATCTGGGATCTTTTCGCTTCAGCCTGAAAATTTTCCCATTACATTTGTTGGTATGCAAGTCTACTGATCATAAATTCTCTTACTTTTTGTTGGTTTAAAGATCTTTATTTTGTTCTTCATTTTTGAAGGATACTGTCACCTGATAGATAATTTTATATTGGCTGCTTTTTCCTTTAGCATCTTAAAGATGTTATTCCACTGTCTTCTGCTTGCTTGGTTTCTGATGAGGAGTTTGTGATAATTTTTTTTAATTCCCTGAAATACATGCTTCTTTAAATGAATCCTTTTTTTTCCTGACTTCTTTTAACATTTTTATCATTATCATCGGCTTTCAGCAATTTGGTTATGATGTACCTTGGTGTGGTTTTCTTTTGTAAAGAAAGCTCTGTTTCAGTTCATTTACTTCTTGAGTCTGTTAGATTGATTTTCATCAAATTTGGGTATTTTTGTCTTTATTTTGTGTAACTTTTTTCTCCATCCACCCTTAAAACTTCAATTATATGTACATTAGGCCACTTACACTGCTCTACAGATCACAAGGCTTTGTTTTTTGGTTTTTGTTTTATGCATTTTTCTCTGCTTCATTTTGGAATAGTTTCTATTGCTATGTCTTCCAGTACACTGACCTTTTCATCCTGCAATTCTCATCTCCCACAAATTCCATCCAGTGAATTTTGCATTTCAGACATTTGCTTTTCAGCTCTAGAAATTCCAGTTTTTAAATAGCTCTCCATTTCTGTCCTTATTTAGGTATCTGTCTTATTTTAAATCCTTGGTCATTGTGATAACTTTCTGCCAACTCATTATCTTAGTCATTTCTAGTCCTCCTTATATTGACTAATATTTTTCTGTTGGTGATCAATCATATTCTCAACTTCTTCACGTCTAATAGCTTTTTATTGGATGCTGGACATTATAAAAATCACAGTGTTAAGTGGATTCTATTGTCTTCCTTTAGAAAGTGCTAACATTTGACTGGCATTTAAGCTCCTTGTGGGTCAACTTGACTTTTTCTAGGCTTACTCTTAAATTCTGTTAGAATGGATCTAGAGCAGGATCTCTCAACTACGGCACTACTGACATGATGGGCCATATAATTCTTGGTTGTGGTGGTGGGGGGTGCTGTTCTGTGGGCTGTAGGGTGCTTAGCAGTATTCCTCGTTATCTATCATTAGATGCCAGTAGCACCTCCCAATCTGACAACACAGAGTTGTCTCCAGATATTGTCAAATGTCCTCTAAGGGGACAAAATCATTGCTGGTCTAGAGTAGCTTTTTAGGTCTGGGTTAGCTCTATTTCTGTGGTTTGACCTTTCTGGTACCTTAACTAAATGACCCACTGGCTACTCAGAAATCAAATGTTATAATGATCTACTTTGAGGTCTGGGGATCAGTAGCTTACAAGTTCTCCCAGTTCTTATAAATTCTTCCCAGTACACAGCAGGCTTGATTGCCACCTTTTGAAAGGCCTACTTAAAGATCAGTCTCTGGCATCTGGGAACTTGGATTTCAGGAGTGTGGCTAACACTCTGGTAAGAGTTGTTCACTGTGCCTAAACTGCTTGCGTTTACAACCCAGCAAACTGCCTAAACCAACAATATGGTTTATGCTGAACATCTGCTTTCTTTGTGAAAGTCTAGAATTTTCATATGTGTTGGGCAGAATGTGCTATGTGACCAGCCCCTATTAGTAGACAACATGCCACACATGCTGCCTGCCTCAGCTCACCATTGGGGAAACTGTGTTCTGTGTAACTCCACTGGGAGAGGACTTGGAAGTTCACACCTGGTTTCCTCCAGATTCCACCCCACACACCTTTTCCCTTTGCTGACTTTTCGTTTGTATCCTTTCACTGTTACAGATCTAAGCCAATAGTGTGACTACATGCCAACTCCTAAGTTCTGGAGAATCATCAAACTGACGGTCATCTGGGGACCACCAACACATCCAACTTTGTGGAGTTTAACCAAAGGCATACATAGCTTAGTATTCAACAACAAATGAGGCACTCAGATGTCGGCGTAGCTTCCCCCTCTCTGGTACTCAGCTTCACAAATTCCAGCCTCTTCAGCCTCACTGAACTCTAATCTCTCTCTTCTCAACTCAGACAATGTAGACCAACAGTGTCTCTAGGCAGAAACCTGTGATGATTTCAGAGCTTACCACACTTCCCTCTCTCAGAGATCACAGTCCTGGCACCGCCTGCCGAACACTTATAACTCTGCAAACTGGTCACTAATACTAAGTATCCCCACCATGTGAACACTATTTATCCATGCTTTCTTCTATTCCTTTAGTCTATCCTTTGATTTTTTTTCTTTTTTTGCTTCTTAGCCACATCTCATTAAATAAGACTTAGCACTCTGGCCCACATGCCTGTTTGTTCTCATTTGCTTATTTGTTCCAACAGATATTTTATTAAGCATCTACTAAAAGGGAGCCTACAAGGGAGATACCGTTAAATAAAGTTCTTAGAAACAGTGCCTGGCACATAGGAAGATCTATAGAGCACTGACGACAACTACTACATGATGACAGTGCCCGGTATTATTGCAGATGTTGGACAAAACTAAGACATAGCCCCTTTCCTGCAAGGAGTTAACAACCCAGCAAAGGGCATACAACAAGAAGCAATGTAATAATATTTCAGGAGTTCAAATAATCATTGTGAGATAACATTTACCGAGCACCAAACAGCTTTACTGGCACTTAATCCTCATAACAACTGCACAAGTTAGAGACTATTATTAGATCCATTTCACAAAGAAGGAAACTGAGTACTTGAAGGTTTATGTAACCATCCAAGGTCATACAGCTGCTACACATTTGGGCTCTGAACCCAAACAGTCTAACTCCAAATGGCAAAGTGTAGTCAGGGTACTGAGACGGTTCAATGAGATTATTACACAAAATGCACTTGGGCAAGCGGGAGAGGGAGGAAAGAAGCTAAAGCCAGAAATCAGCTGGGGTCCTTTTTGGCACAGCCTTCACAGGAGTGGGCATTTTATACTGTAGAGCAATACTGCCCAAACCTTTTCAGACAATGGCACCCAGAGAAAATGATACGTGTGCAGCCTGCTGCAGGGAACTGATGTTCCTGCTGGTTGCCGGTGAGCCCGCTGAGGACTGGGCAGCCCACCAGGGCCACCTTCCCTCCCCCACCAACACCAAGGGCCAAGGGGAGGGCTGGGTTTCCAGCTGAGATGATAAAAGGACAGAGGGAGATGCCACAAGAGCAGGTAAGAGCATTTAGGAAGGTAAGCTAGAAGCTGGGGAAAGAGAACAAGTTTAACTCAAGATAGGCCGAGTCCAGGACCTACAAGACATTACAAGAGCACTTTCTAACACCTTCCTGGAGATGAGGAGCAAGGTCCTAGCCATCATCTCCTTTTCTTAACTTAATTAATTATTACCCTTAGTGCTATCTTCAAACCACATGTTTGTTGCCTTCTGGATGTATGAAAAAGAACACTGTTGAGTATATTTGGAGAATGTTGTTATGAGTTTGGGAGAAAGTACAAAGGTTAGAAGAAGGAGTTGGAATGGAAATTATAAAGTTTTTAGAAAAGGTAACAAGTATCTAGTGTACCTTTATAATAAGCATAGCCTACACAGAGTTTTTAAAAGTTAAGGGAATAGGTGGTAGCCAAACACTTGGATTTACCAGGTGTTAGGGAAGACAGAATGCACTTGTGCAATACTGGAATTTGACCAGGTTAATAGAGTAAAGCAGTTGAATATAAAGACGCCTCTAACCGAGAATGTAAAAATGCCTGTTTTCCTATGCTTTGAAACAAAAGTTCTAATCACACTTTCTCTTTTTCCCTAATTCTGAAAGTAATCAATCACACTTAGATGAGTGGTACAACTGGAGGAGAGAAAAGAGTACCTAAAAAAGTATGTATGAGAAATATATTTTAGTGGTTTTGAAACTATTTAATGTGTGTATTAACAACTGTAGTTCTGTAAAAAGAAACCATGTGGAGAATATACCAACATTTAGTTTATGTTTTCACAAGTACATGCTGACTGTCTCATAATTAAGTACACAGAGCTCAAAACAGCCAACACTACAGAGAGCTTACACTGACTGTTAACCATTACAGAAGAGGTTGAGAGATATTTGCTAATGACTACCATAAAAGGAATAGATGACTAAGAACAGAGAGGATGTGTGACTAAAAAGTCCCACTACAGTTCTTTGAAAATTCCCTGAATAACTAGGCATGCCAAATGTGGTCTGTCATAAAATTATTAGATGCTAAACTGTGTAGTTAGATGACAAATACGTATTTTATCTAAAGGATAAAGTCTTTGTATAAATCATCCAACTGCAAAGTGCCAAGGCAACAAGACCATCAGTAGGTGAAAATATTAATCAAATTTAAGTGTGGCCCACAGTTCAAATGCTGTTGGGCCAGACTGGGCTAAATCCACAGATAATTCATTCACTCCCTAGGGTGCTGGGCCACAGCACAGTGACCAGGCACTTTGTGCCAGTGAGTTTCTTTCTTACACCTGAAAATGTAACACAAAGTGCCTCACAGATCCTCAAACACTAGAATAACCCAAATCCACACACCACAGCCTACCTTTGGTAAATCAACCTTTTCACCCCACAGGCTTATTACCGCAGCTACACCCAAACTGCAGATATCAAAAGAAAATCCCAACACACATTTGGTTACGCATATTTCTTTTGTCTACACAACTTTCTCTGAATATGCTGACACAACTGAGTTTCCAAAAGAAAGTTACTTTCCCCAAAAATAATAATTCCAAGTTGTAATAATGATGTTACCACTGTTACTGACATCATTTAGTCCTTAAACTCATGAGGTAGATATTACATCATTTCAGATGGGGATGCATGCTCAAAGTCACATCATTTAAGAGCAGATCGAAACCCGTTTGGCTGACTCCGAAACCCATGTTTATTTCACTACACTTCATTGTTTCTTGATGTTTTCCTGCTTGTTACCAGTACCTGTGCTAGAAAAACATTGAGCAAGTACTGACTCAGATGGGGAAACAGTTTTGAATGACTATAGGAAATGTCTTTTAACACAGAGCAGTGACTTTTCATGCCGTGTTATTGACAGTACACATATTTTTCTTCTCAGTTTTATATTTTTTACTTTTCCTACAATATGCTATTATCTGGACTGCTAAACAAGTTTGTAACACTCCATCAGATTTCAATATGGATTTTTAGTAAAATGTACATCTCCACCATCCATGAATCTTACATCTTTATGAACCCATGTTCTCTGTACACAATGAGAAAGAAGCAATTTTTACTTCTCTATACAGCTATTTTTTATTCATATTGATTGATTTTTATTCAGATATAATTGATTCAGAAATGAGGGATGAAATTTATTTTCCTGATTAGGATTTTAATATTTTTTCTACCTAGTGACTGATGTATAGAAAGAACTGATTTAATAAAAAGGTATCTTAATTTTCTGAAACAATAAATTGCAAAGTGGCATTTTGCTCTACTGAAAGGATGCAGAATCCAGTATTAATAATTCAAGTACCATCATCACAGAGAAAATCTGTTGCTTTTCTTGCATCCATTCCTCTTCTTCCATAAAAGCACCTCACTTTTCTTTAAGAACTAACCCTCCCTTTTTCTCAGTCCATCTGATTCTACTCTCAGTACCAGGGATGGGAACACAATGTAGGCCCAGCCAATTAGAGCTTTCCATCCCCCTTGCTACAGTGATTGGCTCACAGACATATACATGTCCCAAGACAGACCAATGAGGTTCAATGGCAAGATTTTTGTACAAACAATTGGTAAAGAAGTGCCCTCTTGCATCTAAGGATGCTAAAAAGGTAAGAATGTCATTTCTGGGTGTCTATACTACCACATGGGGACAAATATCTAAGAATGAGGACACCAGAGGGGAAATGAAGTAAGAAAATATTACATATTTCTCATGCTGTTAAGTTGAACAGTAGCAGGTTCAGGATGTGAAGGTTGGTCTTACCAGGCTCTCTGTCATGTGGCCTTACACTGCAGCAGGGCACCCAGCTCCTCTTGACTCCTTGTTTCTAGTCTTCCTGGCAACACTGTGAGGACCCGATACCATTTTTGGCTTAAGTAGAACAGAGTCAGTTTCTGGTTTTGCAACCAAGATCCCCAGCTAGTTTAATGGGCAAACACTTTCATCATCTCAGGGTGGAGAAGGCCTGCCCAGAAGGAAAGACCTAACTACATAACAATCTAAAAGCAGTAATAAAGGATTCAGGGAGGAAGATGGCAGAATAAGAGATTACTGCAATCACCTCCTCGCATGTACACAAAGAGGCAGCAACTATGCTTAATGTCACTCACTCTGACAATGACCTGAAGACCAGCAGAACAGATCTGCCACAGTTAATGACATAAAGAGAAGGCCACATCAAGAAGGGTAAAAAGAGTAGAGACATGCTCAGGATCCAAACACACCCCTCACCCCTACCACGTAGCAACCCACATGTGGGAGGGAGCGAGGCACAGAGGAGTGAGGGCATCAGGCGCACACTGGGCACCCCCACCCCTGGAAGGCTGGCCCCTGTAACATGTGGCCTTGTAAGTCAGTGTGCCTTAACTCTGAGAGAGCTGCGGGGCTGTGGGGAGTCAAGTCTCTGCTCTTGGAGGATCAATGTACTGTGTCTATTGATCTGAGACCTAGCACAGAAGCATCAGTTTGAAAAGAGCTTGAGTTACATAAGAAGGATTTCACTGAATAACTTTGGGATACGTGCTGGACAGACAGGGATCGGCAGGATCTTTCTCCAGGGAGAAGGTGCTGGTGGTATTTTTCTTGCCCTCCTTCAACCTAGCTGGCCAAACATCTGCAGAAACCAGTTCTGACATTCTCCACCTACTGTGCCAGCACCGCTTGCCCTGCCCCAGAGTTCTTCCATAGACTTACCCCACCCAACCTGCCTGGCACCCCTCCAAAGTGATTCCCACCCTGCCACACCTGGCAGGCAGCCTCAGGTAGGACCAGTACCACTCCAGAGTCACTCTTGCCCCAGGCGAGGGAGGAGCTAGCTGCATCCACCGGCACATCTCCAGTAGACACAGCTGGGCTTCTCAGGCACCCATGCTGGAGATAAGCCCCACCCACCAGTAGGCTGGCAGCAATCCCAGCCCAGCCACAATAGGAGGGTGCATGCAGGCCACAGAGGGGACACCCCAAGGGCCTGGTTCTGGTGACGAGGGGTATCACACTACTGGCACCACAGGACGCCTACTTTATAAGGCTACTACTTTTGGAACCAGGAGACAGAGCTGACCTACCTAATACATAGAAACAAACACAGAGAGTCAGACAAAACGAGGATGTAGAGAAATATATTCCAAATGAAAGAACAAGACAAAATGCCAAAAAAAAAAAGAGTTAAACAAAATGGAGACAAGCAATTTACCAGATAAAGAGTCCAAAGTAATGGTTATAAAGATACTCACCAGACTGGAGAGAAGAGTGGATGAACTCAGTGGAACCTCAACAAAAGAGACAGAAAATGTAAGACTAGTCAGAGCTGAAGAAAATAACTGAAATAAAAAATATACTTGAAGAAATCAAGAGTAGATAAGACAAAGCAGAAGAATGGATAGGCAATCTGGAGGACAGAGGAGTCGGAAGCAATCAAGATGAACAGCAAAAAGAAAAAATAATTTTAAAATTGAGGCTAGGTTAAGGAATGATTCCAACAAGTAAAAACACAGCAACATGCACATTATATTCTCCCAGAAGGAGAAGAGAAAAAGACAAAAAATTTATTTGAAGAAATAATAGCTGAAAACTTCCCTAAATTGGGGAAGGAAACAGACATCCAAGTTCAGGTAGCAAACAAAGCTCCAAACAAGATGAATCCAAAGAGGTCCACACCAAGACACATAATAATTAAATGGAAAAAATTAAAAACAGAGAATCTTAAAAGCAGCAAGAGAAAAGAAAAGAGTTATGTACAAGGAAAATCCCATAAGGGTATCTGATGATTCTTCAACAGAATCTTTGCAGGCCAGAGGAGAATGGCAAGACATATTTAACCTGCTGAAAAGAAAAAACCTGCAACCAAGAATACTCTACCTGGCAAGGCTGTCATTCAGAATTGAAGGAATTATAAAGTATTTCTCAGGTAAGCAAAACGTTCATCACCACTAAACCAGCCATACAAGAAATGTTAATGGACTTTAAGTGGAAAAGAAAAGACTATAACTAAAAATGATAAAATTATGAAAGAAAAACATTTCACTGATAAAAGCAAACACACAGTAAAGGTGGTAGATCAATTGCTTATAAAGCAAGTATGAAGTTCAAAAGACAAAAGTAATAAAATGAATTATATATGTGAAAATACATCACAGGATATACAAAATACAATATATTCATAAAATGTGGAGAAGGGGAAATAAAAAAGTAGTAGAGTATGTTCAAACATAAGCGACCATCACCCTAATATAGACTGTTATGTATGTAAGATGTTATATATGAACCTCATGGTAATCACAAACCAAATACCTACAATGGACACACAAAAAATAAAGAGAAAGGAATCTAAGCATGACACTAATGAAAGTCACCAAAGAAAGGGAAGAGAGCAAAAGAAGAAAGGAACAGAGAAAACTACAAAAAAAGCCAGAAAATGATTAACAAAATGGCATTAAGTATATACCTACCAATAATTATTTTAAATGTAAATGGATTAAATGCTCCAATCAAAAGACACAGGGTGACTGAATGGATAAAAAAACAAGATCCACTTGCATGCTGCCTACAAAAGTCTCACTTCAGACCTAGAGACACATACAGACTGAAAGTGAAGGAATGGAGAAAGATACTCCACGCCAATGGAAGCAAAATAAAAAACAAACAAAAAAAGCTGGGCTAACAATACTTATATATCAAACAAAGGACTTCAAAACAGAATGTAACAAGAGACAGGCACAGAAGGGCATTGTGTAATAATAAAGGTATCAATCCATCAAAAGAATATAACAATTGTAAATATCTATGTACTCAACATAGAGCACCTAATATATAAAACAAACATTGACATAAAGGGAGAAATTGACAGCAATACAATAATGGTAGCAGACTTTAACACCCCTCTTATATCAATGGATAAATTATCCAGACAGAAAATCAATAAGGGAATAATGACTCTGAATGACACATTAGACCAGATGGACTTAATAGATGTATACATAACATTACATCCCAAAACATTATAATATACATTCTTTTGGAGGGCACATGGAACATTCTGCAGGACAGATCCCATGTTAGGACACAGAACAAGTCTCAATAAATTTAATAAGACTGAAATTGTATCAAGCATCTTTTCCAACTACAACAGTATGAACTAGGAGGATTTAGGAGAATTCTACTAAACATTTAAAGGTGAGTTAATATCCATCCTACTCAAACTAGTTTAAAAAGCTGAAGAGGAAGGAAAGCTTCCAAATTCATTCTATAAGGCCAGCATCACCCTGACACCAAAACCAGACAGACACTACCAAAAATAAAAATAAAAATAAAAATAAATTTGCAAATCATGTATCCAATAAGGGGTTAATATGCAAAATATATAAAGAACCCAAACAACTCAACACCAAAAAAAAAACAAACAAATAATCAGATAAAAAAATGGACAGAGGAACTTAGTAGACATTTTTCTAAAGAAGACATAGATGGCCAACAGACATGTGAGAAGAGGCTCAACATCACTAATCATCAGGGAAATGCAAATCAAACCACAATGAGATAACACCTCACACCAGTCAGAATGGGTAATTTCAAAAAGACAAGATATAACAAGTGTTGCCAAGGGATCCCTCATGTACTGACAGGAATGTAAACTGGGGCAGCCACTATGAAACAGTATAGAGATTTCTCAAACAATTAAAAATAGAAACACCATGTAATCCAGTAATTCCACTTTTGGGTATTTACCAGAAGAAGACAAAAACATCTATTTGAAAAGATACATGCACACCCACATTTATTTCAGCATTATTTTCAATAACCACGATATGGAAGCAACCCAAGTACCCACTGACAGATGAATGAATAAAGAAGATGTGGTACATATACACAATGGAATATTACTACCATAAAAAAGAACATGATGTTAGGTGAAATAAGTCATACAGAGAAAGAAAAAAAACGTGATTTCACTTACATGTGGAATATAAAAAACAAACAAATGAACAAACAAAATCCCAGAAACAGACTCATAAACACAAAGAACAAACTGGTGGTTGCTAGAGGGGAGAAAGATAGAGGACGGGTGAAACAGGTGAAGAGGATTAAGAGGTACAAAGTTCCAGTTTTTGAGGATAAAAAGTAAAGCATAGAGAATATTGTCAATAATTTGTAATAACTTTGTATGGTGACACATGGTAACTACAGTTATTGTGGTGAGCAATTCATAATGCAAATAAATATTGAAACGTTATGTTGTATACCTGAAGCTAATATAACATATGTCAACTATACTTCAATAAGAAAAGTTTTTAAAATAAATAAAATAGTAATCAAATAAGAAAAAGCAAATTACAGAAAAATAAATATGGAAATATGCAATTCACAAAAGAAGAATATTAGTCAGTATATACATTTAAATATTTTCAAATAATAAGAAAAGAAATGAAGAGAAAATAACAAAACACTAAATCCTGGAAAGGCAAAAACCATTTCTGTATTGTTCATTACTGAAAACCTACCATATGCTAGCACACAGCAGACAATCAGATATTTATAAAATAAACAAGTTAATCACTGAAGGAGAGAAGGAATTGTGTATCACAAAACAGACTTCATGTACTGTTAGTAGGAACAC
>JAVSCE010010792.1:0-24455 GCA_032199065.1 Smutsia gigantea | reverse complement strand
CTGGAAAATCCAAAGTCTCATCAATGTCAGATCATCTACCAGAGGATATCTGTTCTGTGAACTATATCACCTCTACTCCCCAGCTGGGCTCAGCCAGAAGGATGCTAGAGCCAGAAAAGAGGAGAGTGCCTGAACAAACACCCAAATAGAAGTGATCTTGAAAGTGGCCACTATTTTGGCATTTTCAGTTCCCTGTTTCTCCTCTCCAATGGCATAGCTAATCATGCATGAACTGTTTCAACTTCTTTAATTCTTTACACTGAAGATTTGAAGATACAAAATATAGCAGTTACACTTTTACAAATCTATAAACTCTCATTCCTTTCGTGGCTGATGTCTATCAGATGTTTTCTCCTTAGAAAATCCTAACTCTCTTGAAGCACTTATCGGCATTCTTCTATAAATCCTTCCCTTGTGTCAGGCAATTTCCCTTTTTTAATGTCAAAACAGGCTAGTCTCTCAACTCATATTAATTTTTAAAATCAGATTATCTAGTCTCTTACCACTGAGATGAGTGGCCATTTGAGGCTACTCCCTATATCGACTTTGTTTATTGGTTAAGTATGTCCAACTGCTGAATTTGCAATGGCATAAAGAACGTTTTCCTTTGCCTCAAGACAAGAAACTCTGAGTGTTAAGGTGCTGAGCTAGCAGTCTATTAGAGAGCTCTAGCCACAATTAGCCAACCTTTGAGCCAAACCATAGAATTAGACAGATAATGGATACCATACTCTACAGTTATTTCCAGCATATGAGTTACAAGGATTCCTGAGAAGCTGAGATTAATGAATAAGATTTATCAGGAGTGAGGTATCAAAGGAATATTATTCTCTGGAGGGCCAACTGGTACTTAGCATCTGGAAAGTATACCTTGGCACAGTGTTATCTGGCTTCTTGAATTTATTCTCTGAAGTAGCACCTTAACACTGGCTCATCTGTCTAAAATCAAAAACATAGACTAGAAGAAACACAAAGGCAAACTTAGACACCCTCCATATCACTGTTGCACTATGAAATGTGACCAAGCCTTTCACTGTCATCAAATATCAGAAATACTAACACTTCCTGTTTTGCAAACTTTAGTTGGTCAGCTAATAAGATAGGTAGTGAACCAGAAATATACAGATAAGAATGATTTCCACTACTGAGTGGTCAAACAGCTTCATCTCATGTGAGGGAATCAGTGGGATGGAAGGGACAAAAGATCTAGTTACTGAGTCATGACTATGGTATAATATAATCTAGACAGTTCTTTTTCTTCTTCATTAAAATGCTAGAGTAATATACTTAAAAAGAGAAACTTTGATGACTACTTTGAAATTTTTAAGATAAAAATCATAATAAGCTTTGGCTACCCAGTTCTGGACAATCAAAGAATTTCAGATTATGGAAAGACAGGAACTAGGGGTAGAAAATCCTAGAATCAGGGGTCAGCAACTTTTAAAATGAGATGCACTGAGGTGTTTGGGAGGAGAGGTGGTGGGTCAGGGAGGATATACTGTGTGACTGCTGATTCTGGGCTGGAAGGGTGGTGGGAAGTGCTGGGAACAGACCTGAAATGTGGGAAAGGCTGACCCCTCACCCATGGCAGTTAAACCTTGCTGCTGTGGGCATTGGTGCGGAAATGGAGGCATGGCAGCAGCGACTGGGCTACAGAGTAAAGCAAATGGCTGTGCATTACCTCTGGTCCACATGCCATCACATTGCTGAGCCTTGGTTTACAATTTAACTAGCCCTGGAGTTACGTTTTTTTGTCACAGGAATGATTAACCAGGCATAGTGCTCAATCCCGAAGGAAGGATTCAGGACTGAGAAGCGGGAAGGTTTTAAGAAGGGAGGGGAATAACCATATGTGGGTAAAACTGTAGAAAATGAAACAGTTGGAATGATGGTGGTGGCCTGTAACTCCACGAGGTGTCCCTACAGTGTAATGTTTTCTGCTGCAGTAAAGGTGGTAGAAAATTGAGACAGGCACCTTTTCAATTGGATACAAGCACCTTTAGTGTCACCAGGCCTTGTCCACACCCCTGGGTCTTCAGATGGTTCTACATTTTATTTAGAATTCTAAGGAGCCTCAAGGGAGTCCCAGCTGCTTATCTTGTTCCAATGCACTGAATGTATGTGAACGGGCCCCAAGCCAAAATTCATGCTCACAGGGACAACACTGGCCTGTTATTCACTCTTTACAGTAGGAGGAGGTTATTTTAGTATTGGTGGTCTTTATGAAGGAATGCATCAGAATGCAGATACAGCTCAAGATCTTCCTTGGTCTACCAGTATGCAGCCCCGACTTGGCTCCCTTTACTCTTCTTACATATTCCAGAAGCCTAAAGCACCATAACTCATGGAGGTGGCGTCTGGGTAAGAGGGTTAGTTGGGACCTCACAAAAAATGTGAAATTCCTAATCATTGACTTTGCTTAGAATTTAACTAATTCATTTAAGGAAGCTGGACAAATCATTCCTTGCTACTAACAAATTCATGACAGAGTCCTTGTCAACTAGCTACCAAATACCATCTGGGACATTACCCTTTTTGCAGACAAGGAGAAAGTTCTACAACTTATCTTGTGCACTTCAAAAGAGTACCAGGAACAAGCAAGCTATAAAAGTCAACCCCTCTAAATTCGTTTAGAGAGATTAACCAAAGCAGCACTGTCTTATAATCAGATATTAAAATTAGCATACACATACACACACACAAACTCATAATGCTAAATATTGTAACAGGAACACAATAACATTTGAACTGAATTTTCACAGTCTGGAAAACACCATTACTATTTTCCTTCTAGCTTTCCTTTCTGTGGTTAAAAAAGCAAAGCCCCTTAGTTTACACTTCATCTTCCACCAATGACAGAGTCCAAAAAAGTGACTTTTTCATGAGTTTTCTCCAGGCTACAGGTCAGGACAGTTGGAATTTTTTTTGCATAGTTTTCAATGATTGCATATTGGCTAACAATTATGTTTTAAGTTTTTTAAAAAATCTCTTAAAAAAAGAAAAAGAATTAAACCATAGCAATCTTGTTTACTTTCACGAAATCCTCCTAATGCAATATCACAGAAGCCTAACTGTATTTTCTCCTAAAGAGAAGATTGATTTCCAGAGATTATGTAGTGCAACTGGTTAACTCAGAGGAAAGAGACAACAACACGTAATATAACTTCACCACCCAAATATGGGAAATGTATTTTGGGTACCCAGTTAATAAAATATATCCATGGTCTGCAATGTCCTTCTTGTTTTATATCCAGCACAACCCTGTGATTCTAGTTGAAGAGAATGGAATCAGGATCTTGGTTCGCCATCTGTGCTATATGCTTTAATACATCCTTTTTGGTAATGATTCCAAGCAATCGCCTAAAAGACAAAACAAGACAACGAAACAAAGATAAATCTGTAGTTAAAATAACATTCTCAAAGGTGACAGTTTTCCTCCTCAGTCCTTTTTAACTTTGTCTGTGGACACTATATGCACTTACTGAATGAGATAACAGGACTAGGTTACACGTACCAAACAAACGAGACGATGCATGGGTCCCTAACATGCGCCAAACATTTCTACTTCCAGGTCTCAGATCCCACTATTTCCTCTGGTTTAAATATTATTCTCTACATATACAAATGTCACTTGCCTTTTACAACCCAGGTCAAATGTTCCTCTTTCAGAACACCCTCCCTGATCCTCCAAGACAACAGGGCCTATGCCTTCTTCCCAGCAACAGCATGCTCTGTGCATTGTCCCATTTGCTGCCGTGCTGTACACACTTATATGCTCTTAGCTTCCCTATAACACTGCATACTCCTTGAGGTCAGAGAAGGGTCTTATTCATTTTTGTGTCTCCCCAGAGTCTAGTGGAATACCTTCTTACAAAAGTAGGGATTCAGTAAATGTTGAATGAATCATTTAAGGAAAGCCTTCTTATTGATTTAAATCCTGCAAGACATCTGTTAACAACATTTAGAGATTTCAGGGGGTGAAATTCTTACATAATTGCTGGATTAACATACCATGTTCAGGAAAAAAAATCTCCTCTTCTCTCCGACCTCCCCTCTTTTCCAATAAAAATAGCAGGGCTCCCTTTGCTGGATAAAAAATATCCCAGCAAGAGCGAGCCTTAGCCTTAAAAGTCAGAAGACCTATGTTTAAAGCCTGCCTCTACTATGTATTAACTGGGGGCCTTTGTGTAAATCTTTAAACCTCACTGAAACTTGTTTTTCTTATCCTCCAATAATAATAACAAAAGCACTGTAAGGGCCAAAAACTATACAAACACTATCTAATACCATTATAACTTCAGGGTTGCCTGTTCATAAGAACACAGCTGTTTCCTTTGTGAGGAACTTTGTGCGTTCTTAATAATGTACAACCAGCAGTTCACATCTCTGAAACCCATTTTCTTGCCCCAACTCCTTTTCTATTAATTATGAGAATTAAAGTAACACATCCATCTTTATCTCAGAGCTTCCAAATGGCCTGTAAGTGCTACTAATGTGCATGTGAACTGGGTTCTTCTTTCTCTCCGTACAATTCTCTCTTCTCCCACAGTCTAATATGTCTTCACCAAACAGCTCTCACCCATTGTGTGTAACCAGGCACTGCCGCAGTCCCAGCTTGCGGAAGATATCCACTACGATCTCCATGGGTGTAAGGTCAGTCACAGTGAAGGGGCTGAGATCCAGGATGTTCCGAAGCTTTAGGGTGGGTGGGGTGTATGGTGCCATTGGAGGAGAATGCTCGGTGAAATAAATGATGGAAGTGCTCACCACTCCGTCCTGTTTTTTTCGAGCATTTTCTATTTGAAAAGTAGGGGGGAAAATGTTGAAAATGGAAGTGCTAGTCCTATCCTTCTGGCCCCTAACTAGTCCCCTCTTCCCTCTGTCTTCCCTCATTTCACACATACTTCTTTATTTCCATAGTGGATCCCATTATCTCCTTTTTGATATCCTTACCAATTGAAATAATGAGATCTCTTCGGAGGACAAAACCCACAAGTCTTTGGGACTCCCGGGACACCACCACTGGGAAGCCACTGTAAGTGGTTTCACTGATTATGGTCTCTACATCTTCCACGGTCATACTGTCCTGAGTAAGGACAGTCAACAAGGGATCATTTCTCCGGGGTTTCATCACATCCATTGCCAGGGTCTTATGAGCAAACTCTTCTTTGGCTTCCAGAAAGGGGTAACCATTGAGACGGATGTGGGCATCATAGATGCCCTCCCGCCCAAGAGCATCTGCCACCCACTTGCTTGTCATGGCTGCAGCCATCAGAGGCACAATGTATTCCAAGCCACCAGTTAGTTCAAACATTATGACAACAAGAGAAACAGTCATTCGAGTCACCCCGCCTGTAAAGAAACAGACACAAGGTACTGAAGGCAGGAAAAGTACAGCATTCATTATAATTATGGGCCTGTAACAGGCCCCATCTAGGAAAAGCTTACTTACCAGGAACATTGCTAAAAGGAGGTCTCACCTATAACTGTACAGACCCCAGCAACTGCATTAAAGTAAGTTTACAATGGACCTAAGTCAGATTTCTCAAAATAATACCTACAAAAGTACAAGATATTTTCTTGATTCTTTTTCATTTGTCTGTTGCTCCCTCCAACCCCCAATTATAAAAGTAATTGCAGAATATCCACAATTTGTGTAACACTAGAGGGACTAGAGGTTCTCTGGGACATGTAGGCCCATTGTGGAAAATTCATAAAATATTTTTAAGTATATAAAAGAAAGTCATTATTCATAAGCTCATTATTCATAAGCCTAGAAATAAGGAGAGTATAAACTTTGAATGACTTTTTCACATTTTTTACTATGCAAAAATACATGTTTTTACATAGGTGGGCTCATATTACATGTTGAATTCCCCACCATACTTTTCCCCCCACTTTATACTGGGAACATTCTGCATATTATTACAAATTTATTTAACATTATATTTAAAGATGTTAAATATTAGCATCACATTCAATGGCTGCATAGTATAATATTATGTGGATGTACCACAATTTATTTAACACCAGTCCCTTTCTGTGAATATTTGGGTTGATTCCACTTTTTTGCTACTATAAATAATACCATGATGAACACTATTTTGCAAATATCTTTGTCCAAATTTCAGATGATCTCCTCCATATGATCGAATTTCAGAGTAGAATTAGTCTCAAAAGGGAGGAATGTAAACATAGGGTAAAGAATTCTTTCTTAAAGCACTTGGAAACTGGCAAACCTGATATGAACTTAAAATAATAGTCACTTAAAAAATCCACAGTCAATTATGCTCAATATCACACTTCTTTATTATGTCACCTGGGTAGCAACTTCTTTGAAGTCAATGCAAACATGACTCACCTAAGCAGGCGGCAGCCCCAACCATTGCATAAAGGCCAGGGGTGATGCAGTCAGCTCCTTGACTACACCAGCTATTGAAGATGGCCCAGTCGTGGTGGTAATAAGCCAGTTGTTCCATGCCTACTCCTAAAAGTCGACCTGCTATAGCACCAACAGCCATGCTAGGGATAAAGAGGCCAGAAGGGATCTGCAAAGAGAAAGCAATAGATGGTTACTGAGAAATGATATGATCGCCTGGCACATGGTAAGGGCTGGAGCACTGACCCTCTGCAAAGCAAACAGGCCAATGACAATTCAGCTGTGCACTATGCTAGCAAATGGCTGCAAAAATGTGTATGACACTACAGGGACTAGAGGTTCTCTGGGACGTGCAGGCAAGTACGACTGCAAAGAAGCTTACCCTGATTCAGGGTCCATCAGGCAAGAGCCTGAACTCTCCAGACCAACAGAGAACTGGAGGCAGAAATTAAGCCTTTCCCAAAGAAAAAGGAAAACATATGGAGTTTCTCATACATGCAGACATTTTCCCCAATTGTGAATTCTTATAAACAACAATTACCCTTTATCGACCATCTACCATGTTCTTGCTGGGTACGCTACAGACAAGATTCATCAGTTCTTTACAACTACCCAGAGATTGGTGTTATTATATCAAAAACATAGAGAACCTAAGGTTTAGAGAGGTTAGGTGACTCACCCAAGGTCAAGATATAGTAAATACTGGTGCTGGGATTTAAATGCAATGCTTATAACCACTCTCAGGCTTTGGAACTTAACACACTGGTCATACAAAAAGGATGGCACATGAGGTTTCAGCTGATTTCATAACAGTATATGGAAATATTAAACGAAATTTTTAAATGAGCTAGTGACTTTGGTTGCATGACTATCCAATAAGGAGCCCACATCTGCCTCCCCACTCTTTTTCTTGAGTCCTAGCATAATCAAGTGAACTCTGAATTTTCTGTGCTAAGAGAGGAAATAATGACAAGGATAATCAAAACAGCAGATTATTTTTAAATAGCTTGTGTTTGATTTTGGAATACATTTGAATCTGGGTAGGTCTAGTGATCTGAAAATTTACTTCAAAGTAAGGAATAAAGCCACAAGGTGAAAATCAACTCATGAGGTACTGTAAACTTTCCAGGGTTTTGAGGGGGATGGATATCAATTCAGAGATTACAGTACTGCCTACACTGAGTTGCTGCCTCTTATTTTCTCATTTGAATCTCATTTCCCCAGAGAATAGAGGGAAATAACTTGGTAGCTGGGTGCTAAAGTAAAAAAACAAACAAAAACCTAGCAAGGAGGAGGAGAATACTTAAATAAATTTTTCCTTTCTGGTTTCTTCTGAAACATGGAAATAACAGGCACTAAAAATAAAATGCTGGCCTGATGTCTACTTTTGATAGTTTAAATATTAATTCAGGATCATCTGTGAAGTTCTTAATAATTGGGCATTGATGACAACTATAAAAAATACATTTAGCTATATATTGGGTTGAACCGTTTGAAATTGCCAAAATGGTTGAATATCAGCAACTTCATTTGGTTCAACCTAATATTTTGCTTTCTTGGTGAACTCTAAGGTAAACTCTAAAACCACCTTATAAGGACCAAAAATGTGTTCCAGATACTGTTTTAATAGAAAATGCACTGGAACAAATACCTCACCATCCTTTTTGAGGGGCAAAATATGTTTTCCACAGAAAAAGAAATATTTCTACTTAAAATCTCATCACTAAGGTTTGCATTTGGCCTAAAACTAGGCTTGGACAATTTTAGAGAGGTAATGATTTCCTAAGAAGTTATGAGGACATATGTGAGTAAAAAGAGCTTTGGGGGGTAGGGGATAATGTTGGGCAAAGTTAAAGTGCCACATGAGCTATGACAATTGTATGGTATCCTGGCTTTGCTCTCCAAACCCACAGCTACACATACATCCACTGAGCACCAAAAGAATCCCCTCACCTTCATGCCAAAAGTGAATACAGTGATGATAATTTTCAGTATGAGTGTCAAGGCCAGCTGCCACATGGCACTGTAGACGCCTACACCAGCCGGTCTGTCGGGCAGTTCAACCCCCTTGCTTGTGTTGAAACGGTTCTCATAATCACAGAGCTTGGAGGAGTCCAGAAGGCCACAGTCATTAAACAGCTCAGAAATGAGTTCACTTGTGCTCATTCGGGTATATTCGTTGGGGAAAGCCAGGATGGCAGTGATGGCTGTTACAACGAGTACCTCTATGACAGGGTACTTGCCCAACTGTGTGGTCTTGCGCTTCCGACACCAGGCAATGTTTGTATGGATAAACAAAGCTCCCCACAGACCACCAAATATGCCCAGCAGAATGAATGGCACAAGCTCAAAGAGATGCCACGGGGTGTGAAACTCCACATAAAATAGAACCAGGCGGCTATTCCCAAATGGATTGATAGAGCGTAGGGTAAATGCTGCCACCAAGGCAGCAAAGAATGAACGCCACAGCGTTTTGAGGGGAAAATAATAGCTGACCTGCAAGAGAGAAGGTGAGAAAGCAAACTCAGTCAATATGTTTAAACTGTTTGAGGTGAAGAACTGGTGCTGCAGGAATTAAAGCTGTGGACGTGAACTGTCCAGAGATCTCTGGTCACGTGGTAAAGCACTGAGTTGGGCAGAGCACTTTGGGACTGCAATGTACATATACGATGGCCAGAATTCCTGGCACTGAGTGCTCTCCAGACAATTAAAAGTAGTTACCTCTTCTAGGCTGAATAATACTCCGCCGATAGGTGCCCCAAAGGCTACAGATACACCAGCTGCCGCTGCAGCCGACAAGACCTGCAATCCAAACCTCAAAATTAGTGATAGGATAATGCCACTTTCCTCCCTTTAATCACATTTTTAAAAGGAATGTTGATGGTTATAAAACATTTTTAGAAAAACTTTATATGCTCCATATCCAGTTTATCAAAAATGAAGTTCAATTTATTATTTGGAGAGCAAACACTGTATGCTGAATTTTGAACACATGGTTCACAGGCATGAACAGGTGGAGGGCCTTTCATTTTTAATTAATCTAGGCCGTACTTTATTCTAAATTATGTCCCCTCATCCCCAATACTCCCAATTCAGTAAGCGAATTTGAGTTTGCTGACCTATTTACCACCTAAATAAAGTACTTACAAGTGATGTACTAACACAGCACTTCCTTTATGAAGGAATGATTTTTTAAATGAGCTTTAAAAAAGGCTCTAATGAGGAAAACTGAAGTAACAATTGACTCACAGTTATTCAGGAGCTGCAAATATTCATACAATAGGTATTTAGGGTTTCCTGTACCTGGTGCCCTACTTCATTCATGCCTAGCGACCTGTGGAATAAGAATTAGGGAGGCAACTAGGAGTAAGGTCGGGGATAGATTTTGAAAGGAAGAGAAGACCTAATAAATGTGGCAAGGGAAGGAGCTAGGAGGGATAGGAAGGAGAGAAGAAGCTGTCAGAGGAAAATAGAAAGGGACAAGGGAGTAGAGAAAGAGAGCAAGTGATGTTTAGAGGGCAGCACTTTTGTATGTAAGCATATGCATAAAATGTGCCCATGTAAAAATGTGCACGACAAGCAAACCAGAATGAATAGAAGGATAAAGTCTTCCCATTGGATTCGGGTTGCTGTGGAGTGATACATGATTTTGGATAGCAAGGAAATATTTTAAAGAGAAAGTTGAATACAATTAACAGTTTTTGAAGAATAAAATAACTCTTGGCCAGATAAATAGGCAGGTTTCTCTGGGAGTGCAGGATGGCCCGTGAAAATGAAGGGGAGGAAAGAATAAGCTTTCTGGTGCTAGTTGAAAAGAACTTTAAAGTTCATGACTATAAAGGCTTTAATCTGAGACGGATGAGGACGGTCAACACGGGCCTTGAGGAAAGGGATTTCAGTGACTGTTTAGGATGAATCATGAGGTAGAAGAAAGAATCGAGGTGACAAGTTTGCTTTAGTTTTACGTTATAAAGTGGAATCTGTCCATGCCCTTCCTCCTGAAATCACTATTTACCCCCAACCATCTGCCCACTTTGACAAGGCTCTGGGACACAAAAAAGGTGCTGCCAATGATGAGAACAATAGGAAAAAATAACTGGAGAGTCTAAATAAGCAATAGGAGTAAACTAAAGTTTCAAAGAGTCATAGTCTAGTTAGAGAAATATATGACATTTGTACAAACAGCCAAATCAAACTCCTCTCTCATATAATAAGGAACTATTTGGACAAAACTGCCAATTTTATGGAATGAAAGTAACCAGCAATCTATATTTTCAGAGTCACCTCTACCCATGAGAAGCCAGCAACAATCAACACTTTATTCTTGCCAGGTAAAATGTTTTTTTAATCTCTTTAGCTTCTGTTGGACATTACTCCTGTCAAATATTCTCACCACTTTAATACTGCTGTTATGTCCCTCTATCACTTGACAGGTACCTAAACAATGTCCTCAGATTTCTCCCTCTCTCGCTCCTACTAGCTTTCCTCTCCGGCCAGGAACTTTCCCCCTTGAACTTTCAAAATGTATTCCATATTTGAAACTTCAACTTCTTTGAGTTTCCTCCTGGGTCGTACGGTTAATTTTGTTTTGTTTTGTTTTCAGAATAAATTGCTCAGTTCCAATTTTGTGAAAAGCCCTCTATAATGAAATGACCTTGGTTTTGACCTATTCCATATGTGATTTCTTTGTAATTGAAGGAAAATACAGCAAGAACCATTATTTTCTTAAATCCTTAATTATAGCAGTACAAAATTAACCAATGACTTGGACTATTTTTTAAAAACTGTTCTTCCTCCTCAAAAGGATGTACATTAACAAACTGCATAAACATGAGAACAACTACAGAGATGCTGTGGTGGGACTAATTTAGCAGGGATGAGGCAAAAGGCAAGGAGAGAGAGCCAATACAGGGAGAAATGAATTCAGTGCGGCATTAGGTGGGAAATAAAAGATGAAAAAGCTGTATCTGAAAACACATGCTGAATTTATATTCTTTCACAGGAATAAACAATTCTTTAGAAAATCAATTATTTTGTAACTTATTTTGCAATAGAAACAGCACATACTTGTATAGAATTATATATAATAAAAAGTTAAACTCTCTACTTCTCTATCACTACCACCTCACTTTCTCACTCACCAGAGGCAGACATTTTTAACAGTTTGGGGGTAAAACCACTTTTGAAATATTTTCTTTCTAGGTGTAGATATATGTATGTATGTATGTATGCTTTTGTGAAATATTAATTGAATTATACAATACATATTATCCCAAAATTGGCTTTTGAAAGTTAATGGTGTTTTATAGCCTCATTCCATGTCAGTATAATATGGCTATCTCATTCTTTGTCATGTCTGCATAGTATGCCAGAGTACATACAGAATACTGTTTTATTCAATCAGTCTCCGGTTGATGAGCATTTTGATTGTTTCCGCTTTCCATGATGTTGACAAATGTGCTGATTATGCCCTTACACGGTCATGCACACACATACTAGGATGTCTGTAGGATAAACTCCTAGAGGTGGAACTGCTGGGTCAAAAGGCGCTTGAATTAACATTGGTAGAATCCCCACATTCTCATCCCTGAGACTGTATCATTTATGCTCTCACCAAATAAGAGACTATTAAACCCATATGTTATTACCTCTCTGCGCTTGGCTTCATTCTTCCTGTATTTGTTGAAGCAGTGGCAAAGAATGTTCCCACAGCAGCAAGCCACATGCACTAGAGGGCCCTCTTTGCCCAGGCTCAAGCCAGATGACACTGCCAGCACCAAAGTGATGGTTTTGATAATCAGGGTCCACTTACCCAAATAGCCCCTAATAATGAAACCACTCAAGATAGTTTTTATCTGCAGGTCAAATACAGAGAGATTGAATATAGACTAAGCAAGTAAACAAGGCTAAGTAAGTAAATAAGACTAAGCAAGTAAACAAGTAAGATACAGCAATAATCTGGACCTCATCTTAGAAATTGCACTTTTTGTAGAAGTGACATAGAAATGCCTGACTTACAGTGGTCCTAATTTGTGAGGGAGTTCAGGGGCCCAAGACAGCAAGACTGTTCTTTACACTTTCATGTTCTTTTCCACGTGATTGCCGGGCAAGGGAGTATCTTAAGTGCAAGTGTGTGCATATGGAGATGGGGAGGCAGAGAGGGAGGGTGTTTTCCTTACTTACATCCTTACAGGCTAGCATAGCCTTGATTCTCTGCCAAAGAAATTTATAACTATGACTTCACCAGGAAACAGAGAGGGGCAAGGTCACCAGGTAACCTAAAATCTTTGTGGTTTAAGTCACTGTCAAGCAATTTAAATAAAAAATAGTTAGAAAAAGGGTTTTAATCAGTTTTTCCAGCCCAAATCATATTGTAGGAAACATAGCAAAATAGTTTTATTTCTTCTGCTCTAACAAAGTGGATAATACCACTACTTTTTCAGACCAGAATCTTGGGATCTACACTGTAATTTTATTGAGTAGAAAGTAGGGGAGATCTTCAGGGGCCTGGTTCACCACAGGAGGCAAGGAATAAACTCCCTTTAATGTCTAGGTGGCCCAGGCTGGAAGGACACTTGAGAGCCCTAGATAGACTCAGGATCTGATCCTGTATCATATTCAAATTGTGGTATATGCTGGAATACATATTAAAGGATTTTAACCAAAAAGGATTCATTATTGTTACCATTTATAAACCATTTTAGATACTCACCTCAGGAATTCCAGAGCCACAGGCATAAGGTGCAAACACTTTGACAAGTGATACAGCAAGGAAGGCAAACAGGAGAGCCCAGAGGACATACATGAAATAATTGACTATGTAGGCAAAGGCTCCCTGGAACAAGGAAAAAAGACAGAAGTTTGTTTTTTCCCCAGAAAGCCTCAGTGAGGCATACAGCTCTTCTGAGTAATGGGTTTTCAGAAGAGGAGGTCACAAGTAAAAAGAATATTAAATTGCTCAAGATGTTCTTTCCCGGGTTGTCAGCAAAGCAACTATTCACATACTGCCAGCCCACTTGCTCCAGGAAGTGAGAGGCTTTGCTACACCCAAAGGAACGTGATAATAGCTTCTAAGGATGGACAAGAACAGAAGAGCAAAGAAAAACCCGAAGCAAATTCACTTTCTGTATGAGTACTGATAGGTTTTGTAGTCAAATATATACAATTCTATGTCAATTTCAATAAGAGTCTGAACACCTCTTTGATTCAAAAAGCTGAAACTTGGCTAACACATTTGAAGTGCAGCCTGGTTGCCTACCTACCTTGTTGTCTAATTCTCACAGGAGGTTATGGAGGTTATAGCATCTAAAATTCCCAAGTGTTTTTCTTAAAATACACAATTAAGTTCTGTAAAGAACCACTACATCTTTGAGAGAATTTTGCTACCACAGACTCAGCCTTAAGTATACACAATAGAAAGTTTTGGGCTCTGACCATAAAACACCGCCAGTGAGATGCCAGATAGACCAAAGAATAAAACGGCAATAACCATTTTTAAAATGAGGAGAATATACTTTTGAGATGATCCCCCTATGATAATGAAGTATGCCAGAAAAGAAACCTAATTTGGCCACTAATAAGGATGCACCAACATTAAAAGGCTTGAAAACAGTTAATACCTTGCAAAAAGGCTACTTTGAACATTGGAAGATTATGCTTGCTGATAGAAATATTAGAAGTTGAAACCCACTCAAATTACATGAAAGACAAAACTCAGTAGCCTTTTGACTTTTTAAAACAGAAAACGTTATTAAAATAATTCACTGACCTAGACAAGGAGAAACAAAATGCTCAGGTTTTTTTTCAAGTTACAGTTTTGACCCAGGTTGTCCATTATCTTGGTCCCTCAAAGGAACATGTAATTGCTCTTCCTCAGCCTTTCGAATGTAACTGGGGGAGGAAGGCTCCAGAGGTAGGAAACAAAGAAAAAAAGGGAGTAAAAGGGGAAGTAGCTGAAACTGGCTGGAGGCAGAGGCCTGGAGGCCAAGTTCATGGCAGGAAAACTCTTCCTAAAACCTAGAAGACTCTTTCCCCAGGCAAGGATGTCATTCATAAAAAGGAGAGCCAGAGAAATTTGTCACTGGAGCAAATATCAAGCTCCAGTTTGACAGTTAGGGTTGGAACACTTAAACACACTCACACAGCCATAAAGGGGTAGCACAGGGCCTGTGGCAGGGGATATAGTTCTATATCTTTATTGTGGTGGTGGTTACACAAGTCTACATGTGACAGAACTCAGGAGAACTACACACACACACACACGTGCACGCGCACATGCATGTAAAACTGGTGAAATAAGGTCTGTGTATTGTACCAATGTTGGTTTCCTTGTTTTGCCACTGCACTATTCTTATATAAGCTATTACCATTGGTGGAGGCTGAGTGAAGGGTGCACGGACCTCTCTGCATATTGTTTTGCAACTTCCTGCTTATCTATAATTACTTCAAAAATAAGAGTCAAAAAGTAGGCAATGACACACACACACACACACACACACACTCTCTCTCTCTCTCTCTCTCTCTCTCTTTCTCTCCCTAAATTCCAGGGCTTCACAAAATTTCTACCGAAGTACTCCTAATCTAGGAGACAGGGTAGGGGGTGGGATGCCTAGGCGCAGAGCTGAAATAGAGATTATGTTTTATCTTTACAAACATGGGAATTTTGCATTTTTAAATTAAAGGTAATTTTTGAAAAAGAATTTCTTCCAAATGTTCAGGAAAAACTGATACTCTGGGAAGGCATATAACATTTACCCTGTGGTTTCACTTACCCTCTAGGAAGCTGACCTTACTCCACTGTGAGCATAACCCTAAACCCTTGCACACAGATAGTATGTATATAATCCTTTTATTGAACTCTTTCCCCAAGCCAATATGTAGTCATATACATGTATAAACACAGTCTTATTTCTGACTTTATTGTTTTCCTATCCTTCTTTTTCCTTAACTGATTCTGTGTGTGTGTGTATGAGTCATTTCAAATTGTTTGTGGACCAAAGTAAATATAAAAATGACTTTTAAAGGCACAAATATATATCCTGGTCTTATTCCCCCTCGTTTCACCAGCAGAGTAGATGAGCAGTGAGCTGACATTGGTACCTGTTTTTAGTGGCAGTCACAACGTAATTGGGGATTGAGAGTTGTTTTATTTTGTATTTTTTGTTTTTAGTAGGAGCGATCTAACACGCAAACCAAGTGGTACTCGAAAGGTAAGGAACTGAAAAATGAATTTTTTTAGATCAAAAAATATATGCTAGAAGACAAGGGCAAATGAAAATATTGATATAATCTCAGAATGGGACTATGGGCTATTTTATTCCTGCGTTTCTGTTACCTTGATATGGAACTAATATTCTAATGCAATGCTCTGGAAAAAATAACTTTTGGAGTTTATACAATAAACTCATTTTTAACCCATTGCATCCTTTCTTAGAAATTTTAGTCTACCTGTTGTCTGGCTTGACATTTCTACTGAAAGTGCAGAGAAAGATAGATTTGGTCACCCTGTGTACTAACAACTAAGAAAGAAGAAACAAGAGGCTTGTTTAAAACAAGCAAAAATTTTAAGTCACTGTGTAAGCATCAAACAACTTCACATGTTAGAAGAGATGGAAACAGGGCAGCATTTAAACCACAGAGAAAAGCTACTGACACAGGTTCCCCTTTTCATGAAAAGGAAAATAGGGGAAGATTCCGTAACTGTCTTCAGTGCAGTATAAGAAATAAAGTAAATATAAGAACAGAAGTCAGTGGCTCAGAAACTTTCACTACATGGTACCTTATCCGTGCTGATGATAAGCTGGGACCAGCTATTCCACTCTGGGCATTTGTCTCTGTCTTCAAAGGTGACATGCTTGGAGTTCCAGCAACAGTGTTCGTGGTTAAACCAGAGTCCCCCTGTGCATATACCTTCTTTTAAGTCTGTCATCCAATGAGCAGAGATGTCTATCAAGCCAGCTAGGGAACCTGATTTGAGGGGAGGAAAGGAAAGATGAAAGTTGTCACGGAAAATGAGGGAAAAGGAATCAAAACAATGGACAATCATGTACCTTCCCGTTCCACCTACAACCTCTTTCTGATTGTCTGCTTGATTTTTACCTATTATCTCTAACAGATTTCACCTATTATTAAATGTCTGTTCAAGAGGGAAAACAAAACAAAACATTGTCTGCATTACATATTGTGTCTGTAGAACTTCTATGTACGAGAAATTTAGAGCAAAGTGATTGGATGGGAGCAAGGGGTGAGTGGATTTGACTTTTGGCTGATTTACATGGCCAAGACTCTGCTTTGACTTAGAGTTGATGACTCCTGATCCATAAAGATAGTCATGTTTATTAAAGATAATTTTATTCTCACTGTATAATAAGATTGAGAAAATGTAAATTTTCCCACACTGAAGAATATTATATGATATTTATTTGAGCTGACTTAGGGAGGGGAGCTGATGAAAGTAAGGGAAGAAGAGCTCAGTGCTGATAGTGATTTTGCTCCATGGGCGAGACAATCTGAACAATGGCAGAGGGGCATTCTAGACTAAGGGACTGGATTTATTAAAGCACAAACTGTGATGTACAAGGAAGGATAGATGAAGCTGTAGACATGTTGAAGCATCCTGACCCTGGGACATAAACATTCTGACCCTCAAGCTATAGTTTGTCAACCTGTGGTCTAGGGTGTTAATGCTGTCCCTTCTGACCTTGAACAACCATCTCAGGTGACTGTTAGGAACCAGATTTGAAGGGGAGGCACCCAGTGTAGAAGCTGTGGAGATATCTGGTGGCCATTGGAAGGAGAGAAGGGACAGAAGCTTGAAATTGTAACAAGGACAAGGGAAAAAATTTTATTCTTCAGGATAGGGGAAACCTGATAAAATTTGTGACCAGGGAAGAAGAAGCTAGTTGGGAAAAGGAGGAGGTACAGTAGAAGGGAAGATAGGATTGAGGGTGCCAGTGTTAGGTAGAGTAAGACGTGCACACATGACACTACCAGAGAACAAGCCAAACTCTGCATGTTCATGTTAATTTTTTGAATCCAGGCAGTAAGTGCAGTAAGAGTTAGAAGGAAGAGAAGGTGGGGGCTGGAGTGGCCAAGAGTAGGTGTCAAACAATGTGTTAGATTTGACTGGTTTATTCTAGTATGTAAATAACCTGTGTTAACACTTTCAGCACCTACCCAAACGTACACATGACATGGCCTCCAACCTATTGGAATGTAGCTGTAATATACTCAACTTTTAAACATATTTCTTGTCACTAGGTGGCCAATGAATATTTTTCTTTCCTTCATACACAGAGGGTATTTTGTTTTTAAGCACCGGAGAGCAACAATAGAATCAGTGTGTCTGAATGCAGGGACAGTCTGAGAATTCAGGGGCTGTGAATTTTATGATGTCTTTCCCTAAAGCACAATTCTAGACCATTTAATTTCTCTATGCCAGAGTTTTTTTCATGTGGATGACACAAATGATAAGAAGGCCAGAATCGAAAGTACTGTAACTATCTTAACCCTATCAGTCTGTTAACGACAGCACATGAATCCCCATTCACTATTCATTTTCTCATAATTATCTTTGATGAATGTTCTGTATGTAATATCATTTGTGCCTTCTCACTAAGAACAATTTCCTTTTCCCAACTAGTTTCTTCATGTTCTCTCTGAAACCCCATGCAGTATGTGTTTTTACAAAGAAAACTGTCTCCAAGAGAAGAGCTCTTCCTCAAGTACTGAAGGGCAGTGCTGACAGCAACTTAAGATGGATTTGATATTTTATAGCATACAAATGCTTTTAAATGTATTTTCTCCTTTAATCTCATTTACTTAAGGGAGGAGATGCAGGTATTAGTATCCCTTTACAGATGAGGACGTTAAGCTTCCAAAAGGCACACTAGGAATCCATTTTATTGAATTTCATGAGTGAAGCATAGCACTCAACTTAGTCTAAGACTTGGGGGGACACAGCACAATTTTAGGAGATTTGTTTAGAAAACTCACATAGTTTACCATACCTGCAAAAAGCCCAATAAGTAGCATCAACAGCCAGCCAGAAAAAGCATCACTCACACTGTGAATTAAGGCCCATGTTGACTCTTTGCTTTTATTGGTAATCTAGGGAGAAATGAGAAAATATTGGTATACTCGACATACGCCCTTGCTTTTTCACCTCAAAATGTGCAATAAAGAAAGGCAAAGACAAATCTGTTCATTGGGAACAGAGACCAATTTGGAGTTACTTCTCAAATAATATGAACCAACACCACCAAGAACTCTGAGGTTTATTGAACCTTGTCTTACTGAACCCTACCTTGATCTACAGTATTACAATGCCAGCAAGTACCTTATGCAAGGCTCCCCCATTCAGCTGCTAATTTCTTATACCATCTTATAGCATCAAGCCCTGTCCATCAGATATTCTAAGGATGGTCTCTTGATGCACAGCAAATAGTTTGAAGGTTCTTCAAAGAAAAAACAAACATGGGCTTATTTGAGTGGTGAAAGTACAATTTGAGGTTTACTACCCTGCGCTGTGCCTCAGGGTCAGCCAAACACCAAGATTTGATCCCACAAACCCCAACTGTACCTTGACCATAGATACCTTGACCAATGGATTTAAAAAACCTGTTGGGAATATCTGAGGCTATCAAGAGGTGGAGAAAGTTTGACCTTTTAGGTCCTAGCCTTGTCAATTAAACCCTTTAGTGCCCACATCTCAAAACCAAGCATTCTGACAGCTTTGTCATTGGTACTTCCCCCTTCTCTGTACCTCTATTTCTTATCTTTGAAACTGTGACTTAGCTACCTCATCCTCATCTATACTAACATCACAAGTAATAGAAAAACATTATTATAAAAAATTCTGAGCAGTTTAAAAATTCACTTTGACCTATGAGTTTAAGTTTCCATCTTCAGTGCTGAAAGTAGATAAAGTGACATCTTTCCTGTGACAGTGTTTCCATTCAGATCATGAACAGTTAATGCTAAAAAAAAGTCCCTTTTGAACATCTGATAAACACACTTGAATTGATTTCAAATTATTATTAATTGGCATAATTTGTCTCAGATGTAAGCATTTTAACATAATGGGAGATAAGTCCTCATCATATCATAGCTGACTTTCACAATGTGCATAACATGTTCAATAAGCAACTCATGACAAACTGAACTCTGAATTAATCACAAATAGAAGAAATTCTAGAGCCATACAATTCTAAATTTTAAAGCCTACCTGAACTGATATGATAGAAGAACATGTATGTGCTCCCAAATAGAAGAAACCTTATGAAAAATACAGAATGTTCTATAGAGAGCATCGTTTTTACTTAGGATAAGAAAACTGAGTGGGATTATCACAAATCCATGGATTACAAAGGAATTTCTCAAAACCCGTACCTGGGACAACCTGACTCCTGGTTTCAGGTGGTCATGAGAAAACCACCTTGGAAAGGCTTGAATGAAAAGCGATCTCAACCTAACTGCTCAGGCCATTGACTTAGCTCTGAGAGGAGGATCATGAACTCAGGAGAGAATGGGACCCACTTAATCAAATTTTAAATCTGGAGTCAAAGCAGAAATAGTAAGAAAGAAAAAAAACAATAATACGTACTGTTGGCTGGAAAGTTCTCACCAGAGGATCACCTACTGTATCAGGATCACTGGGTCCCTACCTTTTTAATAAGCTCTGCATGTAGTCCTGACACAAACTAAAAATTGAGATTCCCTCATTTAAATAACACACAGCAACAAGTTAAAGGCAAATGACTTTGGCAAGCTGCTTTGAGAAGTTTTCACAGTGCTTTGAAAAGAGAAAAGCGGGAAATTGTCTTGTCAAATTCAAAAGAATCTGTGCCATAGCCATAAGTACCATCTATTACCTATCATATTCAATGAATGTCCTTCATTTGAACTTGGTTGGTATTGTGCTCTTGTTTGAGTTGAATGCATAACTTTGCTTTGGTTTTATGGTTGTACAAGACCAATCATGATCACAGGGAGTTTATCTGGTACGCTTCAGTAAACACAATGGCTCTGAGATTTTTTTAAACTTCTATTCCTTTAAAAGGAGCCCATTTACTTTTCCCAGTTCTAAAATTCCTGCTTCAAGGAAAACCATAAAAGGGAGATGGGATGGGGCAAAAAGATCTTTGAAATTTACTTTGGTTCCCCACCACCACCACCAGCTTTGTTTTCACCTCCCTGCAAAGGCATTTATACTTACACTCACTTCAGGTCTACAAGGATCTTTTTAACAGGGGAAGATTCAATATAAATCCTTTTAAAAATAATATAAAAGATATCTCAAAAATAAAAATAAGTTTAAAAATAAAACCCCACATTGCCAATAGAAACCAGTTTCAGCCATATCCAGAGCTGAAGGAATGCATACATATAAAGAATACATATCTTTGACTTCTTCCCTGGTGCTTCCTGACACTTACTCATGTACCATCTTTTTTCTTACCTCTCGGTGCCTATCCCGGTCTCGAGACTTCTCTCTCACCCAATCAATTGTATTGAAATCATCATAGGTCCCCACACCAGGGATTGGCTCCTCCAAGAAGTCCATCATCCTATTCGAAGAACCTATTCCTCCACCATTGTATGATTTGTCCTCTGAACAGGAAACAAACATTAATACTTCAGACATTCTAGACATGTTTAAGACCTCCTTTCTGAGCACCAAAAGGTGAGCCCTTAAACCATCAGAGGACTACAGTTAGGGTGTGCTGAGAAAGCAGCATAATCCCTGGTGGGAAAATCCATCACATTCAGAGGTTTCTGTGGTCTAGGCACAAAGTGATGAGTGTCTTAAGGCAGTGCGAATGGAAAGGGACAGATCAGAGTGACAACACAAAAGGAAAATTGACAGGAGCTGAAGTGAAGAGAGAAGGGATTTTTGAAACAAAGACAGGAGCTTGGAGCAGCTTGGATATTTCAGTGTCTGTTACAGAAAGGAGACCAAAAGGTCAAAGGTCTTCACAGATGTATCACATCAGAAACCATTTTACATTTATAAGGCAGTGATTAAACCCTGACAGGTGGCTTTTGCCTGAGAAGGGACTGCAAAGAAAGTATGTCAGCCTCTTCAAGAGTTAAGCTGGCTGGAATGTACATATTTCCCTTCAATAGTTGTAAGACTTTGATCTCTGATGTAACAGGCTTGTAGAAACTTTTACCGAGTATGTCAGAACAGACTAAGATTTACAAGTAGAGATTCAAGTCCCTCCCTGATCCCTCAACTGGAAGAAACACATCCATTTGCCTGACCATCACAGTCCTTTATCTGCTTCGATTTTAGCACTTCTATTACAGTTACTTATGCAAATGCTTCGTCTTCCTTTCCAGACTAGAAGCTCTTTGAGGGCCACCCTATATCTGATTCATCACTACCTTCTCCAGTGTCTAGCACATATCCAAGATTCAGTAAATATCATCAGCTGAACCAAAGTTTGTTTGATGAACAGCGGGAATGGAGGAGAAGTATTCAAACTCAGAAGTTGTACTCAAGTAAGGTTACTTACTATTGCTTAACAAACTTGTCTAAAATATTCCCACAATCCTCTGGTGGAACAATATTTCGTTATTAAACACAAAATGTAAAACAGTATTCAGGAACTTATGCAAATGCACACTGAGAAAAAATGCAGAGTAATGGCATCATTGACACAGCCAGCCAAAGCTCACATCTGCAGCATCAACCTTGGCAGGGACAAAGCTTCACACAGACTGGTGAGGAACCCCTCTGCAGAGCAGCCCGAAGAGGGCCTGAACTGACCCTCTCTCCCCACATCTGTATGCGCATCTTCACTCTAAACTCCTAACAGACAACTTCAACACTCTCGTGGGGTAAATCTGAATTAACACCCAAGCTGAACCTGGTTTACAAATTAAGACTTTCACATACCTAATTCAGCATACCTTTAACAAGCAACAGACACATTTGAAAAGAAAAGCTCTGTAGAATCCGAATCATATTGAGGGTGGGGGTGGGGTGGGGCTGGAGTAGAGGAGGCGAACAAGTTAATCTTAAAACCCCTAACCAAAGTCCTTTCCATATCTTCTAGCATACCTGGCTGTAAAATGGTTGGCTGCTGAATCACCAGCCCAGCATTTCCTATCATGTCAGTGCCATACTGATAAAGATTTGTGCTGGTGTGTTGTTTGAGAGCTTGGAGAGAAACAGCCAGCTAGAAAATGAGGGCAGAAAGAAAATAAGTATGTGAGGAGCGAAAAACAACCAAGCTGTTTCAATTCTCAGAACAAATGCTGCCATGAACACAGGACACCAAACAACCATAAATTTACTTTTTAAAGCAGGTTAATGCCTCAACAGAATGTGCTCTGGTTTGAGCATTCCTTTCAGGAGAAATTTAAAAAGAATCTTGTGAAACTGATTTTTAAAGCATCCAACAGCTATCTAACGTTATGGCAAATGAGGCCCCCAGCTCTACGGCTATTAAGACACAATGAAGATCCGCAACAGCGGCGTAACAGGAAATAAAGAATCCTATTACATCCCTAGGTAACCTGAGCACTGCATCATCCCTCTTTGTAGACTGTCTCCTGTTAGAAAAGCAAATTGTCAGGCAGCTCGAAAAGAGCAGGCAGTGATTAGAATCCGACAAGAGACTGCTGGTGATTCTACAGATCCCCTGCTCCCTGGGGTCATGCTTCAGTCCTTGGCGGGGCTCAAGTCTGCTTACCTTCAATCACAGCTTTCTTTTTTTCTGCCTCAAGGAAGAAAAAACCTTGGCAGCCCGCATCTGGTCATTTAGGCTGAGGAGCTTTTACAGAAGGAGCCCTGGTAGGAACTGCTTTAGAAGGGCACTTGCTGTGTTCTCTCCCTTCGGCAGGAACAAACGCCACCTTCAAGAACCACCAGTGTTCCCCAGCGGTCAGAGTGTGATGTCACTGTTGGAATCACGTGACCAGACCCTTGGACCAGCCTTGGAGAAAGGAAGATTTTTAACGGAGCACAGAAGCCTTAAAGATGTAGTCTCATCTAAACAACATGCCATCAAACTGGGGGGCAGTCGAGTAAGTTCGGAAAACTGAGTTCCAGACAAGTTTTACTCTTCAGACCTCACTTAGCAGAAAATCCAAGGAGGCAAAGTAGAAATATTCAAAAGTATTTAGAGCTACTATCCAAAAGTATTAGACCTAAGCAAAAATGGGAGACAAGCAAATATAGAAAAGGCTTTTTAAAAGTGTACTGCATAGCAAGAACACTGATAAAATCTCATAAACTTAACGCTGAGTGAAAGATGCCAGATACGATAGAGCACATAATGATTCTATTCATGCAAGTTCAAAACCAGTCAAACCTAAATTATAACATTTTAGGATACAACTGTAAGCAACTACAATACAAAGAGAAGCAAGAAAATGACAAAAGTAGAGACAGTAGCTATCCAGAAGGGAGAAGGGGTCAACCATCGGGATAGAGCATGTGGGGAGGGTGGGACTTCTGGAATGCTGGTAATTTTTCTTGATCTGAGCAGTGGTTACCTGAGTGTTCACATTATAATTATTCTTTAAACTATACACATATGTTTTATGTCTTCCTATGTACACACCATAATTAGAGAAAATTATAAAAAACTGAACTGCATATGAACTTACAAGGTCGGTTCTTTAATAATACCCAGTGACTTTGAAAACCCAGAGAACAGCCAAATGAGTTGTTTCTTTTCTTTTCTTTTTTTTTTTAGGAGAGCAAGGTACAGGCTTTTATTTAGAGATAAAGTGAAAGGACAGAGCTCCTGGCTCACGCCAGGAGGGGACAAGAGAGCCCTAAGTTGTTTCTTAGTATTAATGCTCTACCCAGAAAGCAATATCAAATCTGATCTCATTAATCCAAACTGAGTAAAAATCACTATCTGTTGTGAAAATAAATTCACTACTACATTTATGTTGTTTTCAAGGCTGTCTCTTCCCTGGCCCTATTCCAAAGGCTACCTTTAAGCAGGTCTTAATTAATTGTGCAATAAGGCAAGTCCAGTAAAGAATAAATTACCATCTCCCAGCTTCCTAAGTGAATCCACAGAATAGCTACTGTTAAACATTAATCCAGTCAGTG
>JAVSCE010010791.1:0-20239 GCA_032199065.1 Smutsia gigantea | reverse complement strand
GCAGCCACACTGTGTGTGTTCTACAGCAAGGATGGGCCCCCTCGTGCCTTCCAGACCTTGCTCCAGCTTCCGCTGCCCATCCAGGTTAGCTGCACACTGGGAGAAGACTGTGTAGTTGCTGTGGTCATGGCCGCTCTCTGGCTGCTCCGCAGCTGTGGCGGATCAGCCAGTCCATTTGCAGCACCAGCAGGGGAGAACAAATAGCAGGCTGCTTATCGCCATGAGGTGCTTCGGGGCTGCTTTACCTGGCAGGGGGTTAGGCGGCCCGAAGTTCCTCACGATTCTCAGCCTGCTGGGCTCAGTGTGCTGGGACGATTTTGTTCAGCTGTTGGGCCCTTGTCCCTTTAAGACTTTTAAAAAAGTGCCTGCTTTTCTTTTGTCCCAGGGGAGCCAGCTGTGGGGACCCGCTTGCAGTCTCTATCTCGGATCCTGCCCTTCCGTTTCTCTAATATCCAGTACACCATGTGATGTGTGTCAGCGCTCCCGGTGCAGATCCCTGGACTGGTTATTTAGCAGTCCTGTGCTTCCACTCCCTTCCCACTCTGATTCTTTTCCTCCCACCAGTGCACTGGGGTGGGGGAGTGCTCGGGTCCCACCGGGTCACGGCTTTGTATCTTACCCCCTTTGTGAGATGCTGAGTTCTTGTAGATGTAGATGTAGCCTGGCTGTTGTACTGTATCTTCTGGTCTCTCTTTTAGGAATAGTTGTATTTGTTGTATTTTCAAAAATATATATGGTTTTGGGAAGAGATTTCTGCTGCCCTGCTTATGCTGCCATCTTGAGCCCTCCCCTCTAAAGGTTTTTTTTTTTTTTAATGGCAAAACATTTGGACAAACATTTCACCAAAGAGGATATATGGATTACAAATAAGCACATGAAAAGATGTTCAACATCATTAGCCATTAGGAAAATGCAAGTTAAAACCACAAGGAAATACTACTAAATACCTATTAGAATGGCCAACTAAAAAATATTGACAACCCCAAGTGCTTTCAAGGATGCAGAGCAACTAGAACTCTCCTACATTATTGGTGGGAATGCAAACTGGTACAGCAATTCAGGAAAAAGTTTGGATGTTTTTTATAAAGTTAAACATAAGTTAACCATATGACCCAGCAATCCCAGTCCTAGGTATTTACTCTAGAGAAATGAAAACTTACATTCACTTATATTCATCTGTACATGGATGTTCATTACAGCTCTATTCATAAATGCCAAAACTGGGAAGAACAAAATTCCAAAAACTGGAAATAACCCAAATGTCCCTCAACTGACAAATGAATGAACAAATGGTGAGACTCCCATGTAAAGGAATTCTACTCAACAATAAAGAGTTACTGACAAATGCAGCAACTTGGAGGGATCTCAAAGGCATTGTTCTCCAATGTTTCAAAAGGTTACATACTGTAATGCCATTTGTATGATATTTTCCAAAAGACAAAACTGTAGTGAAAGAAAGATGAGTGGTTTCCAAGAGTTAAGGGTGGGGTGCAGGCATGACTGTAAAGCTGGTCAGTTGGCAAACTTTTTCTGCGGAGAACCACATAGTAAATATTAGGCTTTGTGGGCCTCATATGGTCTCTGTTGCATATTGTTATTTATTTTTGTTTGTTGCTTTTGTTCTTTTTACAACGCTTTAAAAATGTAAAAACCACTCTTAGCTTCGGGGCCCTAAGGAAATAGGCCACTGACCAGATTGACTGAGATGCAGTTTGCCAATGCCTGCTATGATGAGATAGCATGAAGGAGTCTGGAGTAGGGTGTCTGTATCCTAACTGTGGTGGTAGTTACATGAATCTATAAATGCGTTAGATTCATAGAAGTGTGTGCACACAAAAATGTCAGTAATATTTTATGTTAAGAAAAAAAACCCAGTGACCTATTAGATCAGTTAATCTCTGTCACAAGAGATCAAAAATTGTCTTTTCCCTAAGGTATATATTATAGATCAAGAAAAAATTTAAAAGATACGGCTTCTCTCTATTCTATTTATAAAATTGCTTACTTTAGTAACTCCCTCAATTAAAATGGCACCTTGTGTAAATGATATAATGAATTCAGTTATAACTTATTAAGTTATGATGATGACACTGTTTCTTTCAGGGTAGGAAAGGCACGTGTTATTCTCTGTTATGGAGAGATAAATGTATTTAGCACTCACAATAATGTGCAATTTATTAGCTGCCCAATAAACATTTAAGCTCACAGCAGTATGTGAGCTTCAGTCTTTAAATAGCAATTCAAGCTGAATTGTTTTTGAATAACGTGCCCTTGTGAGTGTCAGAAATTATAACTTGTGCTATAGAGAATATGCCCTTTCTCAAGTTTTCCTAACTAGAGAAGAGAATCTCACACTTGGTTGAATGCTCTGGACAAGAGGATCACTGTGCCACAGCAGTAGCACTTTTCTGCAGGCTGTGGTTACTGGCAGAGAGAATACTCAGCATTTTGTATCAAAAAAATTGGGAGAACTGACTTCTGTGGTCTGGCCAAGTGTATAAGTTTTTAATGCTTCCCTAAAAATAGTCTTTAAGAAAATACGAATATTTCATCTTTAGTAGTGATTTTTGTGATGGAGTATGTACATACTTGAGGGCTGGGGATGCTTTAAGAAACTATATGGCCTAATACCAGAATCACTGGCTTGGTGAGCCCTTTGAAAAATAATGCAGAACCTTTCATCTAGGCAGTCCTTCAAACTATACTTATGAAGTATATACTTCAGATAATCATGCCACATGCAACAGAAATCTTTCCTTACATTTCACTCTGGACCCAAAAAGATCTCAAAATTAAGCATAAAACATGAAGTATGAAAGGACAATGGGTTTCTCTGTCCCTACAGGATAGTGTTATACCAACGGCTGGCTTGGCATTTCTCTCTGTGTTTCTTTAGGCACCATCTCTTCCCATCATCCCCAAGTGCTGCACCATACTAGAAACAACTGCTTGCGTTTATGTGATAGACTTTTTTCTCTTTATGCCCCCCAAAATATGTTCATGCAGTGAAAATGTATTGAGCACCTACTATGCACCAGGTAATATAGTCTGTGTTTGGCTTATATAAGCAAGCTAAAGTCCTTGCCTTCATAGAGCTTGACTTCTAGAGGAAGGAGAGAGACCACAAGCAACAAAAATGATAGATAAGTAAATTATATAGTATGTTAGATACATTTGGATTGCTTAAGGTGACTGGTTGGCTATCTTTGCCAAGCTGCTGCTAAGTTATAATTCTCCCCCTCTTTTGCGCCATCAGTTTTCCCCTCTCTACTAGACTATTCTATCAGCATACCCACAAATAAGCTGTTAGTTCTCTAATCTTAAAAGGAAGCCCTCTCTTGATTCATTCTCTTTTCATCACAGCTGTCAGAATGGTCTTGTTAAAACATAAGCCAGTGAAACCACTCCTTCCAGTACCTCTGCTTGCTCAAATTCATATTCTAAGACCTCATCATGGGTTGGGCATGAGCTGCTCTCAGTTACCTCTCTAACCTCATTCTTTTTTTTTTTTTAGGTCTCCAATGTCTTTCAGTAGGGTTTTATTTTTGTTGATTTTTAAATTACATTTTCAACTTTTTATTTTGAAATACTTATAGATTCATAAGAAGTTGCAGTGATAGTAGAGAGAGATCCCAGGTACCCTTCGCTCATTTTCCTTCAATAGTGACATCTTATCCAACTGGAGAACAATATCAAAACCAGTAAGCTGACATTGGTACAATATGTATAATTAATAATAAATTTATTAATTTATCATATTAATAAATAAATTTAATTTATTTAGATTTGTGTAACTACCACTGCAGTCAAGATACAGAACATTTCCACCACCACAAAGAACTCCCTTTTGTTACTCCTTTGTAGTCACATCCACCTCTTTTCCTACACCATCCCACAAACTCTCACCCCTGGCAATCACTAATTTGTTCTCCATCTCTATAACTTTGTCACTAGAGAATGTTATATTAATAGAATCATACAATACATGACCTTTTGAAATTGGCTTTTGTTCACCTAAGCTGTTGCATATATTAATAGTTGCTTTTTATTGCTGAGTAGTATTCCATGGCACAGATGTACCACAGTTGTTTAACCATTCACCTTGAAAGACATCTGACCTGTTTCTAGTTTAGGCAATTACAAATAATACTGCTGTGAACAATCATGTATAGGTTTTGATGTGGACATAGTTTTTATTTCTGTGGGTTGAATGCTCAGAAGTACAATTGATGGGCTGTATGGTAAGTGTATATTCAGTTTTTCAATGAACTACAAAACTGTTTTCCAGAGTAGCTGCACCATTTTACAACCCACCAGCAATGTATAAGAGGTTCTGTTTCTCCACATCCTTGCCAGCACTTGTTGTTGTCATTATTTTTTAAAAGGTTTACTGAGATATAATTGAGATATAACATTGTACATGTTTATGGTGTACAACATAATAATTTGATATAGGTGTATACAGGTTTCCCCCACTATCCAAAAGCAGAAGTTTCCTAATAAAACCTTTTACAAGCCGAAATGACTTAAAGCAAACAAGCAATTACCATTAGTTTATATGGAAAATTTTTTGAGTGTTACCCGACCCAAAAAATAACCTCTCTCTTAGGCTTTTCTGATAGGACACATCTTGCTTATAGATGCACAAAATAAATTGAGATCAAGCACAGATGTGAACAGACACAGTTCAAAGCTGTGGTAGTTTGATGACTGAGAGGCTGAGTGTAGTTCTATGGAAGGAGCTTGGTGGCCACTCTCACTGCTGGGGGTTTGCACTGCCACTAAAATGGCTTGCTGCAAAATGCTGAACATTATCGCTTTTTGCCTCTTTTTGTAAATGAAAACCTTTGGATTTCTTTCAGTTAGTGAAAACAGGTACTAATGCAGGACTTTCGTAAAAGCAAACTTTCGAAAAGCAGGGAATGCCAGTATTGCTAATGATTACTACAATGAGTTTAATGAACATCCATCATTTATTCATTTGTCAGACCACAGATGTCAGTTCTGTTTATACCGTACACTGTATGATCTCACTTACCTGTGGGATCTAAAAAAAACCTAACTCATAGAAACAGAGATCAAATTGGTGGTTGTCAGAAGCCAGGTCAGGGTTAGGGGGTGCAGGAGATGAGAGAATTGGGTGAAGATGGTCAAAAGGTACAAACTTCCAGTTATAAGATAAATAAATTCAGGGAATGTAATGTACAGCATGGTGACTATAGTTAACAGTACTGTATTGTATATTTGAAAGTTACTAAGAGAGCAGATCTTAAATGTTCTTATCATAAGGAAAATAAACTTGTAACTATATGAGGTGACCTCAACTCTTATTTCTCTTGCCTTCACTTACTCTCTTCCAGCCACACTGGCCTTCTTGTAATTCATCCAACACATCAGACAAGCTCCTGTCTCAATGTTCTGGCATTTGTTCTTCCCTCCACCTGGAATGTTCTTTCCCCTGCTACTCTCACTTCCTTCGGATATTACTTAATGTCACTTTCTTATTCATCTCCACCACTGCTACCATCACCTCTGCCCAAGACATACTAGTCTTCTTCTTGGCTTTGTTTTTTTCTCTTTAGTGCTTAGCGCTATTGATACAACTCTTTTTGTTTCTATATCTATATTCTATAACTTCATTTATCCTGTTTTTGTTTTTCCCACAGAATATGATCTTATGAAGATACGAATTTAAATCTGTTTTCTCTTTAGTCTGTGGCTAGAACCATACCTGGTACATATTAGGTGCTCAATAAGTATTTTAAATGAATCATGTTGCCTACTCCATAAACAGGACACTACTAGCGGTCTATTGTGCTTTAAGGTCTACATTGCTGGTCACTGGGCAAATATTTTCCATAAGCTATTTCTTCCACTTCCTTCAGTCATAGCATTTTGACTATATCAGTAGGTATAACTCTAAATAATAAAAGATAATTTTGTCTGTCAGATCCCCATTCAATATATATATAAGAATTGGGAATGTGGGCTCTTCCCTCTTCTTCAGACTATAGATCTTAATGAGCCAGGGTTTTGTTTGTTTTGTTCTTAGCTTTACATTTTTTATTCTCTCAGCAATTCCCTTGTGATCTATTTCCTTTCTTGTGTCATTCATCTTCCTCCACCTCCTGCCCTAAAAAATTTGGGAGACTGGTGGATATCTAGGAAACCTATCATCTTTTACCTTAATCACTTTTTCAGTGTTACCTCAATTTTGAGCAGGCTTAAGTAAGAAAAAAATATTTCTTAGCTACTGATATTATTAGACATACAGTTTTATTCATCAAGCTCTGCTTACTATAAATTTCTCTCCGACAACATGTACAAATTGCTTTGGTAGGATGAAGAAGGAAGCAGGCGAGGCTTCTGGAACTAGCATCTGTGTTCCTCAAATATCAGAATTGCCTGATATTATTTACTGAGGCACTTGTCCATTAATTTTAAGTTGGATCTTCAAATTCTTTGGACATCATCACTCTGCAATGTATATTTAGTTTTCCTGAGTAAAACTTTAATTATTCTTCCTATAATTTTAAAGCATAACCAGTCATTATGGTATTTCATTGGCATATACTAGGCAGCTGTATAAATATTTGAAACTATATTGATTTAAAAATTAAAAATTGTTTTCAAATTTATGTACATTAAAAATATTTTGCAAGTATGTATGTTTCCTTCTATGGCTCCTAAATAAAATACAATGACTAAAGAAATATATTACTTTTTATTATGAAGGCTCAGTATTCAAGATAATGCTTTTCATTAATCTTTACTTTTCTGATTATTTGTAATTTTTATAAGGTTACTCTCAACTAATGAACTGGAGTTACAGTTCCACACTTGGACACCATTAAATAGCTAAGTGTTTTAGGGATTTTTTAAAGGTTTAAAACCCATGATTTTATGCACTTAGGGAATTTACGACAAAAGTGTAAAGTTATTTGCGGAGAAATTTAAAATGTTACATGATGGCTGAAATAAAATTCTTGAGATAAGAATAGTGTGTGTGGAGGTGGGTTTGAAATATCCAAAAGACCAACATTTTACTTTTTAAAAATGGAAATTCCCTGTCTTAGTCACTGAGAATTATAATCACATAGCATGCCATATTTTAAAATATTTATTTTTAAATTTGAATATATATATTTACCTTCTTATAAGTCATCTTATGGTACAATCAGAGAGGCACAGTGATTTGGTTTAAGAGTATGTACCTAGAGCCTCTAGATTACTTTTACTGGTTTTAAATTTGTTGGACTTTACTGAGTTATTACTTGTACTCAGGTCATGAGTATTTACTTATTTTACTTGTCTTCTGATGGCAGTTGAGAATAAAACCCACTCTCAAGGTCTCCTTTCTTGAACAGAGAATATACTATAACAGCAGGTCTCATTATCTCATCATGATAAGAACCTCAAACATCTTTATTTGAAGGATTCAAATTACATCTATTGCAACACCAAAGCATGAACTCACTAATAAGCTTTCTTCTCCACTCATACCTACCTGCATAAAATATAACTCCAGTCTCCATAATGTAACTTAATTTTCATTAAAAATTTAAAAAAGAAATTAGCAAGTTGAAGTAGTAGAGGTGAAGAGTGTCACTTTTGTATTGTTTACTCCCTGTTCATACCCAATTATTTTTGCCACCTGGTGCACAGAAGATATGGTTCAACCAAAGGGATTCTCTCTCTCTCTCTCTCTCTCTCTGTCTCACACACACACACACACACACACACACACCTGTCACAGTCCTGGTCCCAGTTTCCCATTTTCATGGTCAAGTTATTCAGCTGCTAGATTTCTTTTTAAACAGGAGTTATTTGTACAACAAAATTAGATGATAAATTCCCCCTGCCCCTGCAAAAAAACAAAAACAAAATACGAGCAAGTTGGGACAAACTGGTGACAGCTACAACACCTATAGTGTCAGCTTATGTGCAGAAAGAAGCACAGGGAAGGAACAGACCTCTCACTAACCTGAGAACAAAAAAATCAACGGCTACTCACTGAAAGCTCATAGAGCCAACATGAGAACAGGAACTAAAACTGTAAAGGGCTTAACATTCCAACGGCAGTTGAGTACCACGGGTCTGCAGTCATGTCTAAGAGGACTAAAACAGTCTGATTAAAACATATGGGCTCTTAGAACTAACCAGCCAAAGTGTCCTTTGAGGATAAATATCCACATGAGGAGATCCACTGATGAATCTAAATTGAACAGGATAGTGACATTAGAGACAAAGAACAGGTCCAGAAAAGTAGGAGAGGGGAAGAGAGGATAGAGATCTCAGAAATTAAGCCACCATAATTTGGGGCACTTCACAAAAATAACAGGAGAGAGCTCTAGCCATAAAGTTATAAAATCCACACCTCTCTTCTAAAAATTCAGGAAAACTTAATTTACCTGAAAATAAACAACATAATAAAATAGAGGGCAGAAACTACCTGATCATCTTGATACAGAAAAAAGCATATGACATTCATAATACAAACTCTCAAAAAACCTAGAATAGAGGGGAAATTCCTCAATCTGATAAAGATATGTACAAAAAAACTTGCAGTTAACATCACACATAATGACAAAAGATCGAATGTGTCCATAAGACTGGGAACAAAGCAAGAATGCCCACCCTTGCCACTTCCCTGTTGCCACTTCAACACTGTACTCAAGGTTCTGGCCAGCACAATCAAGCAAGAAAAATAGAAAGCATTCAGATTTTAAAGGAAGAAGTAAAAGCTGTATTTGCAGATGACATGATCCTATATGTAGAAAATCCTAAGGATTCACACAAAAAAACTATTAGATCTAATAAATAAGTTCAGCAAAATAACAGTATACAAAATCAATATATGAAAAGCAACTGTATTACTATTTGCAAGCAATAAACAAAATAAAAATTAAATTAAGGAAACAATTCCATTCACAATAGCATTGAAAAGAATAAAAATACTTAGGGATAAATTTAAGAAAATAAGTGCAGGACAGGTACACTGAAAATTTAAGAATACTCCTGAGGGATTTTTGAAAATTAAAGTATCATTGATATACAGTCTTATGTTGGTTTCAATTATACAACACAGTGGTTCAACAGTTACCCACATTATTAAATCCTCACCCGTTGTAGTGTGGTCACTATTTATTAATGTATTAAGATGTTACAGGATCATTAACTGTATTCTTCATGCTGTACTACCATCCCTGTGACCAACCTGTATTGTGATTGTGAATGATTGTGCCCCTTTATCCCCTTCGCCCTCCCCCCAGCCCACCCCAACCCCTCCCCCTTGGTAACCACTAATCCCTTCTCAGTGTCTATGAGTCTACCGCTATTTTGTTCCTTCTAAAAACACTGCTGAGGGATATTAAAGATCTAAACAAATGGAGAGACATCCAATGTTCATGGACTAGAAGACTCAGTATTGTTAATATGGTAATTCTCCCCAGATTGATCTATAGATTTACAAAATCCCTACCAAAATTCCAAGAGATTTTTTTTTGATGGAAGTTGACAAGCTGGTTTTTGGGCAATAATTTTGCATTTATTTCACAGTTCTCCACAGTGCAGGTCTTCTGAACAAAGAACATGTTTAAACAGCAAAGGCCTTGGAAGCTAGTGATTTAGAAATATGTCTCCCTAAGAGACATTTGCTTACATTCCAACATAATAAATCCACAGACTTTTTCCTCCCCTCCCTAGAAAAAATTTGTTCCCATTCCAGAGTAAAAATGAAGTCATTCTCTCTCTCTCTCCCTAAGTGGGAGGACAGGCAGATGTCCCAGAAAGCCTTATATAAGCATCGAGTCTCATAATTTGGGGTGTTCTTTCATGCAGTGAAATCCACTACACGTGCAGGTAAACATCTGACCCTCACTTGTGTTGCCTTGTGGAGAACTGCCATATAGGGAACTGATAGAAGACGCTACTCTAGGTGCTGCTTTACTGTGAGTAATAAACCACCTGTGTCCCTGACACAGGGCTCTGATCTCCTCTGTAAGTATATGTATGTGAAACTGTGACTAACATAGCTTGAAAGTAGGGTAAATCTCAGATCCTTCACAGTTTCTGACTTAATACTGATCCTAAAATTAATAGAACAGACCTAGAATACCCAAAACGATTCTGAAAATGAAAAACAAAGTTGGAGGACTTTCACTTCCAGTTTCAAAACCTATAAACTGTAGTTATCAGTACCATATGGTGTTGACATGACAGAAATATAGATCAACAGAAAAGAATGGAGAATCTAGAAATAAACTTTCCTGTTTATGGTTAATTGATTTTTGACAAAGGTGTCAAGGCATTCAATAGGGGAAAGGATAGTCTTTTCAACAAATGGTGCTGGGAATATTGGGTATCTACATGCACATCATACTAAAAAACTAACTCAAAATGAATTAGAGACCTAAATGTGAAAGCTAACACTATAAAACGTGTAATAGAAAACAGGAGAAAGTCTTAAGTTCCTTGGTTAGGAAAAGATTTCTTAGATATGAACCCAAAAGCACGATTCATAAAAGAATAAGTTAATAAATCCAGTGTCATCAAAATTCAAAACTTCCAAACTTCTATATTCAAAACATTACTAAGAAACACCAGTAAACACCACTAAGAGAATGAAAAAAGAAGCCATGGACTGGGAGAAAATATTTGCAAATCACATATCCAGATAAAGGACTTATGTATCCAGAATATACAACAAATTCTTACAACTCATTAATAAGAAAACAAAACAATTTATAAATGGACAAAAAGCTGGACTTGTTCCCTACACCTAAACAGTACTACTGCTAAGAATGATTAAGTGATTAAGTAGGATCCAGAGCCTCAGAACATAAAAAATATCCAGGATACAATCAAAGATGACTCATTATACCAAAAACTAGGACAATCACAACAGATGCCAACACTGAGATGACTCAGATGTTGGAATATCTGACAAGGATTTTTAAAGCAGTAATCATAAAAGTGTTTCAATGAGAAATGACAACCTTGAAAGAAATGAAAAAAATTAATTCTCAGCAAAAAAATAGAAGATATTAAAAAAGAAAAAGAAATTATAGAACTGGAAGATGTGATTACTGAAATAAAAAACTCACTGGACAGGTTCAATAGCAGATTGTAGAGGACAGAGGAACCAATCAGTAAACTCAACGACAACTCAATGGAAATTACACAATCTGAAAAACAGAGAGCACTTACATTTAGATCTTTGATACATTTTGAGTTATTTTTTGTATATGGTGTGAGGTATCAGTCCAAATTCATTCTTTTGCATGTGGATATCTAGTTTTCCAAGTGTCATTTGTTAAAATGGCCAATTGATTTTTGACAAAGGTACAAAAGCAATTCAATGAAGGTAGGACTGTCTTGTCAAAATATTTTGCTGAAATAACTTGGAATCCACAGAGAAAAAGTAAGAAAAAAGTTAGCCTTGACCTAAACACCACACCATATACAAAAATGAATCCAAAATGGATAATGGATTTAAAGGTAAAACTATGAAACTTTTAGAAGAAAACATGGGAGAACATCTTCAGGACTCAGGGCTATGTGAAGAGTTCTTAGAAACAACATGAAAAGCATGATTCATAAAAGAAAAAAAAATAAACTGGACTTCATCAGAGTTCAAAACTTTTGTGCTATGAAATACTCTGTATTAAGAGGATGAAAAGACAAGCCATAGTGTGGTAAAAAATATTTGCAACCCACATTTCCAGCAAAAGCTTTCTTTGTAGAATATGTAAAGAACTCTCAAAACTTAAGAGAAAAAAATCCAATCATAAAATGGGCAAAAGACATGAACAAACATTTCACCACAAAAAGATATGCATGGCCAATAAGTATATGAAAAGATGTTCAATATCATTATTCATTAGGGAAATACAAATTTAAACCACAATGAGATATCACTACAAACTAATCGGAACAGCTGAAACAAAATATAAATAATGACACCAAATGATATCAGATCTCCTACAGAGAGAAACTAGATCTCTCATATACTGGTAGGGGGCATGTAAAATGGTTCAGCGCTCTGGAAAATAATTTGGCAGTGTATTAGTTACCTAGCTGACGTAACAAATTATCACCACGCTCTTGTTAGCTTAAACAACAGAAATTTATTCTCTCAGTTTTGAAGGTTAGACTTCCAAAATCAAGGTGTCGGCAGGGCTCTACTTTCTCTGAAGACTGTAGAGAAGAATCCTTCCTTGCCTCTTCCTAGCTTACGGAGGCTCCCAGCAATTCTTGATTCAAAACCCTGCTTGTTTGCCAGGGGTCAGATCTGCATTGTGATCTAAAGGTATACAGGTGCACCACTCCAATCTCTGCCTTCATGGTCCCATGGCCTTCTCCCCTCTCTGTATCTCTCTGTCTAAGTCTCTCCTTCCTTTCCCTTATTCATCAATCCAGTCACTGGATTTAGGGTCCATTCTAATCCAGTATGACCTCATTTTCACTTGATTACATCCTGACTAATGCATGGACTTTAAAATACTCTCCCTCCAATTTACCTTTCCAATTTCACATGTCATTGCCAGTATTTTAATCCCACCTTGTTTTTGATATACCAAAATTAATCATTATTGTCATCTTTGTTGTTTTTTTAGTAGTCAGTGTCTATTTATATTTATCTGCATATTTACCAATTTGTTTCCCACATGTTCACCAATTTATTGGCTCACCATTTCTTCCTGTATCCTACCTACACTGTCCTTCAGGATTCAGTATATTTCTTTCCAGAGTGAATCCTCTAGTGGTTCCTAGGTGACAGTCTGTGAGTGATAAGCTTCTTCAGTCTTTGTTTGAAAATGTCTTAATTTTGCCCGTCTTCGAATACAAAATTTAATCACATGGTGTGGCAGCTATGAAAATATACCACTCAGATCTCTTGCTACAAGGAGTGTAATTGACAGATGGCCTCAGCTGCTGTACTCTGAATCTACCACTGTATTAGCATACAGGCCCCACAAGCCCGCCCACACTTCACACAGGCCGCTCTCAGTCAATGAGTAAGCATGGCAAGGATACTCAGGCAGGCCCATTCCAGCAAGACATGTGAATCCTCTGACAGGCTACTTTCACTTAAGGACTCCTCGTTTGCCTGGCTGAACCTTTCTTAGAACTCCCCTGCAGTCTTAGAATCTGCCTGTGCAACTCTGCTTCTTTGCCAGGGGTCAGATCTGCATTGTGATCTAAAGACTCTTCACCTTCTGGGGCTCCCTCCCCTTTTACACTGACAGGTATTGCCCCCATCAATCTCTTACATGTCCAATCCCATCTTGGCTTCTGCTTCTCAGAGGACCTAGACTAACATGTATGGTTGGTAAATTAACCAATATAAAATACAGTCCCACTCCCAGCCTGGCCACATCTACTGTTTCTCCCCACCACAACCACATTCACACAGATGTACTACTTTTTATCATTTTTTTTGTGTGTACCCATTCAGTTTTTTATGGAAATATAATAAAATATGAATACATAGTCTTATTTTCCTCTTTCTTATGCAGAAGGTACCATAGTATAAACACTGCTTTAAGTCTTACACATTTGTATCTTCTAAGTCTTTTAAACTTTGAAAAATATTTTCAATCTTTGTGTCGCTCTGTGTTACAGAATTTTGGGACATTTCCTCAAATCTGTTTTATGGTTCATTTATTCTCTTTTTATCTATGTCTAGTTTGGTTTTCAGCTCACCCACTAAATTGCTTTTCAATGCCTGTATTTTTTATCTTTTTACTTCTATGGTTATTTTCCTTAATCTATCTGTTATTTTTTCATAGTGTCTTATTCTTTCCTTAGTGTTTTGATTCTTCTTTTAGGTTTTTAATTATCTAAAATCTAAGAGAATGATTTTATCTTCTCATTCCAATTTTATTCTCTTCTCTCTGGTTTGGGGGGCTCTAATTCTTCCATTTATTATGTTTGTTGATTTCTGCTTGTGGTGGGTTGTTACCTTGTGAGGCTTAATAATTTTTTATTGTAAGTTCAGTGTGGTAGAGCATTTATTTTTCTTTGTATAGCCAATGCAACCTGGGCTCTTTGCCCTTACTTTTGTCAGGCATATCAATTAGGGTACCATCAGAAGACATAAATCTGAACATAATTAGTAAAAAGAACTTTAACCAGTTAAAGGTGATTATTAAAAGGATAAAGGAGAGCTTTGAAGAACACAGGAACAGCATTGCAGGGAGCAGGTACTACTTCCAGAGTTGAGAGAAAAAAATCCAAGAACAAAAAAACTTGAAAAAGCACTGCCCCTTGTCCACCCACAGGTTGAGACTCAGACATTGTCAGAGAGGGTGCAGCCCCCTGGTTGATGGAAAAGTTCTCTGAGGTGCAACAGGTCGGAGCTGGTCCACAGTTGGCAGGTCCAGGCTGGTGAAGAGGAAGCTGCTGGCCAGAGTGCTGGTGAGCTGGGGCTGGCAAACAGGGAAACTCACTGTGGGGTGTGTGCCCCTGGGTCTTCTGTACAGGGTTAGCAAGGATGCCTCCTGCTGGGAATCTGGTGAAAACTGCTGAATGGTGGGCACCACTTGGTCTCCTGCACACCACTGGGAGTTGCAAGACAGGTTCAGGAAAAGAAAACACCCAGACCAGGAAGAGAAGCCACTGCCTCTGCTATTCTCTGCACTGTTCTTCCAGCACCCTCACCTGACAAAGCCTAACATTACACTATCCAGCCACGGAGAAATGTTTAAAAGGTTCAGTATCACAAAGAAGGGCAAAGAAGGGTGCATTTAGAGCTGAGAAGCCACAAACCGATAACTGGCACATCAGGTTCTCGACAAGGTATTACTGGACCAGGACCAATTTTTTAAGTTGATTTTATAGCCTGGGATTACTGAACCATGTAAGTAGTATAAATTTGGGCATCAAACCCAGAAGGGGCATATCCCTGGGGTTTTAATTTTTCAGGTAGACTGCCTCGGTGAAAGTTTCCCTTATGGTATTGCCTGTTCATAAAGCAGGACCCAATTCTATGTGGCATGTAATCATACAACCATAACAATGTCCATGCAAGAATACTTATATGTTATAGTACTAAAAGAATTACACTACAGCTATAGATTGAAGATGGCAGTGTGAGAGGTGAGACTGAGGCTTCCTCCTAAAACCGTATATGATATGAAAATATAACTAATACAACTAATCCTGAAAGAGCAACAGGAAAGAAGACTGTGTCAGACTGTATACACCTGGAGAAAAGAGCAGACCTCACAGAACAGGGTAACATACCAAAGCTGTGGCCCAGCGGGACCCAAGCCCTTTCCCCACCCCAGCTCACCAGTGGGAGGAAGAGAAACAGAGCAGGGAGGGATTGGAGGCCTGGGACTGCTGAATACCTAACTCCAGAGATCTGATCTGGGAGCACAAACCTACATTTAATGGAGTTTTCATGGTACTCCCAAGATTACGGGATTGGAAAGCTAAGACAGGCAGAACACCTGGAGAGACTGAGATTCCAGCTGCTTGTGGAAAGCAGGGATCCATATCCAGCTGCTCTGGGACAAAAGAAAGGTGGGCAGTCTGAGAGAAATCCTAACAGCAAGAGGGCTGCTAAAGGGGCAAGGATTGCACAGAGCTTACTGCTCAGGAGAAAGGACAGGTAGACAAAATTGTCCGGGTGCACTCTGCCCAGCGGGTTGGGAACTTTCATGATCTTCAGGAGCTCCAGCTCCCTGGCTGGCTACAGAGCTCCAAGGACCCCCTCCATGATATGCAGCCTACTGATCCTTTCTCCCGGCCAGCCCCACCTGGCTGGCAAACCGGCAAACCCCACCCTGGCTTCAGGCCAGCCAGAAGGAAGCCCTGTCTACAGCAACTACAAATGCAAAGCACAGAGGCTTATACCTGTGTGCTCGGCCCACTGGTTCTGGCAGTGGAGATAGGCACAGCAGCTGGGAAGCAGGAAACAGCTCTTTCCTCCCCCCAGGCACCAATACCTCTCCCCTGCAACCCCTGACATTACTCCAGGGGCTGAGCAGCTCCAGAGAGTAGAGCTTCTGGGCACTAGAGGGCGCCATATACAAATATGAAATGCCAAAGGAACCTGGTTCAATGTAAAATTATGAATATGAATACAACCCCTGAGAAAAATTAAAATGAAATCAACATCATCAATCTACCGGAAAGGGATTTCAAAATAAAAATCATTAACATGCTAATTGAGGTACAGAAAAATATTCAAGAACTCAGGGAGGAATTCCGGTCAGAGATCCAATCATTACGGAACACAGTATCAGAAATGAAACATACAATGGAAAGTTTTAAAAGCAGATTAGATACGGTGGAGAAGACGATAAATGAAATAGAAATTAGAGAAGAAGAATACAAAGAAGCTGAGGAACAGAGAGAAAAAAGGATCTCTAAGAATGAAAGAATATTGAGAGAACTGTGTGACCAATCCAAACGGAACAATATTCGCATTATAGGGGTACCAGAAGAAGAGAGAAAAGGGATAGAAAGTGTCTTTGGAGATGGATTCTCACTCAGAAAACTTCCCCAATCTGGGGAAGGAGATAGTCTCTCAGGCCATGGAGGTGCACAGATCTCCCAACACAAGGGACCCAAGGAAGACAACACCAAGACATATGTAATGAAAATAGCAAAGATCAAGGATAAGGACAGACTATTAAAAGCATCCAGAGAAATAAGATCACATCCAAAGGAAAGCCCATCAGGCTATCATCAGACTTCTCAGCAGAAATCTTACAGGCCAGAAGAGAGTGGCATGATGTATTTAATGCAATGAAGCAGAAGGGCCTCGAACCAAGAATACTTTATCCAGCAAGGTTATCATTTAAATTTGAAGGAGGGATTAAACAATTTCCAGATAAGCAAAAGCTAAGAGAATTTACCTCCCACAAACCAGTCTCCACAGTGTATTTTGGAGGGACTGCTATAGATGGAAGTGTTCCTAAGGTTTAATAGCTGTCACCAGAGGTAATAAAAGCACAGTAAAGAAAGTAGAACAGTTAATTACTAAGCAACTGCAAAATTAAATCAACTATCCCCAAAGTCAATCAAGGGATAGACAAAGAGTACAGATATGATACCTAATATATAAAGAATGGAGGAGGAAGAAAAAGGAGGAGAAAATAAAGAACCTTTAGACTGTGTCTGTAATAGCATATTAAGTGAGTTAAGTTAGACTCTTAGATAGTAAGGAAGTTAACCTTGAACCTCTGGTTACCACAAATCTAAAAAATGCAATGGCAATAAGTACATACCTATCGATAATCACCCTAAATGTAAATGGTCTGAATGCACCAATCAAAAGACCTAGAGTCACTGAATGGATAAAAAAATAAGACCCATCTATATGCTGCCTACAAGAGACTCTACCCAAAGACATGCACAGACTAAAAATGAAGGGATGGAAAAACATATTTCATGCAACTAATAGGGAGAAAAAAGCAGGAGTTGCAGTACTTGTATCAGACAAAATAGGCTTTAAAACAAAGAAAGTCACAAGAGACAAAGAAGGATATTACATAATGATAAAGGGGTCAATCCAACAAGAAGATATAACCATTATAAATATCTATGCACCCAACACAGGAGCACCTACATATGTAAAACAAATACTAACAGAATTAAAAGGGGAAATAGAATGCAATGCATTCATTCTAGGAGACTTCAACTCTCCACTCACTCCAAAGGACAGATCAACCAGACAGAAAATAAGTAAGGAGACAGAAGCACTGAACAACACATTAGAACAGATGGACCTAACAGACATCTACAGAACTCTACACCCAAAAGCAGCAGGATACACATTCTTCTCAAGTGCACATGGAACATTTTCAAGAATAGATCACATCCTAGGCCACAAAAGAGCCTCGGTAAATTCAAAAAGATTGAAATTGTACCAACCAGTTTCTCAGACCACAAAGGTATGAAACTAGAAATAAATTATGCAAAGAAAATGAAAAATCCCACAAACACATGGAGGCTTCACAACATGCTCCTAAAAATAACCAATGGATCAATGACCAAATAAAAACAGATCAAGCAATATATGGAGACAAATGACAACAATAATTCAACACCGCAAAATCTGTGGGATGGAGCAAAGGCCGTGCTAAGAGGAAAGTATATTGCAATACAGGCCTACCTCAGGAAAGAAGAACAATCCCATATGAACAGTCTAAACTCACAATTAACGAAACTAGAAAAAGAAGAACAAAGGAAGCCCAAAGTCAGTAGAAGGAGGGACATAATAAAGATTAGAGCAGAAATAAATAAAATCAAGGAGAATAAAACAATAGAAAGAATCAATAAAAGCAGGAGCTGGTTCTTCAAAAAAACAAACAAAATAGATAAATCCCTAACCAGACTCATCAAGAAGAAAAGGGAGTCTACTCACATAAACAGAATCAGAAATGAGAAAGGAAAAATCACTATGGATTCCAAAGAAATACAAAGAATTATTACAGAATACTATGAAAAATTATATGCTAACAAACTGGATAACCTAGAAGAAATGGACAGCTTTCTAGAAAAATGCAACCTTGCAAGGCTAACCCAGAAAGAAACAGAAAATCTGAACAGACCAATTACCAGGAACGAACTTGAAATGGTAATCAAAAAACTACCTAAGAACAAAAGCCCTGGACCATATGGCTTTACCACTGAATTTTATCAAACATTTAGTGAAGACCTAATACCCATCCTCCTTTAAGTTTTCCAAAGAGTAGAAGAGGAGGGAATACTTCCAAAATCATTCTATCAGACCAGCATCACTCTAATACCAAAACCAGGCAAAGACACCACAAAAAAGAAAATTAAAGACCAATATCCCTGATGAACATAGATGCAAAAATACTCAACAAAATATTAGCAAACTGAATTTTAAAATACATTAAAAATATCATCCATCATGATCAAGTGGGATTCATCCCAGGGATGCAAGGATGGTACAACATTCGAAAATCCATCAACATCATCCACCACATCAACAAAAAGAAGGACAAAAACCACATGATCAGCTCCATAGATGCTGAAAAAGTATTCGACAAAATTCAGCATTCATTCATGATAAAAACTCTCAGCAAAATGGGTATAGGGGGCAAGTACCTCAACATAATAAAGGCTATATATCACAAACCAACAGCCAACATTATACTTAACAGTGAGAAGTTGAAAGCTTTTCCTATAAGACCGGGAACAAGACAAGGATGCCCACTCTCCCCACTTCTATTCAACATAGTTCTGGAGGTCCTAGCAACGGCAATCAGATAACTCAAAGAAATAAAAGCCATCCAGATTGGCAAGGAAGAACTCAAACTGTCCTTGTTTGCAGATGGCATGATATTGTACATAAAAAACCCTAAAGAATCCACTCCAAAACTACTAGATCTAATATCTGAATTCAGCAAAGTGGCAGGATACAAAATTAATATGCAGAAATCTGTGGCATTCCTATATACAAACAATGAACTAGCAGAAAGAGAAATCAGGAAAGCAATTCCATTCACAATTGCATCAAAAAGAATAAAACACCTAGGAATAAACCTAACCAAGGAAGTGAAAGACCTATACTCTGAAACCTACAAGACACTCATGAGAGAAATTAAAGAAGATACCAATAAATGGAAACATATCCCGTGCTCATGGATAGGAAGAATTAATATTGTCAAAACGGCCATCCGGCCTAAAGCAATCTACAGATTCAATGCAATCCCTATCAAAATACCAACAGCATTCTTCAATGACCTAGAGAAAATCGTTCTAAAATTCATATGGAACCACAAAAGACCCTGAATAGCCAAAGCAATCCTGAGAAGGAAGAATAAAGCTGGGGGGATTATGCTCCCCAACTTCAAGCTCTACTACAAAGCCACAGTAATCAAGACAATTTGGTACTGGCACAAGAACAGACTCATGGACCAATGGAACAGGCTAGAGAGCCCTGATATAAACCCAACCATATATGGTCAATTAATATACGATAAAGGAGCCATGGACATACAATGGGAAATGACAGCATCTTCAACAACTGGTGTTGGCAAAACTGGACAGCTACATGAAAGAGAATGAAACTGGATTATTGTTTAACCCCATACACAAAAGTAAACTCGAAATGGATCAAGGACCTGAGTGTAAGTCATGAAACCATAAAACTCTTAGAAGACAACATAGGCAAAAATCTCCTGAATATAAGCATGAGCAACTTCTTCCTGAACGCATCTCCTCAAGCAAGGGAAACAAAAGCAAGAATGAA
>JAVSCE010010790.1:0-63074 GCA_032199065.1 Smutsia gigantea | reverse complement strand
ATGAACGAAACAGAAATAACAGAAAGAAGGCTGGATTTGGGGTATGGGGAGAGGCAGGGAGGAGGAAGGAGGCCATAAATTCAGTTTGAAATCCAGTGGTATGGGGCATAAGGTATCACTTCAGACCCCTTAGGCCCTATCTTTATTATCAGTATAATGAAGACACTGGCCAAGCTAGAGCTGTCTGACAGGCATTACAAAGTAAGGAATATGTACAGCATAATAGGAATCTTTCTAGTGAATGTTGCTGTCCATCTCAGGCCTCAAGCAAGACCAGAGGCCATTTGTCAAAGATGTAAGGAGAGGATTTCTTAATGAGCCAGAGGTTGGACTATGACTTCTAAGGTCCTTTCTCATTCTAAAAGTCTATTACAGAAGATGCTCAGCAAGTGATCAGTGATTTGATAATAACATTTAAAAACTTAGATGAAAATCCATAGTTGCAGTTATATTTCATTTTAAATTAATAGCATACCTGCATGGGTGTTATTTGAAAAATATATTCTTCAGATAAAAGTAAGACTAAGACTTTATCTTGGCTAAAAGTTTATGGAAAAATAGAATGTATCATTGATATCAGTTAAATACTAATTATTTCTGGATTTGAATTTACTTTTATTTTTCAGTATAAACCATGTAGAAATGAATGTTATGATTCATTTTATATATGGAGGAACTTTGGACTTTCCAGACAAAGCAAACGTTGGGTATGTATTGCTTTTTAATGATTTTAAATACAAAAGTATTAATATTTTGTGGCTTTTTTGTTGAGCTGTGTTTCAAAGTATCAATGAAGTAGAAGCTTCACTTTCATTGTCTATTTGCCATATCTTTGTGTATTTTGAGAATATCTAAATGTTAATGTATCTAGAAGAAAATATGATCTAGCTAGCGATTCACAGTGATAAGATTAAGAAAAGTATTAGACTTAAATTATATGGGAAAAACTTTATGTTTGTTTTGGAAAATAAATAATGGGCTTTTATTAAATAGTTGAACCTTTATCAAATTTGGAACAATTATTTTACTACTTATATTTTAATTTTAGTATGTCTCTTTTAAGCAACAAAAGAAAAGGAAAATGAAAAATCTTAAAATTAACTTAAGAACATAGGCATCCTAAAGACCAACAATGGTGTGATTCTTAAGTGCTCCACAGTGAAATGCCATGTAAGCTGCTGAAATCCTTCTGGAGCGTGAAATCTACATTGCCCTCTTCCTTTATTGCTATTCTAGCATCAGACATATGAAAGATGGTCTCTTAGTTTTAAAGTTCATTGGTTCCTTGAATTACAAACTGAATAAATAAATTTGGAGAAATTTAAATTTTGGATTTTGAGAAAGTACCATGAGTCTCAGGGATTAACTGCTGAAGATTTCCCCCCTGTAAAATATATGAAATTTTATCATGCTCTCAAAGTTTAGGCTTCTTGAGTACCTAAAGTATGTGTGGGTGCTCAGAAACACTTGCCAAATGGAAGAGGCAACAGAAACCTCTGAGTCGTTGGGTGCTGTCCCTAATTTTAGGTTCATTTGTTGGCATTTTCAATATGATAAGCATCAGTTAATTGGCCCCTCTCCAAATTTTTATTATACAAATTTGTTGCAAAAGAGTTGTAAAATTTTTACAGCCTTTGAAGCAGTTTCCTGGACTTTGCTGTATATGTCACTGAGAAAATGAGAGGAATTTGATTGAAACATCTCCAGATATATTTGTTATTCTCTACTAATCAAATCATGTGACAATGTTTTCAACTTTTCAACCTATGTGTTTTTTATAATTCATAAAGAATATTAGGTAAGGCAGAAAGTTAGAATTAAGATACTTCATATTATTCCTTCTAAACAGACTATGTATTATCAGGAAATTACTATGTATTATGTCTTGGTTTTTAATCGAAGAATTAACAGTGTATCTATTTTTATTTTAGTCAGATACTCAATATGGCTGATATGTATGGACTAGAAGGATTAAAAGAAGTAGCAATCTATGTTTTAAGAAGAGATTACTGTAATTTCTTTCAGAAGGTAATTATTTAGTCACAGAATTCTTTTGCCCAGTGCTTAAAGCCACCCATTATTACCTACTAGATTTTTATCTCTGATGGTAAATAGTGCTTTAAATCTTAAAAATATTAAGTCAGTTTAACTAAAAGTAACTCTAGTTGAGAAATAACCCACATGGTGTGCTTGCAAAAGACAAATTAATTCAGATCATTTTAAGTAAAATAAAATCGAGGTATGGGGTTAATTGAAAGGACATAGTTACCAACTCTCTTTACATATTTGGTAGAATTCAGTTATTACCAATTCAATTTCATTACTGGTAATTGGTATTTTAAATTTTCTGTTTCTTCCTGGTTCGGTTTTGGAAGATTGTATGTTTTTAGGAATTTATCCATTTTTTCTAAATTGTCCAATTTGTTGGCATAAAATTTTTCATAATACTTTCTAAATACTCTCATAATCATTTGTATTTCTATGGTGTCAGTTTCTCTTTCATTTCTAATTTTATTTATTTTGAGTCCTGTCTTCCTTTTTTTTTCTTGAGTCTAGTTAAAAGTCCAAGAACCAGCTCTTGATTTCATTGATCATTTATATATATTTTTTAGTCTGTATTTCATTTATTTCCACTCTGATCTTTATTTCCTTTTTTGTACTCACTTTGGGCTTTGTTCTTTTTCTAGTTCCTTTAGGTGTCAGGCTAGATTGCTTATTTGAGGTGTTTCTTGCTTCTTGAGGTAGTCCTGTATTGCTATAAATTTCCCTCTTAGGAGTGTCCCACATAGGGAGGCATTGTGCATCATGAACAACAAAAAGAATATTTATCCACTAAGAAGTTAGGGTGAAGTTCATTCTTCACCTAAAAGAACCACCACATCAGCAAAGGTCACCAAAATCTGAATTAGAGCAAAGTGAAGGACATCTGCCTACTACCATGCTCTCTCTAGTTAGTTACATTAGATGACCATAGCCATCCATAGCCCTCTGCCGTAGGAGTTAGACTCAAAAAATGAAGGAGCCGGAGACCAGACCTTGCTCTACTCCCTATTCCAGATGTCCCCAACTATAAATGTAGTCAACTGGGGAGGAAAAGATTTAAGTCAGATGTGAGATAGGTGTTTAAACAGTACATACTGAATTTCAATACCAAAAGTAACCAGAAAGTACTGGAATGTGCCTATAATATAATTAGGGGAAGGGAAAAAGGAGAATTTGACACAGCCTGGCTGACAGCACTAGTTGGGAAAAAAAGTTGGTTAGTATCTCCTCTGAACCAAGATACCCCAATAAACCAATTGCATCTAATATTTTTTAAATAATCTTTTTATGGATAGGCTTTGAATCATTGCCTCTGTTTTTTAGTATGTTCCTGATTACTTATAGTTTATATGAAGCTTCTTATATTTTACTTTTAATAATCCACTGCTATAATTAATGTGTTACCATTAAAACAATGGAAAATGAGAAATTAAAAAAATTATCTATATGGTATTTTGTTGAAAACGCTTTTCACTTTATTTATTTTATTGTAGTCTGTTACTATTATAACAGATTTTGAGAGAACAATTTCTGTTTTTATTGACCTGATCTTTAACATTTTTGCTTTACATATTTTAATAATATATATTTTTATAAATATATCTTAGAATATATAATTTTTAGTTTCTAGATCTCAACTGTACAGTTTCTTGGCAGTGACTTAAATATAGTAGACCTATAATAATAGATTCCACAGTCATACAGATTTGGGTATAATGTCGTAGGTAATTGGACTCCTGGTAAACAAGCTTCAGTCATTTCATCAACTCCACAATCTTGCCTTGTACATGGTTAAAATTTTTGGACTTCATTTATAGGATTTTTGTGGGCTTTACATTATATATTTTTTACTATCAATTAAAAAATATATTTTTGGCAATGATCTAAGTATATGTCTTACCAAATTCTACAAGCAGGTTTTGAAAATGACAAAAGGTCAGTCATCTATCACAAAAACACTTAAGAATCAGCATTTCCATATCTGTAAAATTCTCAGAGTCAACCCTTTAAGCCAAGAGGCCAGTAAACTTCTGCTGTAAAAGGCCAGGTAATAAGTATTCTAGGCTTTGTAGTCCAATGATCTGTATCATAACTATTCAGCTCAGCTGTTGTAGAGTAAAAGCAACATATAGACAATATATAAATGGAAGAGCATAGTAGTGTCCCAATAAAACTTTATTTACAAAAGCAATAGTAGGCTAGATTTGGCAGACAAGCTATGGTGTACCAGTCTCTGCTTTAAGTAGCAAGTTATTTTATATTTTAATAATTTCTTAATGGAAATTATTTCTAAGTTATACATCAATTAGTGGACTTTGTGTTGTATAAAGCTGGTTATTCCTAAATAAAATCAGACTGCTGAACTGTTTAATTCTTGTGTTTATTTTTATAATTTTTCAGACTTCTGTGTGCTTTTAGGTTATCAAGTAAGCATATACCAGTAGTCTTTTCCCTTATGCTATTTTTGACACTGTCATCTGAAGTGGATCAAGAAACCAATTTTTTGACTTGATAGAATTATCACTGTATAATCTATGTAGTGATACCCATTTCTGATTTTAGGACGATTTAGAATACCTCCAATTATCTCAAAGGGAGTAACTAAATTGTTAATATGCAAAGCAAAATTTTACGTTCAATTTCTTAAACACTTATATAACATTTCTAGGAGAAGGATATTAGAGAAACAAGTTAATAGCAATTCATAATTTAAAAGTTGGAAATCACTGACCATAAGGACTATGCTGGAGGTACTTGTAGAGCAGCTTTGCTCTTCTCTGAGAGCAGGGGATCTTTAGAAGTACACATGTAGAGACTATATATACAAATTGGCTGATTGCTCGTCTTTACTAAAACCCCAATTCACAACTAATGAATGCGTACAGAGGGAAGTTGAACTCTATTTATCCTAACAGGCAATAGATGTGCATAAGAACATAGTCCAAAATGGAAAATAGTGGCACAGGCAATATGTTGCACAGAAGCTAACATTAAGAGCAGTGAGGTATTTTGACTAATTGTATCTACATTTTATTTATTTGTTGTTTGAGTTCATTACTTCTGTATATGTGCTTTTAAAAAGTTATATAATTATGACCTAATTAAATTCTGGTCTTTTATCTGAGATTAGTGTAGGACACGCCCCCTCCATTGCACATGTACTTAAAGTTATATTTATACATTAGGAAGCAAATTAAACCATATGGTTGTATTTTAGTGTGATGTACTAGAAATTATTATAACACTTTTACTTAAAAAAATTTAAGCTAGGTGAAATTAGAATTCAAATTGTGCATTCTGGCAGCTGAAAGAGGTCAAATGCTATTATATAAAACTAAAGGTTATTAATGATACTTGATTTTAAAGAATAAGAGACTCTTGAATTACATATATTTATTTTGTATATAAATCAGATCTCTATGAACCAAATACTTTTAGCCTTTGTAAGTTGAGAGAGGATAAATGTAGCGTTTTCTATCAATTTTAGCCTATTCCCAGAAGGTTGGCGTCTGTGCTAGAATGTCTGATTATTGCTCATTCAGTTGGAGTGGAAAGTCTTTTTGCTGACTGCATGAAGTAAGTGATCTGAAGTGTTGTGGATATTATTAATTTAGGGATTTTGTTTTTCCATTCTTCTAATTTTCTGGGAAATTTTAAACTTGGCCTGCTTTCTTGAAAACAATGTATATTAATGTTTAACTCATTGTAACAATTGAGAAGTATTGATTTATATATTACTCAAGCTGTTTGGGATCAATTTCATTTTAGCTGAACCATGGTTATTTATGTTAATCTGTGCACATAACTCAGAGTGGATTTTAAATGTATGTTTACAGAGAAGGGAACATAGTTAAGCCCATCATAGAACTCACAAAACTAACTATAAAACTTAGTCAAAACATATACAACTTGTATCATTGAAAACACAAATATTATTCAATATTTTAATGGAAAATATTTTTGTTTCTCTAATTTGGGATTTAAAATTTTTTAACAGGTGGATTGTAAAGCATTTTGCAAGGTTTTGGTCTGAGAGAAGCTTTGCAAATGTACCACCTGAGATTCAGAAAAGTTGTCTTAATATGCTGCTTCAGTCCTTAGTAAGTATAACCTGAATACCCTTGTTTGTGTTTGACATCAAAAAGTTTATTCAATTTTATATAGATACTTTTAATGTTTCAAATGTAAATTTAGAATTATATTATAAAAACAAAATGAGAGAACCAATTCCAGAGACCCCAGAATCAATTCAGAGAACCTATTCTTAAGAACCTCTGTACTGGCATACAAATTTGGACAGGATTCAAGATGGCGGCATGAGGGATGAGACAGAGAACTGCTCCCAAAACCACAAATAGTACAAAAATATACTTAATTAACACAACTAGCCCTAAAACAGCAACAACAAAGAAGGTTGAACCAGACTGCATAAAGACCTCACGAACAGAGCAGACCTCATGAAACAGGATAACGTATGAAAGCCTTAATCTGCGGGACGCAAGCCCTTCCCCCACCACAGCTCACCGGTGGGAGGAAGAGAAACAGAGCAGGGAGGGGGTGGAAGCCTGGGACTGTTGAACACCCAACCCTGGAGAACTGCTTTGTGAGCAGAAGCCTATATTGTGTAGTGCTCTGGATATTGGAGAGCTCGGACAGGAGGAGGGCCTGGGAGACAGACATTCCGGCCATTTGTGGAGGACAGGAGCCACACCCGGATGCTCTGTGTCAGAGGAAGGGCGGGCAGTCTGAGAGGCTTCCTATCTGTGAGAGGAATGCTGAAGGGGCAGAATTTACACGGAGCTTGCTGCACCGGAAAAAGAAGAGCTGGACAAGGTTGTCTGGGCATGCTCTGTCCAGCTGGTTGGGAACTTTGAGGAGCTTCAGGTGCTCCATCACGTTGACTGCCTACTCAGCTCCGAGGCTCCCCACTGTGACACACAGTGGGCCTAGCCTTCAAACTGGCCTGCAGGCACCTGCTTGCAAACCAACAGTCACTGCACTGGTGTCAGGCCAACCAGAGGGAAGCCCCGCTTACAACAGCTAGAGACGCAAAGCACAGAGGCTTGCATGTGTGTGCTTGGCCCACTGGCTCTGACACTGGAGACAGGCACCGCAGACGGCAATCAGTAAACAGATGTCTCCTCCTCCCCCCAGGCACCAGCTCTGCTCCCCTACAACCTACAACCTCACTTTAGGGGCTGAGCAGCTCCAGAGACTGGAGTTTCTACACACTAGTGGGCACCACACAGAAATATGAAATGTCAAAAGAGCATGGTTCAGACCGAAATCTCACAAACCCCAGAAAAAGGGCCAAATGAAACTGCACTCACCAATCTACCTGAAAGAGAGTTCAAAATAAAAATTATAAACATGCTTATGGAGGTACAGAAAAATATTCAAGAACTCAGGAACGAATTTAAGACAGAGATTCAATCATTAAGAAATTCCATATCTGAAGTGAAACATACAGTGGAGGGATTTAAAAGTAGATTAGATGTAGTAGAAGAGACAGTAAATGGAATAGAAATTAGAGAAGAGGAATACAAGGAAGCTGAGGCACAGAGAGAAAAAAGAATCTTTAATAATGAAAGAATATTGAAGAACTGTGTGACCAATCCAAACGGAACAATATTCGCATTATAGGGGTACCAGAAGAAGAAGAGAGAGAAAAACGGATAGAAAGTGTCATTGAGGAGGTAGTTGCTGAAAACTTCCCCAATGTGGGGAAGGAGATAGGCTCTCAAGCCAGGAAGGTGCACAGATCTCCCAACACAAGGGACCCAAGGAAGACAACGTCAAGACATATAATTAAAATGACAAAGACCAAGGATAAAGACAGACTTTTAAAGCAGCTAGAGAGAGAAAAAAGATCATATACAAAGGAAAACCCATCAGGCTATCAGACTTCGCAATGGAAACCTTACAGGCCAGAAGGGAGTGGCATGATACATTTAATGCAATGAAGCCGAAGGGCCTTGAACCAAGAATACTCTACCCGGCAAGGTTATCATTTAAATTTGAAGGAAGAATTAAACAATTTTCAAATAAGCAAAAGCTGAGAGAATTTACCTCCCATGAACCACCTCTACAGTGCCTCTTGGAGGGACTCCTATAGATGGAAGTATTCCTAAGGCTAAATAGATGTCACCCAAGGTGCTAGACAGGAGTACAGAATATGATTCATAACATACAAAGAATGGAGGAGGAAGAAAATGGAGGAAAAAAAAAAAAGAACCTTTAGGTTGTGTTTGTAATAGCATACAAAGTGAGTTAAATTAGACTGTTAGGTAGTAAGGGAATTACCCTTGAACCATTGGTAACCATGAGTCTAAAGCCTGCAATGGCAATCAGTACATACCTATCAGTAATCACCCTAAATGTAAATGGTCTGATTGCACCAATCAGAACACACAGAGTTACTGAATTGATAAAAAAAAAAAACAAGACCCATCTATATGCTGCCTACAAGAGACTCACTTCAAACCCTAACACATACACAGACTGGAAGTAGAGGGATGGAAAAAGACGTTTCATACAACTAATAGAAAAAAGCAGGAGTTGCAGTACTTGTATCAGACAAAATAGACTTCAAAACAAAGAAAGTCACAAGACACAAAGAAGGGCATTACATAATGATAAAAAGGTCAGTCCAACAAGAGGATATAACTATTATAAATAGCTATGCACCCAACACAGGATCACCTACATATGTGAAACAAATATTAACAGAATTAAAGGGGGAAATACAATGCAATGCATTTATTTTAGGAGACTTCAACACATCACTCACTCCAAAGGACAGATAATCCAGAAACACAATAACTAAAGAGACAGAGGTACTGAACAACACACTAGAACAGGTGGACCTAACAGACATGTACAGAACTCTACACCCAAAAGCAACAGGTTATACATTCTTCTCAAGTGCACATGGAATATTTTACAGAATAGACCACAAACTAGGCCACAAAAGAACCTCAGTAAAGTAAAAAATATTGAAATTGTACCAACCAGCTTCTCAGATCACAAAGGTATGAAACTAGAAATAAATTACACAAAACGAAAAAGCCCACAAACACATGGAGGCTTAATAACATGCTCCTAAATAATCAATGGATCAATGACCAAATAAAAACAGATATCAAGCGATATATAGAGACAAATAGCAACAATAATTCAATACCATAAATTCTGTGAGATGCAGGAAAGGCCGTGCTAAGAGGGAAATATTGCAATACAGGCCAACCTCAGGAAAGAAGAACAATCCCAAATAAACAGTCTAAACTCACAATTAATGAAACTAGAAAAGGAAGAACAAATGAGGCCCAAAGTCAGTAGAAGGAGGGACATAATAAAGATTAATGCAGAAATAAATAAAATTGAGAAGACTAGAACAATAGAATCAATGAAAGCAGGAGCTGGCTCTTCGAGAAAACAAACAAACTAGATAAACCCTTAGCCAGACTTATCAAGAAAAAAAGGGTCTACACACATAAACTGAATCAGAAATGAGAAAGGAAAAATCACTATGGACACCACAGAAATACAAAGAATTATGAGAGAACACTATGAAAAATTATATGGTAACAAACTGGATAACCTAGAAGAAATGGATAACTTTCTACAAAAATACAACCTTCCAAAGCTGACCCAGGAAGAAACAGAAAATCTGAATAGACCAATTACCAGCAAAGAAATTGAATTGGTAATCAAAAAACTACCTAAGAACAAAACACTGGACCAGATAGTTTCACTGCTGAATTTTATCAAACACTTAGTGAAGACCTAATACCCATCCTCATTAAAGTTTTCCAAAAAGTAGAAGAGGAGGGAATACCCCCAAACTCATTCTACAAGGTGAACATCACTCTAATACAAAAACCAGACAAAGATACCACAAAAAAAAATTACAGACCAATATCCCTGATGAACATAGATGCAAAAATACTCAACAGAATATTAACAAACCGAATTCAAAAATACATCAAAAAGATCATCCATCATGATCAAGTGGGATTCATCCTAGGGATGCAAGGATGGTACAACATTCGAAAATCGATCAACTTCATCCACTACATCAACAAAAAGAAGAACAAAAACCACGTGATCATCTCCATAGATGCTGAAAAAGCATTCGACAAAATTCAACATCCATTCATGATAAAAACTCTCAACAAATTGGGTATAGAGGGCAAGTACCTCAACATAATAAAGGCCATATATGACAAACCCACAGCCAACATTATACTTAACAGCGAGATGATGAAAGCTTTTCCTTTAAGATCGTGAAAAGACAAGGATGCCCACTCTCTCCACTTTTATTCAGCAGAGTTCTGCAGGTCCTAGCCACGGCAATCAGACAACACAAAGAAATAAAAGGCATCCAAATCGGCAAGGAAGAAGTCAAACTGTCCCTGTTTGCGGATGACATGACAGTGTACATAGAAAACCCTAAAGAATCCAGTCCAAAACAACTAGATCTAATATCTGAATTCAGCAAAGTTGTGGGATACAAAATTAATACACCGAAATCTGTTGCATTCCTATACACTAACGATGAACTAGGAGCAAGAGAAATCAGGAAAACAATTCTATTCACAATTACATCAAAAAATAAATAAAATACTTGGGAATAAACCTAACCAAGGATGTGAAAGACCTAACCCTGAAAACTACAAGACACTCTTAAGAGAAATTAAAGAGGACACTAATAAATGGAAATTCATCCCATGCTCCTGGCTAGGAAGAATTAGTATTGTCAAAATGGCCATCCTGCCTAAAGCAATCAACAGATTCAATGCAATCCCTATCAAAATACCAACAGTATTCTTCAATGAACTAGAGCAGATAGTTCTAAAATTCATATGGAACAACAAAAGACCCCAAATAGCCAAAGCTATCCTGAGAAAGAAGAATAGAGCAAGGGGAATTACACTCCCTGACTTCAAGCTCTACTACAAAGCCACAGTAATCAAGACAAATTGGTAGTGGCACAAGAACAGACCCATAGACCACTGGGACATAATAGAGAGTCCAGATATAAACCCAAGCATATATGGTCAATTAATACACAATAAAGGAGCCATAGATATACAATGGGAAATGACAGCCTCTTCAACAGCTCATATTGGCAAAACTGGGCAGCTACATGTAAGAGAATCAAACTGTATTACTGTCTTAACCCCATACACAAAAGTAAACTCAAAATGGATCAAAGACCTGAATGTAAGTCATGAAATGATGAAACTCTTAGAAAAAAACATAGGCAAAAATCTCTTGGACATAAACATGAACAACTTCTTCATGAACATATCTCCCTGGGCAAGCGAAACAAAAGCAAAAATGAACAAGTGGGACTATATCAAACTAAAAAGCTTCTGTACAGCAAAGGACACCATCAGTAGAACAAAAAGACATTCTAAAGTATGGTAGAATATATTCATAAATGACATATCCGATAAGGGGTTGACATCCAAAATATATAAAGAGATCACACACCTCAAGAAACAAAAATCAAATAAGCCAATTAAAAAATGGGCAGAGGAGCTGAACAGACACTTCTCCAAAGAAGGAATTCAGATGGCCAACAGGCACATGAAAATATGCTCCACATCCCTAATCATCATACAAATGCAAATTAAAACCACAATGAGATATCACCTCACACCAGTTAGAATGGCCAACATCCAAAAGACAAACAACAACAAATGTTGGCTAGGATGTGGAGAAAGGGGAACATTCCTACACTGCTGGTGGGAATGTAAACTAGTTCAGTCATTGTGGAAAGCAGTATGGAGGTTCCTCAAAAAACTCAAAATAGAAATACCATTTGACCCAGTAATTTCACTCCTAGGAATTTACCCTAAGAATGCAGCAGCACAGTTTGAAAAAGACATACACGCCCCTATGTTTTATCGCAGCACTATGTACAATAGCCAAGATATGGAAGCAACCTAAATGTCCATCAGTAGATGAATGGATAAAGAAGAGGTGGTACATATACACAGTGGAATATTATTCAGCCATAAGAAGAAAACAAATCCTACCATTTGCAACAACATGGATGGAGCTAGAGGGTATTATGCTCAGTGAAATAAGCCAGGTGGAGAAAGGCAAGTATCAAATGATTTCACTCATCTGTGGAGTATAAGAACAAAGGGAAAACTGAAGGAGCAAAACAGCAGCAGACTCACAGAACCCAAGAATGGACTAACAGTTACCAAAGGGAAAGGGACTGGGGAGGATGGGTGGGAAGGGAGGGACAAGGGGGAAAAAGGGGCATTACGATTAGGACACATAATGCAGCGGCAGGGGACACGGGAAAGGCAGTATTTATAGAGAAGACTAGTCATGATTATACTATAGGTGTGGAGAGTGTACATGACCTTTGACTCACTGAGTGGATTTGGGTACAACAAACTTTTCTATGGCAACATTCCTCAAAAGGACCAGCCATCTAACCTGGTTAATTAAATTGGATGTCTTCATTATGCAAAAGGCAGTGCCGTGTTCTCAGTGGAATAGACATTTTCTGTGCATATGGATTTGCCTTCCTTGCTACTAGTATTTCTGCTAAAACCACTCCTCATGAACTTGAAGAAAGCCTTCTGCACCACCATGGTATTCCACATAGCATCACTTCTGACTAAGGTACTCAGTATCACTGAAAATGAAGTATACCAATGAGCCCATGCTCATGATTTCAGTGGTCTTACGTTTTCTGTCATCATGAAGCAGCTGGCTTGACAGCATAATGAAGCAATGGCCTTTTGAAGACTCACAGCACCAACTAGGTGGCAGTGCGTTGTAGGGTGGGGGCATGCCCTCCAGGAGGCTGTAAATGTCCTAGATTAGTTTTTGATTTACGGTGCTGTTTCTCTCATAACTAGGATTCATGGGTCCAGAAACTAGGGAATGGGAGCAGCAACACATGTAATTACTCCTACTGATCCACTAGCCAAGTTTTTACTGCCTTTGCCCTGTGACTTTACTCTCTACTGATCTGGAGGTCTTAGTTCTAAAGAGAAGAATGCTTCCATCTGGGAACACAGCGATTCTGTTGAACTGGATGTTGAGACTGTCTCTTTCCTGCCACTTTGTAAATCAATAGGCTAAGAAGGGCAACTATTAATAGATTGAGCTTGGCTATCAAGGAGAAATTGGGTTGGTGCCATACAAAGTGGGTAATAATCAATACATCTAGAATGCAATACTCCCATGTCGTATGATTAAAACTAATGGAAAACTAACAACCCAATTTAAGCAGCACTGATAACAGCCCAGATTTTTCAGATATGAAAGTTTGGGACACCCTACCAGATAGAGAACTACAAAGAGTATAAGTATTTGCTGAGGGCAAAGGAAATATGGAATGGTAGTGGAAAGAGGTAGTTACAAGTACAAGGTATGACCAAGTGACCAAGTACAGAAATGAGCCTTATGGTAGTTATTATATAAATAAATATATTCATTTCCCTTTTATATTAATATGTTGTATATATATTAACCAAGTATTCTTTATTTTTTTCCACTGCCTTGTTCCCCTACCATCTAACATAAGACATGTTAATAATGGTTAAGTTTATATCTCAGTATTTAAGTTATAGGCTACCAAAGAAGAATATGAATCAGTTTGAAGAACAGTGAACATCACCCAAAGACAAAACAAGAGACTTACTATCCTCCTTGTAAGGAAAGGCTTAGCCTGTTTGTTGTATAGGAGATAGTTACATCATGTTATACAGAAGCTTGACTTCATGATTGTCTCCATGGACGTTTTAAAAGATGTGTATGGGTGCCAGGTTGACAAGGGGTAGGTAGACTGTAGTGTCTTTGTAACACGTCAGCTTGGCAAGGATGAACTATGCCCCCCAGAAGTTCCTTCTTTGTATATTTCCAGTTGGAGTGGCCAGAGAGAGAATTTGCTGTGATATTTGAAGGGTAGAAGTTAAGCAGCAGCCTTTTGTTTAACTTAGAAAGTTTGGGGCAGGTGCTTTGAGCTTATAACATGTTGCTTGTTACTCGTTTACCTGCTCCACCTTGCTTTGTATCCTCTTTTGGCTTCTCTTGCCCCTGGGTCATGGATGTGTTTAGCAACATGATGAAGGGCACCAGCATCTCTTTGAAGGACACCCATTTCATCCAGGTTGGAGGCAGTGAGAACTGAAATGAGTCCATCCTTGTGGATTATAGTTTGTGCTCTTGAGTCCTTACTCTCCTGCACTTCATATATCCATCTTCCCTTCTCAACTGCCTTCCCTGTGGATTTCAAACTACATCATCATATTTAAAGATTGTTCAGCCAGCTCCCACAATTGAGAAAGGTCAAATCCCAGTAACAAATTTATATGTATATGAATACCTCCTAGTGATCCTGTTTCTCTGATTAAACCCTGCATGATAAGGCAGATTGGGTTAACAAGAAGATGTATCTAAATCTAACTGGGAAAATAAGTGTAAGTGTACAGCTGGTGAAATACCAGTACAAAAAATAAATCCAATTTATGCTAGTGAAGGACTTTGTAGTTTTGTTGCTTACCATTTGCATTAGTTTCCTTGGTCATTCAGTAGTTGTTTCCTGTTCATGAAGGCAAACAGTTGGCCCAACAGTAATTCAGTTCAGTAGAAGTGGAAACATCATTTACTATTATTATTATTATCATCTAATGGTTTTTTTAGACCTTTACAGTTCAAATAATACTTGTTATTTTTTTCAGTGTTTGTTAGACAGGTACTACTATATCCATTTCATATATGAGAAAAGCTAATCAGAGAGGTGAGAGCTTTACTCAAGTGTGAGCCTTGATTTAAAGGAACTCACAGATTATGGAAGAATAGGCATTAGATAGCTAAGTAAAGTACAAGTTGGACTATGATGAGTACTAATATTAAGTTCCACTTTGGCCATACTTACCTTTGTAGTCACAGCCTTAGAGCAGTGCCTAGCATATATTAGGTACTCAGTATATATTATTAAATAGGTAAACAAATGAATGAATAAGTATAATTTATAATTTAGGTATAAACATGGGATCAGAGAGGTTAAAAAAGTTATTCTGATTAGAGGGATAAGAGAAGTAATTTGAAATGAACCTGAAGATAGAGGAAAATTTCAAAGTACAGAAGCTACATTTGCACATTTCTGTCAGACTTTTAAAATGTGACCACAGACCTGGACACTGGGCAGTTCCAATATTCTTCTGTAACTGGAATGAGAAAAGGTAAGTCCACAGAGAAGCTAAAGCCAGATTGGGAGGGATCTTAACTGATTTATCTTGTTAAGTTTTTTGTTTCGTTTTTTAACAAGTGGTAAGTATGTGAGTTTAATTGTAGAATAAGCCCTTCATAGTACACCTTTCTCTCTCCTGCAATATTTTATTTTGATATTATAGCTGTGAATGTTTGTTTTTTTGAATTTATAGTTCTCATGAATGCTTGCTTTTTTCCGTTAAAGACAGAAATGTGAACATCAGAACAACCATACACAGTCTGATCAATAACCTTTTGACATCACGGTGATTATAACGAAAATTTGAAATTTTGTCTTTGTGGGTATTCCAGTTTTAAGAAACATTAATTAAATATATTCATATTTTATCATACAAATACAATAAATTTTTTGATCAAAAATGGGATATTTTAATTTTTTCAAATTAAAATTTGAAACACATTATCCAGTGAAATGAAAGAAAGAGCAAGCGGTCTTCTTACGTCTTCTTTAGTTCTAATTCAGTTCAACCACATGTGCCGTGGCAGGCACTTTACTCCATCAATGACACGCCCAACTCTGTCATATGCCAGGGGAGATAAGAAATTGCTGCATTGGACTATATTTGGAGAATTTATTTATTTGTTTTTACTTTAATGTGAGAGACCTTAAAGTTTTTATTTTTTGGTCACCTTGCAGCAGTTCAGTAAGATGTGGCTGCTGCCTCCTACCAAAACCACTGTTTTGGGGAGGAAAGGAGCAGGGTGGGGAAGTGAGTAGAAGAGAGAAAGGTGTTAGAAAAGTTAGGAGTTTAAAATGTAATTACTTGAACTATTTCAAAATATGATTAAATTTTTGTTTTAATGTTTAAGCCCTTAAAAACAATTAGCAAGTTTTTAACTTTCGGAAAGTTAAAAATATGTGTGGGATGACATCATAAAGGCCATATATGACAAACCCACAGCTAACATCATACTTAACAGCGAGAAGCTGAAAGCTTTTCATCTAAGATCGGGAACAAGACAGGGATGCCCACTCTTTCCACTGTTATTCAACATAGTACTGGAGGTCCTAGCCACAGCAATCAGACAAAACAAAGAAATACAACGCATCCAGATTGGTAAAGAAGAAGTCAAATTATCACTATTTGCAGATGACATGATATTGTACATAAAAAACCCAAAAGTCTCCAAAACTACTAGAACTAATATCTGAATTCATCAAAGTTGCAGGATACAAAATTAACACATATAAATCTGTTGCTTTCCTATACACTAACGATGAACTAACAGAAAGAGAAATCAGAAAAACAACTCCATTCACAATTGCATCAAAAAGAATAAAATACCTAGGAATAAACCTAACAAAGGAAGTGAAAGACCTGTACTCTGAAAACTACAAGACGCTCCTAAGAGAAATTAAAGAGGACACTAACAAATGGAAATGCATCCCATGCTCTTGGCTAGGTAGAATAAATATTGTCAAAATGGCTATACTATCTAAAGCAATCTACAGATTCAACGCAATCCCTATCAAAATACCAATAGCTTTCTTCAATGAACTGGAACAAATAGTTCTAAAATTCATATGGAACCACAAAAGACCCCGAATAGCCAAAGCAATCCTGAGAAGGAGGAATAAAACAGGGGGAATTACACTCCCTGACTTCAAGCTCTACTACAAAGCCACAGTAATCAAGACAATTTGGTATTGGCACAAAAACAGACCCACAGACCAGTGGAACAGAATAGAAAATCCAAACATTAACCCAAACATATACAGTCAATTAATATTTGATAAAAGTGCCTTGGATATACAATGGGGAGATGACAGCCTCTTCAGCAGCTGGTGTTGGAAAAACTGGACAGCTACATGTAAGAGAATGAAACTGGACTACTGTCTAGCCCCATACACAAAGGTAAACTCAAGGTGGATCAAAGACCTGAATGTAAGTCATGAAACCATAAAACTCTTAGAAAAAAACATAGGCAAAAATCTCTTGGACATAAACATGAGCAACTTCTTCATGAACATATCTCCCCGGGCAAGGGAAACAAAAGCAAAAATGAACAAGTGGGACTATATCAAGCTGAAAAGCTTCTGTACAGCAAAGGACACCATCAGTAGAACAAAAAGACATCCTACAGTATGGGAGAATATATTCATAAATGATGTATCCGATAAGAGGTTGACATCCAAAATATATAAAGAACTCACGCACCTTAACAAACAAAAAGCAAATAATCCAATTAAGAAATGGGCAGAGGACATGAATAGACACTTCTCTAAAGAAGAAATTAGATGGCCAACAGGCACATGAAAAGATGCTCCACATCACTAATCATCAGAGAAATGCAGATTAAAACCACAATGAGATATCACCTCACACCAGTAAGGATGGCCAACATCCAAAACAGAAACAACAACAAATGTTGGCAAGGATGTGGAGAAAAGGGAACCCTCCTACACTGCTGGTGGGAATGCAAATTAGTTCAACCATTGTGGAACGCAGTATGGAGGTTCCTCAAAAACTCAAAATAGAAATACCATTTGACCCAGGAATCCCACTCCTAGGAATTTACCCTAAGAATGCAGCAGCCCAATTTGAAAAAGACAGATGCACCCCTACGTTTATTGCAGCACTATTTACAATAGCCAAGAAATGGAAGCAACCTAAGTGTCCATCAGTAGATGTGGATAAAGAATATGTGGTACATATACACAATGGAATATTATTCAGCCATAAGAAGAAAACAGATCCTACCATTTGCAACAACATGGATGGAGCTAGAGGGTATTATGCTCAGTGAAATAAGCCAGATGGAGAAAGGCAAGTATCAAATGATTTCACTCATCTGTGGAGTATAAGAACAAAGGGAAAACTGAAGGAGCAAAACAGCAGCAGACTCACAGAACCCAAGAATGGACTAATAATTACCAATGGGAAAGGGACTGGGGAGGATGGGTGGGAAGGGAGGGACAAGGGGGGAAAAGGGGCATTACAATTAGCGGATGTAATGTTGGGAGGGCACGGGGAGGGGTAATAGGGTTGGTGGGGGGTACCTGATGAAGTGGGTAGTTTAATATTGCACATGTAATTGTAGATTAGTGATACCAAAGTAAATTATAAAAAAAAATAGGTGTGGGATGACCACTAGGGCAAAACTAAAGTTGTATGTACATTGTGCTATTAGTCCTGAGGCCAAAAGCATAGCTGAGGGCCTATTTGATTAACATGATATCATAAGGATTCAGAAACAGTATAAGTCATGGAGGTTATTCAGTATATGATGGTAGGACAACCAGGAAACCCAGCTGGAAAGAATTTAAGTTAAAGCTATACCTCACTTCCTGGTGTGCGAGGATATATTCCAAATGGATCATAGGTTTGAAAATAAAAAAACAAACAAACTATTAAGATACACTACAATAAACTGCAAGACTTATTTTATAACTGTGGCAGGGGAGTGGGGATACAAAATTCAGAAGGCTTAAAAACACTCGGTAACATAAAAAATGCAACATTTCTACACAGTAAAAGTTACCATAAAGAACAAATGATAAGACAAATGACAGTTCATATCATGCTCATGATTCTAATTCTGTGATACAGAGAGTGGACTTAAAAAAAAACCGCTGAACATAGTCTAAGATGAGATAGTGCACAAAGAAAATGCAATCACCTCTTAATTTGATGAGCAAATCCTCAACTTCATTTATTTAAGAGAAATGGACATTAAAATTACAGTTTGGGCACTTTCTACCCTTTAGAATGAAAAAAATAAGGATGTGTGTACTATGTTAATAAGGATGTGGACATAAGTACTTTTATTCCTCCCTGGGAAGGGTATAAATTAGCACAACTTTTGTGGTATTTTTTAATCTTTTTTGATTAACCCAGGGTAAAAAATTCCTTTTACATTGTAACCCAGTACATTCACGCATATAGAACTGCACCAAGTTTCACAAAAGAATACTTACAGTTACTGCATATTTTATACTGGTATTTTCTATTTTTCTCTTTTCCTTATCTCTCCCTCCCTCCCTCTCTGTTCTTTTTTTGATTTGTTTTCTACTACTGATTGTAAGCCATGAAAAATATTTCTCTAGGTTGCTAGGAGAGGAATCTACAGTTTGGAAAACAGTGCTCCATTGGCAGTGCTTTAGATTTCCTGGTGCTCCACCTTATATCCTCTTGGCTGGTGTGTACTCCAGCCATGAGCTGCACGTGGGTGTCAACTGACAGCACTTCCCTTTAGCCACATAACACATATTTCTCACTTTCTGTCCTGAGACTTCACTGCTGCACCACCCGGGGTACCTACAGCTCAGCAATTCTGATACTTGTGCTAACTTGGGAGGCAAAAGGAGTTAAGCCCCCAGAGGACAAGCTTGACCTGTCAGAGATGGGAGCCAATGGCTAGATGTTTCCCTATTCTGTCCCTTGGGTAGATAATTCAAAGCACAGCCTTTGTTACTCCTCAGAGGATTCCCAGCAAGATCGAGCCCCAGTTGCTAATAATAGTATAATACTGAATGCTAGATCAGTGCTTCTCAAACCTTAATGTGCATACAGAACACTTCAGGATCTTGTTTAAATGTAGATTCTAATTTAGTAAGTCAGGGGTGGAGCCTGAGATTCTGTATTTCTGACAAGCTCTAGGTGATGATGTGAATCACACTGAGTAGCAAGGAGCTAGAAAACAGACTCTCCCACTGGCTTTCCATATTTCAGTCTCCTAGCTTCACTGACCCAGTGCCTCAGATTCTCTTGGGATCATTTCCCAAAAAAAGTCATCTATATACAGACCTGTTTCTCAGGCTCAGCTATTAAGCAGAACCCATGCTAAGACAAGTAGTATTGACCCAACAATTCTATTGCTAGGAATTTATCCTATAGAGTCATAAACATATGTGTGAAATAATGTTATCGACAAGGTCATTCATTACAACATTGTAATAGCAAAATATTGGAAACAATGTAAATATAAGTGTAGACATAGTTAAATGATTTATGGTAATCCATATTAAATGCATATTACAGACTATTACATAGCTATTAAAAAGTAACAGCTTATATTCTGATAAGAAAAATATTCAAGATGTATGCTAGGTTTATACAAAAGGCAAAGTACAGAATACTGTTCATATTAATACTTCCATTAGAGTAAAATAAAGGAAATATTGCACATATTTTGTTTGTATATGCATAAAATAACTCTGAAAAGGTACAAAAAATAAATAATATTGACTGGGAAGAGAGAAAATAGGTAGCTTGGGAACAAGAAGGAGAAGATGACTTTTCTTAATTGTGCCCTTTATATATTGTTGAAGTTAGAACCATATGTTAACTATTGAATTAAAATTTTATGTGCTTGGTCTAGAAGTATATTTTCTTCCTTCTTTGAACCTCAAACTGCTCTAACATTTAATGTTGTCATATATTCAGATCAGTATGGAATAAGATCACATACCACCTTCTCATTTATGTCCATATTTTAGTTTTCCAATATTTCCAAGCTAAATGTTGACAACTATTCAGTGTATCTGGATTAAAAAATATATATTACCATTATGGCAGGTGACATTACATGTGTAGTAAGTACCTTGTAGATACCTGCCAAATTTATCTGAATACCCTACATTTGGCTCTACTAACCAGAACAATCCCTATAGCAGAGCAAATTTGACTTACTGCCTAAAACTCTAGTGACTGCAGTTACTCAGGAAGTCACCAGAGGAGGAAAGGATGATGATACTAAAAAATAAAAAAGACTTGAATTACAGCAAAGTATGATTTTTTTATTTTAATAAATAAAGCAGGGGAAATATGAATACATTTTAAAATAATTGTTGGTAAATGGGTGAATTTTTAAAGCTTTGATGTCAAGGATTAAATTTAATTTAGTTTAGGAATTCACTTAGAGACCCTCAGTCTCTGATGATGCTGAAAGATCAACAAAGATTTGAGTGCCTACTATGACCCAGTTTTATACTAGGCTCTGGAGATACAATTGTGAGGCAAACAGACATGGTTTCATGCTCAATAAGCATTCAGCCTAGTGAGAGACACAGATATTAATCAAATAGTTACGTTCATGATTGAATAATTACAAGTGAATGACGTGCTCTAAAGGAGGGACAGGTTCTCCGATGACGGTATGAAAGGAATTTGATATAGGCATAGAAATCTGGGAAAATACAGTGCTTTGAGATCTGAAACATACAGGGGGTGTGCAGAGTTTACATCATGCAGCCTATGTTAAGGTGTGTCATTTCCAGATTTATCAGTTACCTATTGCCATGTAACAATCCAAAAACCAAGTGGCTTAAAACTACAATTTATTATTTCTCACAATTCTGTAGGTTGACTGAATGATTCTTCTGATCTTTCCTGAGCTCAATCTTGGAGGTCCTTGCAGCTGGTAGTTAATTTGGAGGCTGTGTCTTCAGCTCCATGCAGTCTTTCTTACCCAGCTTCTTTATGCCTTGTGGCTTCTTGAGGTCTAGGCTCTGGAACTTGCACAGTGCCGCTGTGTGCAAGCAAGCAGGTGAAAAGGACAGTCTAGATTCGAGGAGTGAGGAATTAAAATCTACCATTTGATGGATGGAGCTATAGGGAATTTGTGACCATGTTTTTCAATCTGCTATAGTCTATCAGATAAATACTTATTCAGTAAACAGCTATTTACTAAGCACTGTTTAAAGAACTACAAATCAGACATGAACAAGATATAATAATATATACGTTACCATTTTTTCATTTTCCTTGGAGCATGTAGTATTTATGAATTGTCACTCCATTTTCCATAGAGATCAGTATTTATGAACATCTTTCTTCCTATGGTACAAAAATGAATCATTATTTTTTTTAATATAATAATTTATTTTATCATTAATTTACAATTACATGTGCAATATTACGATTATTAAACTACCCCTTCATCAGGTCCCCCCCACCAACCCCATTACAGTCACTGTCCATCAGCGTAGTGAGATGCTATAGAATCACCACTTGTCTTCTCTGAGTTGCACTGCCCTCCCCGTGCCCCCCCAACATTACATCTGCTAATCGTAATGCCCCTTTTTCCCTCTTATCCCTCCCTTCCCGCCCATTTTCCCCAGTCCCTTTCCCTTTGGTAACTATTAGTCCGTTCTTGGGTTCTGTGAGTCTGCTGCTGTTTTGTTCCTTCAGTTTTTTTCTTTGTTCTTATACTCCACATATGAGTGAAATCATTTGATACTTGTCTTTTTCGGCTTGGCTTATTTCACTGAGCATAATACCCTCTAGCTCCATCCATGTTGTTGCAAATGGTAGGATTTGTTTTCTTCTTATGGCTGAATAATATTCCATTGTGTATATGTACCACTCTTCTTTATCCATTCATCTACTGATGGACACTTAGGTTGCTTCCATTTCTTGGCTATTGTAAATAGTGCTGCGATAAACATAGGGGTGCATATGTCTTTTTCAAACTGGGCTGCTGCATTCTTAGGGTAAATTCCTAGGAGTGGAATTCCTGGGTCAAATGGTATTTCTATTTTGAGTTTTTTGAGGAACCTCCATACTGCTTTCCACAATGGTTGAACTAATTTGCAGTCCCACCAGCAGTGTAGGAGGGTTCCCTTTTCTCCACATCCTCGCCAACATTTGTTGTTGTTTGTGTTTTGGATGTTGGCCATCCTCACTGGTGTGAGGTGATATCTCATTGTGGTTTTAATCTGCATTTCTCTGATGATTAGCGATGTGGAGCATCTTTTCATGTGCCTGTTGGCCATCTGAATTTCTTCTTTGGAGAAGTGTCTATTCATGTCCTCTGCCCATTTCTTAATTGGATTATTTGCTTTCTGTTTGTTAAGGTGCATGAGTTCTTTATATATTTTGGATGTCAACCCTTTATCAGATACGTTTTTTATGAATATATTCTCCCATACTGTAGGATGTCTTTTTGTTCTACTGATGGTGTCCTTTGCTGTACAGAAGCTTTTCAGCTTGATATAGTCCCACTTGTTCATTTTTGCTTTTGTTTCCCTTGCCCGGGGAGATATGTTCATGAAGAAGTTGCTCATGTTTATGTCCAAGAGATTTTTGCCTATGTTTTTTAAATGAATCATTATTAATAAAATATTAAAAGAAGAGTTTTACCTAATTAGTGTGGAGGAAGAAAATCACTGGGGGTTATAAGTAATTTTCAGCCTTTCTAAATTTGTAATAAAGAACATGTGTTTTACAGTCAGAAAAAAATTAAGGGTATATCAGTGTCGTTCTGCACTTATGCCTGATATCTATAAGCACAGAAGTTAAATTAGTAGTGCAAATCTCAGGGAAGTAAGTTTTTCTTTGCAATTGTATTATGACTTTGCTCTCGGGTAAAATAATGACAGATATCAGGTACCTGGAATTTTTTTTTTTGTAGGAAACATCACAAGAAAACAAAGTATTTGATCTGCTTAGTTATTTTATGAACAGTGATCTAACATTTTTCCCCCAATATTTTTTAAATTATAAGAATGATAAGAATGCTGCTTTTCTTCTGATGGAAAGTGACAGGCTGCTCATCAGTTTACCCAGAGTGAAGTGGACAGAAGTAACATTGACTATGGCATCTCAGCTTCAAGAAGAATGTATTGCATTCATTATAAAAAACTTCAGCAGGATCATTAAGAGTGAAAATTTTGCTCTTCTCTTACAGGTACTACCACTAAAATTATATCCTATTTTTGTGTTCTAATTATGTAAGAGTTTTTAAAATGCAGGTTGCCTTTGATTAAATTGGTATGACTTAAATAAATTCCTTAGCAGATGGCATGTTTGCATCGGATTTGGAGCAGTGATGGACAGGATATTTGGCTCACAGGATAACAAAGGCAGGAGGGGAGATTTGAGTGCCCTGGCAAGGCGCAGTGTAACTGCTCAGCAGTAGCCCTCATCAGCATAAGATATATTGTAGAAACCAGTCACAAAGATACTGTTTGGTCATTAACTCAATTATGGTCCATGCAGAATTGTCCGTCATACTGGGGACCTATTTTCTCTAAACATAGTTTTTAAATAAAGAGCTTATATTACCTATTTCTAGGTTCTGTTTTGAAGACTATTTTGGTTCTTAAGAATGTGTGTGTGTGTTTGTGTGTGTGTGTGTGTGTGTGTGTGTGTGTGCTCACACAGATTTTTAACCAAGGAAAGGAATTATAATAATAGTTATTATAATGATGTAATTATAATAGTTATATTACTATTAACAAAGGAAATAAGATTTGTGGTTGACTTCAGCCAGTAATGAGGAATGGACTGCTGTTATGCCAGACCTGTACATTTCTTACACGTTTTATAGGTATTCCTATTAAATACCAATTTCTGTGTCTTGTAGTCACAGGCAATGAGCAGCACAGCTGATCTGTTGGACAAAATTTTAAAAGCAATTGAAGAAAACATTACCACTGAGAATAGTTGCTCTTTTCTTATGGCTCTGGACACATTACTGAGCTCTGACAGTACAAAGGAAATGGTATTGAATATAATAAAATTCTTTAAAATGATAGAATATTTGAACTATTTTCAGATTTTTAAATATATTCATATTTTAAATGTTGCGTGATTTGTTGAAACTAAATGATGGATCCCTGGGGATTGGTTATATTCTCTACTTTTGTGTATTTTTGGAGTTTTCCGTAATAAAAATTTTTTTTGATTTCATACCACCAAATGGACTATTATAAGGCTTCAGAATTTGGCAGTTTGGCTGGCTAATTCTAAACACAGTTTAGTACTTAGCAATATTAATTGGTACATCATAACAAGTATTTTCCTCTGGCCACTACATTAGATTTCCTAAATATAAAACTTACGTAGAATTTGTAAGTTTTTTTTGGATTTATAATCATCAGTGTCTTTTATTTTTATAATATATTCTTAATCCTTATCTTCAGAAAAAATCATATTTAAAATTGAATTGACTACTAAGAAAGCAAAATTAAAGTATTATTTGTTTTTAAATGCAATTAATCAATGGAACAAGCTAACTGAAAATATTTACATTTTGTATTTGTTCAATAAGAATGATAAAAATTTCATCATATTTATTACTATTGCATGCAGTATTTGACCTTGTAATGTCATAGTTGATTTGAAAAGGTATTCATGTAAAGGCCATTGGTCGTTTAAAATAATGTTTGGTGGAAAGGATCAGGTATCATTCATGTTCAGTATATAATTCTGTTGAGCAGTAAGCCTTCATAAATGTTCCCAGCGATGAAAACAATCTAAGTGATGACATCATTGATGTAGCTTAGGAGTAAGCAGATTTGGAAAGGAATAATGACTGGTTGCTATGACAATGTGGCTCTCACCAGCTGCTGATTTGTTGCTTGAACACAGGGTTTTACGTGCAAGATCCAGGCTCTGCGTGATAAGCTGTGGATCTTCCTGGTTCAGTCTTTCTATGCTGTTCGTCACACAGAAAGCTGGAAGCTGATGAGCACAGATGATCAACAGAAAATCCAAGCAGGTATGTTAGTCTTGAGATTTTTTTATTCTTTTATTATGATCTTTATGACAAGAGTTATTTTGAGGGGATTCTAGTAAGTGGTAGGATTAATTTTGTTTGCTTCTGTTCAATAATAGCTTGCTAACTGAAACTAGTGAGAGTATGTTTAGGCAGTTTTACTAAATCATGGGTTTTTTTTGCTGTTCTTAGAAAATGAAACTCATTTCCTTAATATATATATGTGTGTCTGTATGTGTGTTGTATGTATATATATAAAATTTTAGTCCTACTCTATGTTAGCAATAATGTTCGAGCCTAATTTGCTTAAAAGGATTCTTGTAAAGAGATTAGAAGTACAGGGAAATGTAATCCACATAGAACAGATTACAAAACATACGTTCTCTCTCTTTTTAAATGTATTTTGCCATAAACCTTTTCCATCTTTTGCATATGACATCATTTCTTGTGGTTTCGCCTAGATTAGATGGTTTATTTCACAATTGATTGGTTCAGTGATATGGTGTGTGCTATTGCGGAGTGTCCCCCAGGAGCCACACAGTGGTCTCTGACATTTAATAGTACCATTTGAAACATTAGCATTAAACAAAAGATGTATAATGCTCAGAATGTTTGTTTGTTTCAAAAATATTAAAATTTTGAGGGTGTGGAACTAAAAATGGCTTCATGACTGTTTTTTGGGTTAAAGCAGGTGCCTCAGAAAAAATATTGGCAGATTCAGCAAGTATACTTTTAAAAACATTTTAGTTAAGAGACTGTATTTTGTGAAGCAAACGTTTTGTACTATAACACATGGAAGCCTTATATGATATAATATAATCTTGACAGTACATTATACATAGATATGTTACATTCTCTAATGGTATAGCCAGAATATGATTTGCTCTGTCTTGGGTTATGAGCATAATATGATAGTGTAGCTAGATGTGATCTGAAGAGTATAGTTTTCAAAGAAATTCCAACAACATAATGAAATAACAAAAATCATGAGATGGTCTTTAGAAATTAGAAATTTCTTCCTTGTGACTATTTCTGTACTGATTTTTGAAAGTTTATCTTTACTATAAAATCTAATATATTATGAAGAAATAAGATTGGCATTCCATGAGTAGGTGTCGTTCAACTCTCCTCTAATTGGTAGTAAACTTTATTTTTCTCCATTTTAGAGGATTTCATAATTAAGCTGGGCCTCAACAATGTTCTTTATATTTATTCTTGAAAGTGCTAATTAAAAATACATATAAATATATATACCTACATATATGTAAAACAATATTATTGGTAATTGTACTACTGGTCAGAAAGAACTTTTCAATCTAATGTCAGTGTAATAGTAATCTTTTAAACCTTAAATATGTTGAATTATAATGAGCCCTGACTTATGGATAATTACTGCATTGGGAAACCCCAGATAAAAGAATGATTCTAGGTTACCTTTGTTAAAACATTTCTTATATTCTAGTTAAGTTACTGACCTTTGGGAGAAGCCTTATATTTCTTCTTATGTAGTATTGTGCAAAGTCATTTGCTTAGTACAAATCAGTTCTTATAATGCCATTTCCAGGATCCTGCTTTGTCTTATATAGCACAGATCCTATAGAATAGAGATAAAAGATGCATAGTAGAGTTACAGATAATTTATTTTTCGTCAGTTGTTTTAATAAAAATCAGATCATTTTTAGAGATATGTATTTCTTCAAAATATATTTTAAAGCCCCATAACCTTCAGAAGGAGGAAATACATTACCTAAACTATATAGTACTCATCCCATTATCTGTTCTCCTGGTATCATTCAAATTCTTATATGAAAAAAAAATATATGTGAGCTCTCCAATAATTCCCATATAAGCCTAATCTATAAAATGAATTTTTATGTAATTCTAAAAAGAATGATATGGGTTTGAGGATTGTTTCATATTTTATTTTCAGCAGAACCTGATTCCTTTCTCTTCTCTTTCCCTCTTGGTAATGACTTGCCTGCAAAACCAGAAAATATTTGCAGTTAATATCATCAGGGTATTTTTACAGTTTTTAGGATATTTTCTCATGTAATCGTTTACAAAATATTACATTTGCCACAACCTGTAATTTTTTGAAATTTGGAAAACTAAATGAAATTTATCTCTAAAATTTCACAGCTTGAGAAAATTCTGTTTTTTTGTAAATGTATAAATTCTCTCATGAGATTGTACATTTCTTATTTATTAATCTTAACATAAAATGCAAAGGAACCAGGAAATAAGATGAAAATAAGGTTCTTTAAAAAATAAAAATTGTAAGCTATAATAGGGAATTATTTATATGTACTTAATTGTTTTCAGACTCTTTAAAGTTATTTCCATCAAAACATAACCTTTTTCTGCTGGCATACTCTTTACTTTTATGGTGATAATAGTGTTTCGTGTAAAAATAAATTCCTGTTTCTTTTCTGCAGCTGCATTCGACAAAGGTGATGATCGAAGGCTTGGCAAAAAGCCTATATTCAGTAGCTCTCAGGTAAAAATTTTAAATTTTATAGGTCCAAATGAAAAAATACACCAAATAGTTTAAATTTTATTATTTTATATTTCAGAATAATTTTTAAAAATCTATTTTATTAATGAAAGCTGTTTCTTAATGAAAGTACTTTTGAGTCTTTTTAAATCAAGTAAACATTCCATAAATTTTTAAATGATGTGAATTTTGATAGTGAGCTGGCTTAGGGAGTGAAATATTGCCTACTTTTTTATGTCTTTGAAAACTTTTTTGGCAACTAATATATTGGAGCTATTCCAGTAGATCTAGAAAATTGTCTAGAATTCTAGACCTAATTCCATGTGTATTTTTCTAATTAACCTACTTCTTACAAAAGAGGACTTAGTTGTCTCAGTTTTCTATATACTAAGATTTTAATTCACATAATATATTTCTGGTGTGAAAAAGCAGTTAGTACCAAGAGTATACTTTTGTTTTACCTTTAAAGTTACTTGGCGTGCTTCTATGAGGTATCTGCAGTAGTTAGACTCAGAAACAAGAAGTGGAATGGTGGTTGCTATGGGCAGTGGGGAACAAGGAAAAAGGAAATTGTTGTTCAAGGGTACAGAGTTTCAGTCGTGCAGGATGAAAAAGTTCTAGAGATATGTTGCACAAACAAGGTGCATATAGTTAACATAACTGTACTACGCACTTAAAAATGGTTAAGATGGTAGATTTTATTTTTTACCATGCACAGTGTTACTTGGTGTTGTTTGTTAAAATGTGAAATACGTTTTCTTCCCTCAGAATTTTATTAATGGTGGTAGAGTTTCAAGCTAACTTACAGATGGTCACTTAGTAATATATGGAGTATGAAATTATACTAACTTAGTACATGTATTCCTGTGATATGGAGACACATACTGAGAGTTTCAGTTTGGGATGCAAAGAACATACTGCCCTTGCAGAGAAGAATAGGAAATCTTTCTTCTTCATCAGCCAGTAGACAGGAACTCATAAACCCCAAGCCACAACTGAGAGCTCTCATGGCTTAAGGCAAAGGTCGAGTTCCCAATATCATGGGTGAGAAACTGTGAGACACTGGAGATTTTTGCCAGCAAACCTCCTAGGACGATTTCCCAAGGTATATTCCACAGCATACCAGCTCCATCATATGCTCCATCTAAGAACATCTAGTGTCAACTAAGTCTGAGAATTGTTATACGTGATAGCACCTCTTAGAAACTAATGATGCACATTAGCACCTTAAAAGCTCTGAGAAATACAATACTATAGTGAAGAACATTTTTGAATTATTTTACCCAGAATTTCCCCATATTTTATAACCGTGGAATGCCACTAGATTTCCCTTCAGTTCCACCTCAGTATATTATATAGTTCCACAGAACATACTCTAGGAAATGGTACATTAGGGCATTTTTTTCCATGTACAGTTCCCTGTTACACCTACTGTTTTTTTTAAGGCCCCCAGGAATGAGCCTTCCTGCTTTCCTTTCTTCTCTTCTGCTAACTGTTACCAACCAGGCTTTTCCTCTGTCCTTACCTTAACGCAAAGTGGAACAAAGTATTATTGCTCTTCCTTACCTTCCTGAAAACAGGAAGGAAACAGGGTGCTATGTTTCCTTCAAAAGGGCGGTAGTATACTGAAATGGGCGCTGGACACAGAATCAGAAGAGTTCAAATCATGACTTCACATTTATTGTCTGTGTCATCTATGAACCTTAGTTTCATTATCTGTAAAATGGAGTAATAAAACCTAACAGGATTATTGTGAAAATTAAGTGAAGTAATTTATGTGCAGTTATTTAGTGTGTAGTAAATACTCAGTAAGTGTGCCATGAATAAATGTATATTCCAAAAAGAAATGAGATCTGCTGGAGGTGGGAGAAAATTAATGAGATAAGACAGAGCGAAAGGTTTAAGAAGAGTGCTTTTACTGAAATACTTAAGGATAGAATTAATTATATGATGTCTGGGAATTTCTTTAAAATAAAATGAAGGTAGTTATATATGAAAAAAAAAAAAAGAAAGTTGGCCTAGAGCTGATAAGCTGGCTAATAGGTACATGGGGGTTCATTATATTGTTCTGTCTTCTTCTGACTATGTTTAAATTTTTCTATAATACAGAGTTAAACAGAAAAGGAATAGTACAAAATTGAAAGGATATCTAAGAGGAATGCTTCTCATTTTTGTCAATAGCATGTGATGACCTTTCTAGTTGGCCATTTGAATATAAGATATATATGTAAAGTTTGCAATTGTAAGTCAGAGACTGTCTAGAAATATCAATACATTTAATCCTCATCGTGCTATACTATGTTAATGTGAAATTTCTAAAGGAATGTAGTTACCTCATATACTAGATAGATCTCACCCATAATAGGATGCTTTAAGATAGATTCAAGGATAGAGTAATTAAGTGGGATCAGTTTTAATGGTGGGAAGAGGTCTAAAATCAGAAGTCTACCTGGTTTTAAAATAGAGAAATTATATTTTGAGCTAAGATTTGATCAGGAAACAAAAAATAAGAACCAACCCTATTTTATCTTTACAAATATATAGAATCCTAGAACTCTGCACTGAATAAGACTATTCTCCACCCTGAAGACATGCCTAACCCAGAGATGTTAATGACTTCTTAAACATCCAAAGTCAGTTAGAGGCAAAGCGAGGACAGGATGTAATAATTCCTTTATTAGTGTACCTTGCTTTTTCCTAAACTTAGCCAGTTTATTACTTATTATGAATGTTTGTATTAATCTTGAACAACACAGGGGTTAGGGGTACTGACCTCTTGCACAGTCAAAAATCCATGTATAATTTTTGACTCTCCAAAAACTTAACTGACAGCTTGCTGTTGGCTGAAGCCATATTGATAACATACACAATTAACCCATATTTAGTATGATATATTTTTATATACCATATTCTTACTATAAAGTAAGCTAGAGAAAAGAAAATGATTTTCAAATTGTCACAATTTCCAAACATCTTCCAGTCTATTTACTGCAGAAAATCCATGTATAAGTGGCATGTGCAGTTCAAACTATGTTGTTCAAAGATCAACTGTATATGTTATCTTTACCTTGAACAACTTTTAGGGTAATTAGAAGCTTTCTATATCTAGAAATAATTAGACCTTGAGCTGTGCATCAATATGCTTAGGTTTAAGATCAGTCATCACAATTTTTTGAGTATCCAGTATGTGGTGGACACAGTGCTAAAGCATACAAAGATGAAGACCACACAGAATCTGCCTCATACCTCTACAATCTCATAAAGCTTTCCAAAGAGGAGGAAAAATGTTTTTACACAATGGCAATATAATCTTAAAACTTTATTTTACAATTCCTACCAATTTTTAACTTTTTGTTGTTCCCTTCCATAGAAAGTTGGTTCAAACCAAAATGATGAAGTAGGTGCATTTGTCTTCAGTGTTTTTCTATTTTCCCCATTTTACTTATTTCACCTATTTCCTCCACTTCCTCCAGATAGCCAATACTGTATTACTATCTTCTTTCTTCCAAAAACCAAACTTTTCAGATGTAATGTGTTATGTTTCCAAGGGGATTTTTTTTTAAACACAACTGAATCTTTAGTGATAAAATTTCTGGCACTTGAGATAGGATTGAAGGGAGAATTTTGGTGAAAATCTTTATAATGTCTCTCAAATTGCATACAACTTAGATAGGTAGCTGCTTAAAGCAGTAAATCATGAACTCTAAGTCCTAGTTTCATCCCTTGTCAGCATGGACCTTGGGTAAATCACACACGTGCTTTAATCCCTAGTTTCTTGTCTAAGAAATGGACATAACAACAGGAGCTTCTCCTAGGATTGTTGTGAAGGTTTAGTGAAATGATGTATGAAGGGGTTTTAGCACAGAATCTGTTAATGGGCCCTCAAAAAACAGTGAATATTGTTCTCATTCACCTCAAGGCATCCTGACACCTTTAGATATTAATCTCTACCATAACTTCATAAACTTTAAATACTATGGCTTTTTAAATAGTATTGCCTTTTAATTTTTTATGCTGTATTTCAGATTTGATTCAGGTAATGTGGCCAAAGACATATTCAAAGGTAATTCAAGTTTTATGGATAAGTAAGCTGTGGTACATATGTATAATGGATTATTACTCAACCATACTTGCCATTTACAATACAGATGAACCCAGAGGTATTTTGGGCTAGTGAAATCAGAGAAAGATAAATACCATATGATTTCACTTATATGTGGAATTTAAAAAACAAGACCTACAAACAAAACAGAAATAAACTGATAAACACAGAGACCAGACTACTGGTTGCCATAGGGAACAGGGGTAGGGGATGGGTAAAATAGGTTAAGGGGGAAAAAATTAGTGAAAATATTTGATACCTTGATCTGGGTGATGGTTATATGAGTGTATGCAATATGCCAAAATTCATTGAGCTATACACTAAGATTTGTACATTTTATTTTATGTACCTCAGTTTAAAAAAATACATAGTCCAAGTTTTGAGTGGTCCTAAATCATTATGTGAACTTTGCTTTTTCCTCTTTGAAAACTGGCTTGTTGACACACAATAGATGTCGAAGACTTCAGTCAAGTTACAGAGTATTTTTTTTTCTTCTTTGTAGCAAAGGAGACAAGTTTCTGACTCTGGTGTTATAAAAAACAAATTTTGGAAAGGAAATAACAAGAAAGAGTGTTGGAGTCACACCTCTACTAATCAAGAGATGAAATCAGATGGATTAGTAGCATCAGGACATTCATCAAGTATGAATAGAACTACTGTAAGTACAACTTTGAAGCATGATAATTTAAAAGAAAAGGATGGTACAAAAATAGCATCAAAAATTACAAAAGAATTAAAAACTGGTGAAAAAAATGTCTCTGGAAGGCCAAAAGCCATAATAAAGCCCCAAACAGAAAACAACGATAATGCAAAGCCAGGAAACATGTCACCTAGACAAGCTGTGGAAAGAGCAACAGCAGCAAATGGACAGAAACATTCAGTAAATGGGAAAGGAATGAGAAATCAGGAAGGGAGAATTACAGGAGCCAGACCCAAGGTACTCACTGGGAACCTAAATGTGAGAGCCGAAGCCAAGCCTGCGAGGAGAGGGACGGGGAAAGAGTCTCCTTGCGGCGGCGCTGCGGATCGGTCCCGCAGAGCTGCAGATTCCCGGAGGGGATCATTCATGCCCACCGAATGCCTGGGTGACTCACAGGAGAATGGATCAATAGGGGAGGAGACGTCTTCTGGTCGTAAACAGTCTCTTCGTGAATCTCCAGGACGGACAATGAAAAACAGTGTAGAAAGTATCAAAACTTCCACTATAGGTGAGTTTTAGTACTCTGTTTTAGTAGCTCCTAGCAATTAAAGTTCCTAGAAAAAGATGAATCTGACTTTTACTTAGTTTCAACTGCCAAAAAAAGTATTTATGTATTCCTGCAACCTGAGAGAAAACACACTTCCTTCCACATTAACACTTAATTTTGTATATAGTGTCTGACCAGTGAACTTACACATATTTTTACATATTTAGTGTTCTGTCTCCTGACTCACTTTTTCTTAATTTACAGTATCAAAATCTCAACCTGTTTCAAAAGTTACCAATGGAACTCCGAATAAAAAAAGCGGCCACGAACAAGAAACAAGACTTAATCAGTAAGTCTTCATTCATTGCTTTATCTATACATTAGCTTTCTCTGAAAGTTAGTTGTATACTAATTTCTAGTTAAATATTTTTAAGACATCTTCTTTGTTAGACAAGTTAATGTATTTCATAATGATATTTTAGAACTTATTTATTAAAAAGTATATTCATAAAAAATATTCATGCAAAATGATTGATGCAAAACAGTAGAAAAAGAATATATTTGTGACACTTGATTGTATCTGATCTAGTTTTATAAACCTAATGACTTACAAGCATATTTTTTCTTATATTTTCAGAGATATATTTTTTATTTCTTTGAGAGAAAATATATTTTGTATATGGGTCTTTTAGAAGTTCATGTGTTCCAGGATAGGTAGGTCACAGGGAGGGCAGTACTGCATGGAGAAGACAATAGTGAGTCTAAGCATCTTACTGCCCTGACAGACAGTGACTGCAATGGGGTGGGGGGGGGGTGATTAATAATATGTGTGAATGTTGAAACCACAATGTTTTTCATGTGAAACCTTCATAAGATTGTGTATCAATGATACCTTAATTTTTTTTAAAAGTTCATGTGTTCAAATCTCCTTGTAATACTAAATGCAAATAATTTTTCTTAGTGTGCCAAAGAAGGTCACTAGCAAAGGATATAGTGATCCAGTACCACAGGCAATTTTAAAGAAAAGAGGAAATGGCAATGGATTTGCTACAGTTCAGCAGAGGACAAATGCCTCATCTAATCTTGCTAAAATTCAAGGTAAAGCTGAAACAGTCCTGGGTATTACATTACTTCCTTGTTTAAACTGAATAAGCAGAACTCTGATTTGGAACTTCAACAGCAAATAAATTATGGCATGGTTTCACTCATTTTATCTTATTTTATTTTTTATGTTTTTGGTTTTACTCATTTTATATTCATTTCTACTACAGAGATGAAATTTTTAGTTTTAGTTTCTAGTTTCTACTACATATCAGTTTTAGTTTGTACTGCATAGCTATAATAATAATGAAATGATAATAAGAATTTTTTTCATTAAAAATAGTTTTGTTCATGTCTGAGGGGAAAAAACAACAATTACAACATTTCTATTTTATGCTTAGCTTGATTCTTTATTCAGCTGTGTGGAACACAGTCTTTTTTTCCTCAAAAACTTCAAAGGGAAGACCTTTCCTGCTCTTTTGATACAAGAAAATCAGATGTTTCCACCCCGACATATTAATGCAAATCCAATTCTGGCATAAAGATCAAGGTTCTTGAGGAAGAAAGATCCTGTTTTAGTAATTTTACTAAGATGTTGGAATAGTTCCTTTGTATTTGTAATAGGAAAATATTTCCTTTTTTTATTTTATCATGTCACTAATTCCTAATCTGTAACTTCCCATTTGATCAGAGATATGTTACCATTTCATTGCTTTATTTTATTTTTTCTAAAGTAATTTAAGAACAAATATTGAGTTTCATGCACAGACTTAAAAGTATATTTTTAAATTTTCTTAGGATCTCAAGGAGAGTCACCAAATTCAGTAAGATCTTCAGTCTCTTCAAGGCAATCTGATGAAAATGTGACAAAGTTGGACCACTGTACAACTACACATAAACAGACACCTAAGAGAAAAATTGTCAAGCAAGGATACACAACTTTGCCTAAGGTTAATGCAAAAATAGTGGCAATGCCTAAAAACCTAAATCAATCTAAGAAAGATGAGACTTTGAATAGTAAAGATTCAAAACAGAAAATGCTTCTTGGACAGGTTATATTGAAGACTCAGCCTTCTCAAAAATCTTTAAAAAGTGAAACATCTGTTGTCCAAAAAAGTGTGCTTCCTAATGTACACGATAATAATAGCAAGGGCATTATTTCTGAACAGAAACCTCACAAACCTCTAATTAATCTCACACCTGAAATCAGCCGTATGGGAGTATTCCAGTCATCATGCAAACTTGACCCACACAAGCCAATAGACAATCAAGAAAAAGAGAAATTAGTGTTAGAAAGTCAAGATATTTCATATCTGGATAAATCAATAAAACATGAACTGGAATCAAAACAGATTTGTTCAGATAAAGGTGAAACAAAATTTTCCAGTCACAAAGACACAAATTGCAACACAGCTAAAATACATTGTCATTCTAATGGGAGTGATAATGTAGATCTAAAACTTCAAAGCACTGCTGCCCTCAAATCCATGACTTCAAATCCAAATGAAAACTCCTTGAACTCTAATTCAGTCTGTGGTTTAAATTCAGCAAATGCGGAGCAAATCCATTCACTATTGGATAGGGAGAATCAAGCAGGGAGAAAAGAAACAAACAAAAAACTAAGCATTAAATATGTGAAAGATGTTCTACCTTGTGTTTCTGAAAGGACAAATGGTACCTTAAATTCTGTTCAAGATGACAGAAACTCTAAAATTCATGTAGAAGAACAGACAGTTCCTAGTCAGTTGTCTGATGACTCTGCTGTGAATAAAGACAAACATGCCCCAGCTGGCTCGGCTGTGTCCTCTACGTGTGTTTTGGAACAAGTACCAGGAAAAAAATCTCCTAAAGACATGGAGACAACAGAAACGCCAGACAGCCATGGAAGTCCAGAGACCCCGCTCATGAGCCCCTGGAGTTCGAGCACCAGTGTCCTGCCTCCGAGAGAGAGCCCTGCATCTGACACAGGCAGTGCCGCCACTTCTTCTGACGACATAAAGCCCCGGTCGGAAGACTATGATGCCGGAGGGTCTCAGGACGACGACGGGTCCACCGACAGAGGCATCTCTAAATGCGGCACTGTGTTGTGCCATGATTTTCTTGGACGAAGTAGCAGCGACACGAGTACTCCTGAAGAATTAAAAATATATGATAGTAACTTAAGAATTGAAGTGAAAATGAAAAAGCAAAGTAGTAATGATCTTTTCCAAGTTAATTCGACAAGTGATGATGAGATTCCTAGGAAAAGGCCAGACGTCTGGTCTCGATCTGCTCTAATCCGCCCTAGGGAAAAAGAAAATATTCCACGAGGTAGTGTCCAGTTTGCTCAGGAAGTAGATCAGGTTTCTTCCTCAGCAGATGAAACAGAAGATGAAAGATCTGAAGCTGAAAATTTCTCAACATCTAACTCAGCTCCTCAACAGTTTCAGGGGATAATTAATTTAGCTTTTGAAGATGCAGCTGAAAATGAAAGTCAGGAGTTCTCTGCAACTAAAAATTTTAGAAGGTCCGTTTTACTTTCAGTAGATGAGTGTGAAGAGCTAGGTTCTGATGAAGGGGAAGTCCACACTCCCTTTCAGCCTTCTGTAGATTCTCTTTCTCCTTCTGATGTTTTTGATGTCATTCCTCATGAGCATCATGGAAGGACGTGCTATTCCAAATTCTCACAAGGAAGTGAAGGTAGTATTTTAGAATGTAAACAAGGTAAAGGCCATAGTGCATATCCAAATGAAAGCTCTCTCTGGGGTCCTAGTAGCACTGACTCTTCAAGAACAGATAAACAGAGTGCTTCAGCCACAGAAAATAAGTACACAATAGATGTTTTGTCCAAAGGAGGCAGACAACTTCTTCCAGAAGATAAAAAAGGAAACAGTGGAGGCAATGTAGATAGTGACTTTCAGCAATGCAGCAAACTCCCTGATAGTGATATAAAATCTCAAGGAAGGCCATGTCACTTGGAGCTTCATCAGAGAGAACCCAATTCTGACATACCAAAGAACAGCTCCACAAAATCTCTGGACTCCTGTCGGAGTCAGCTTCTGCCTCAGGAAGGTCAAGGGAAAGAGAACCATTCTACAGCTACCAAAAAAGCTAATGTTGCTTTTTCTGCAGGTAATGTACAGAAATAGAAATACTAAGTCCATAAGAAAATGAGTTTATAGACTTTCAAAGTTGTATGTAGTCCTGAATGTTATATTTTAATTAGATAGAATAATTACATAACAGATTGAAATTTTAAGTGAAAGCTTAAATTTCTTAGTAATATAAAAATTAGCTAGTTACTCTTTATTGTTTACTTAAAATCCTAGTGCAGAATTAATATCTAGTAAAACTTTTGATTATTAGAGCTAACCTACTGAGAGATTTTTACATGAAAAAATAGAGAAAACTTAGTTTAATATTGTTTAGTTATTTATGTCTAATTTAACAGGAATTCTTGTCTACCAGAAGTTTTATTATACATTGGATGTGATGTATGGTCTATGCTAGTATGTATCTAAGAGGGCTGTGCAATAACTATAGTAATGTGTAGCTGAAACCACTTAACTGTTTTAACTAGATTAATGATTACAATTTATATACATTTTACAGAGATTAAGACTTTCAGGATCACTATAATTCTATTCTAAATTTTTTAAATAAAAAGATAAATTTCCTAAAAGAGATTATATTTAAGAGTAATGCTAATATATGAAAAGAGCTCAGGCTTATTTCATATGTATAGATGATTTTCTGTCTAATTGTTTTGTGTGTTTTGTCTTCCTTATTACAGTAATTTGAAATAATGACCCAGATTTAATATGCAATAGTGGCTGATTGAGTAGCTATTGTATATGTGAACTAAGAAAAATACCGATCAATAGTTCCTGTTCAGCAAAATCATGAGAACTTGAAACTTGTACTTTTTTGTTTGTCCTTTTTTGCATCCCCCTTTGCATGTGCAATATACAAATAAGGCTTTAGATAAAGTGTATTTATTCCCTTTTGGAACTGACTTACCTTAAAAGTCACTATCAAATGACCGTGTGTTTTTTCCTCTTTAAGTTTCTATTGTAGTGAATTAGATATATGTGCACATTATATGTTTATGTTTAAATAATTAGTTTCCTGTATCACAAGTTTTCAAATTAAAGTATGGAGAGTTATTGCTGCCTATGTTGATTTTGCTGCTAAACATTATCCTTGAGGTTTGTTTTTAACAAAGAAAAAGAAATGCCTCAAAAATCTTGTCAATTTTGTATAAATGTTATTTTTCCTGTTCTATTTGTTTGGACTATACTGTTAAACTGTGTTAATAATGTTCTACAAAACTCTGAGGGGTACCAACATGTGCAGTTTTCACACTGTGTAGTATTATGAATTATTTCAGGAGACATAGATGATCGTGACACACTGTCACAGAGCTACTGTGACCATCGGCCTTCAAAAACCCTCTCTCCAATATATGAGATGGATGTAGCTGAAGCATTTGAGCAGAAAATGGGATCAGAAACGCACGTTACAGGCATGGATTTTGAAGATGATCACCACTTTGCAAAACAAGATTGGACATTATTAAAGCAACTGCTCTCTGAACAGGATTCAAACTTAAATATTACAAATTCTGTTCCTGAAGACTTAAATTTAGCACAGTATCTAATCAATCAGACACTACTTTTAGCACGAGACAGCTCAGAACCTCAGGGTAAAGCACATGTTGACACATTGAACAAATGGAGTGAACTAACCTCTCCACTTGATGATTCCTCAGCAAGTATCACCATGGCTAGTTTTTCCTCTGAAGAGGGTTCACCCCAAGGGGAATGGACGATTCTGGAACTGGAAACTCAGCATTAAAAGTATTAACACTTTGGAAAATTTTGAACTATGCCGCTGCTTTATTTTTTGATGCTTCTATTATGTCCAAATGACAATTGCATTAACCAGAGATAGACTGTCCTTAATATTGAGGGAGTCTTTCCACTTTACTGAGGTAAACATAGTTTATTTATTAATATGATATCACATATAGAAAAGTCTTTTTCTAAAATTTTTGAGCATGTTGTCTTATTAGACAAATTAGAAGACTTGTAAGGAAACCCATCCTTCAGTTTTCTTTTCTAACTCATCGGTTGTTACTTGTTTATCATTCAAGGATTTAAAATGTGAATGCACGAGTAGATCAGTACATTTACTTTTTGCTCTGCATATGGTAACATAGTAATTGAACAATAAAAACTTACTGTGCTTGTGTCAGTTTATGTACAGTTTATGTGTAACACTGAAACTCAGGTTGGTGTGCTTGAGGCTGATGGCCAAATATTAGCAAAAACCTTTGCTTTCCCAACAATTCAGGTCCAGGATATTGTGAAGTAATGCATCAAACTTCAATCACATTGTAACTAAAAGAAATTCAGAGAAAGACTCGTGCTCTTGTTTAAAAGAAGTGGGAAAATTGTCCATCTGTTCTATCTGTATAGTTACAGTTACTATCCATTTTCCATTCCATATTAGATTTGGGAACTGCACCTGCAACACACCTACACTAAATACTTACTTGAAAATGGGTACAAGAGGCATCTGAGTTACTGAGTTAAATTTGTGTGTCTGTGTGTGTGCACACGCGCACATGTGTATTTTTGCTTTTTACATGTGTCCATATACGCTAGTTCCTTCTTAATCAGATTGTCTTTCAGTTTGTAATTTTGGTAGCGAGGCAAATATAAAACTCTTTTCTACAAAATGCTACTGAGGAGTGAGCACTTGGGTACCTACTTGGTAGTGGTGGGCATTGCCCTTAGAGTGATGAGACTCAGTAGAATTAGCCCCTCAAGCTCTTTTTGTTTTGTTTTTTAATGAGGTACATATAATAAAATGTACAAATCTTTGTGTACAGCTTGATGAATTTTGACATGTGCCTACACCCACCTAACCATTCCTCTCTCAAAGCTTTATAACTAACTTGTAATTCAGAAATCAGGAAACCTTTTGGTTTAGAATTCCTTTTCTAAATTAACAAAGTTTTCAACAAATAATCGACAAGAGAGTGAATATGCATATCGAATCTCAGTAATCACTGAGGCATGATCACTTGTTATTCTTATACTAACTTGTTATACTACAAATTTGCTATGCCCTTTTTAACTAGAAGCTCTGCAGGGGGCACTCATTCATTCAGTCAAGAAGTGGGCATTGGTTCTAGACACTCAGGAGCAAAGGTAAACAAGGTTTGATTCCTCTCCCCTGTCCCCGCAAAAAAGAGAGTTCCATTTCTAGTGAGAGGAAAAATCATACAAGAAAAAAGTTTAAATACAGTATCGTAACAACTTTGTATTTTAGAGCTGGGTGGGAATTTAGAGGGTAGTGTGATCCCTTCAAATTCCAAAGGAGGGTTCTAAAGCCCAGAGGAATTAAGGTAGCCCAAGATCCCACAGGTAATTTCTGGGCTAGAATCCATTATTCTTTCATTTCAGTTTGATGTTATTTCTACCACATAATACAGTCCATTTGATTTTTATCATAAAACCTGAGTACAAATATAGTTCATAGTATAAAGAAGTGATGTATGATAGAGTCAGAAACAGCACAAATTTCCAAAACATTGTTTTCTTTATCTCCAAATGTGAAATTGTTTAACATTTTATTTTTAATAAACTACCTCAGAAGTTCACAAATTTATAATTGAAGCTTTTTTTCTTTCCCAGTTTCAAGGTCTTGAAAACTTTCTTCTTAAACTATTAGATATTAAAAAGCTTTTCAATTTCATGTCATGTGCAAATAGATAATAGGGAAAGCATTTTACTTAAGTAGTGACCTCTTAGGTGATTTCAGGATATGTGTGTGTTCTTACTGTGCTCTTGCTGTTGGACTCCTTGGGCTAGTTCTTCATCATTCAGCAAACATATATTGAAAAATAATTGCTAACATTTATTTAGCCTTTATTATATGTCAGACACTGTACTAAGTAAATGTACATTAAAATTCTCACAACAGTTCTATGAGATATGTCTTCTTACCATCTTTACACATGAGGAAACTGATGTATAGTCATTATCATGAATGAGCTACCCTAAGTGGAAGAAACTAAAAGAGAAATAGCACACTGTATTACTATTTGGTAAGATAACAGTTTTATATGGTCAGAGTTGTGGGAGCCCAGAGGGGGAAGCTACGAACAACTCCTCAGGAAGAGAAGATGAGAGAAAGCTGCCTAGGGTGTGTAACCTTCAGTAAGTGCTTCAGAATTTTTATAAAAAAGGGGTCTAGTGACTGCAATCTAGTTAAAAGTGTAGGCCAGGGATCTTGGCTTGAAGATGCAGTTGAATAGAAAGTCCTGTACTTTTACTTAAATGGGATGTTGCAGATCAATAAAAATAGAAGTATATTTATTTTTTTAGTTACATTTTTTTATTAAAGTATCATTGGTATACAATCTTATGATGGTTTCACATAACTATGGTTTCAACATTCACCTATATTACCAAGTCCTCACCCCTCTCTTGCGGTCACTGTCTATCAGCATAGTAAGATGCTATAGTCATTACTTTCAAAAATAGTATTTTTTAAAGATGCTTTTACAGTTTACATGAGATTGTAAAAACTTCAATAATCCATACCAAAGAAAATCTTTTTATTTGATTTAGGTTGCTTTTGGAGAACTGATAAAGATTCTGGAGAGAGTCTAAAAGCATAGTCTCTGTCCTTGAACATCTCAGTTTTGTGAGGAAGAGAGATTTTTAAGCAAAAATTTCAGAATTGTGATGTTAAATGTCATAATAAAACTCTATACAAAGCCAAAGAAGAAATTCAGATGGCCAACAGGCACATGAAAAGATGCTCCACATCGCTATTCATCAGAGAAATGCAGATTAAAACCACAATGAGATATCACCTCACACCAGTGAGGATGGCCAACATCCAAAACACAAACAACAACAAATGTTGGCGAGGATGTGGAGAAAAGGGAACCCTCCTACACTGCTGGTGGGACTGCAAATTAGTTCAACCATTGTGGAAAGCAGTATGGAGGTTCCTCAAAAAACTCAAAATAGAAATACCATTTGACCCAGGAATTCCACTCCTAGGAATTTACCCTAAGAAAACAGGATCACAGATTCAAAAAGACATATGCACCCCTATGTTTATTGCAGCACTATTTACAATAGCCAAGAAATGGAAGCAACCTAAGTGTCCATCAGTAGATGAATGGATCAAGAAGAGGTGGTACATATACACAATGGAATATTATTCAGCCGTAAGAAGAAAACAAATCCTACCATGTGCAACAACCTGGATGGAGCTAGAGGGTATAATGCTCAGTGAAATAAGCCAAGCCAGAAAAGACAAGTATCAAATGATTTCACTCATATGTGGAGTATAAGAACAAAGGAAAAACTGAACGAACAAACCAGCAGCAGACTCACAGAACCCAAGAATGGACTAACAGTTACCAAAGGGAAAGGGACTGGGGAAGATGGGTGGGAAGGGAGGGATAAGGGGGGAAAAGGGATATTACAATTAGCACACATAATGTAGTGGGTGTGGGGGTGGGTGGGAGATACAGGGAAGGCAGAATAACACAGAGAAGACAAGTAGTGATTCTGTAACATCCTTCTATGCTGATGGACAGTGACTGTAATGGGGTATGTGGTGGGGACTTGATACTAGGGGGAGTCTAGTAACCATAATGTTGCTCATGTAATAATAGCAAAATTAAAAATAAAGGCACCAAACGCATGCGGGACAGTGGTGAAGATAAAACTGGAGAAGTGTGGTCAGGCCAGAACATGCATGTGGAACCCAGGAAGCCATGCAAGGACTGTGAACAAGCCATTTAGGCAAACAGATTTAAAAAAAATTTTTTTAATCAAAGGCAAGCATAGGACATTTATTAAGATTACTCAAGCTATATAGTGTGAAAAATATATTGAAAATAAATAATCTCCAGAAGAGACTGGAGGAGGGAAAACCTGTAATGGAGTCATTGGAATAATTAAAGGAAAAAAGAGGCCCAAACAATGAAGTAATCATAAGAAGAGAAATAAGAGGTTGGATTTGAGAGGTAATTAGGAAGTAGAATAAACAAGATGTGGTTGCCAATTGAGTGTAAAGATTTGGAAGAGGGATAAAGGTGAACCCCTTCTCATTTCCCATAATTCTAGCAGGTAAGAAATGAAGGCTGATGGTTTCCTCATTTGAAAAAAGATGATTTACAATTTGGACATGTCACATTTGAAATGCAGTTGAGACAACTAAGGTACGCAATATAATGTCTTTCAAAACTGAGAAACCCAAAGAACTGATCTTTCCACTCTCCATCTTCTGCTAGTTTTTTTTTGCGGGGAAAGGTGGGAAATTGGTTTTGTTCAGTTTAATGATCTATTGCAGGAGCTATTTTGGATTTCGAATTATCTACATGCACTTCTCCAGTGATATTTATATTGTTTTCATATTGTAAATTCTTATACCAAGAATACTTTGAATCTGGCTTAGCTAGATATGAGAAGTGTACATTTATATCATGTTAATATTGCATGAGTTACTTTCAGTGCCTGTGATTCATCCTGAATACAATGGTTTCTTAATTGCTTACAAATTTAGCCAATATTAGCATAAGAATTTTCATTCTAATCTGAGAATTTCAATTCTATTTTGATTCTATATTTTAATAATAGCATTATCCCAATCAAACAATGAATTCCAAATCCGGAAGACATTAGGAAAAAATACTTTCACACAAAGAAAGAAATATTTTTCACTAAAAGCGTTTTCATATAAAATTTACTGAGGTTTACCTCTTCTTTCAAGTTATGCTCAGTTTTAGCCTGACAAGTGAGCTAAAAAAAAATTGAATAGAAATATACCTGCATTTATACAGTTATCACTTAGGGAAGATGTTTAACACCCTTATGAAACTGTTCTTTTAATTAGATCCATGCAACTCTCAAAACATGCATAATAAATTTTAAAGTCAATAAAGTAAAATACTTTCCTACAGTGTTCTGATTTCGAGTAAAACCACTTAAATGTGAAAAGTTAGAAAAACAACATCAAATTTAATCAAAAGAAAGTAGAAGAAAAGAATACACAGATTTTAGTGTAACTTAATTGGAAACGATAAAAAGGGTGGAACTGAGAAGTCTAAGTGCTAATTCCTAAAACAACCCACACACTAGCTTAATGGAGAGAAAAGCGTAAATACACAATATGAGAGGAGAAATAACAGAAGTTAACATAAGTTAGTATTTTACACTACATACAGTTGAAAACCTGGATGAAATGCATGACTTCTAGAGAAATATAAATCACCAAAATAGAGATAGAAAATCTACATAGATTATTAACCTTGGAAGAAACTGGGAAAGCATTCAAGATCTATCATGTATGGAGAAAAGAGCAGCCATCATAATGTGATCACCAAAACCTGACTAAAGATGCATAAAAGAAAAAATTTTGGAATAACATCACTTAAAATAATCAATGGAAATACATAAAAGATCCGGAAGTATATTAAAATAATAAAACACGGTAATTTACTGAAGGAATGCAAGATGATTTAATGTTGGGAAAGCTATGCATATTGTGCATCCATATTATTAGGTCAAATATAGAAAAATACCATCATCTCCCATAGATACCAAAATTTAATTTGTAACAGTGAAGCCAAAATACTACTATAAGAAAACGTATGGTATTTTAATATAATCTTGCAGTAAGAAAGCCCATGAAACCCAGTAAAAAACATGGAATTTTGAAACTATATAAGATTGATAATTTGGCTATTTAAAATTTAGAACTAATATATGCCCAAAATATCATAAACAGAATGAAAAGACAAAAGATAAACTGGAGGGAAATGTTTGCTTCTTTTAAATTTTTTAAATTATTTTTTTATTAAGATATCATTGATATACAATCTTTTGAAGGTTTCACATGAGCAACATTGTGGTTACTACACTCACCCATATTATCCAGTCCCCCCACATACCCCATTACAGTCACTGTCCATCAGCATAGTAAGAATCTATAGAGTCACTACTTGTCTTCTCTGAGCTGTATCGCCTTCTCCGTGCCCTCCTTACAGTATGTGTGCTAATTGTAATGCCCCTTAATCCCCTTCTCCCTCCCTTCCCACCCGCCCACCCCACCCCCTTTCCCTTTGGTAACTTCTAGTCCCTTCTTGGGGTCTGTGAGTCTGCTGCTGTTTTGTTCCTTCAGTTTTTGCTTTGTTGTTGTACTCCACAAATGAGGAAAATCATTCGGTACTTGTCTTTCTCCGCCTGGCTTATTTCACTGAGCATAATGCCCTCTAGCTCCATCCAGGTTGTTGCAAATGGTAGGATTTGTTTTCTTCTTATGGCTGAATAATATTCCATTGCATATATGTACCACCTCTTCTTTATCCATTCATCTACTGATGGACACTTAGGTTGCTTCCATGTCTTGGCTACTGTAAATAGTGCTGCAATAAACACAGGGGTGCATATGTCTTTTTGAATCAGGGATCTTGTTTTCCTTGGGTAAATTCCTGGGTCAAATGGTATTTCTATTTTTAGTTTTTTGAGGAACCTCCATATTGCGGGAGATGTTTGCCTTTTAACAAAAATTAAAATGCAATGACTGGTTAACAGTGAAAAGATGTTTAACCAGACTCATGATTAAAGAAGCATTAGAAAAAAAAAGAAGCATTAGAAAAAGAACAAATAGTTTTAGAAAACATGAATAGTTTCAATAAATAATGAATTTCATAAATGAGAATGTTATAAGTAAATAAGTGAATATCCACTAACCTATTTTAATTACTTAGGAATTACAAATGAAAACAAATTAGATGCTTTGCTGACAAAAAAAGTTATTGAAGTTAATCAGACTCAATTAACCAAGTGAAATATATGAAGCAAACAATTCCAAATATTATTATATTATAGAAATTTAAATTACTGGTCAAATCAGATAGCTTTCTGGGAGTAAAATCTCACTTCTACTTTTGAAAATCAAGCTAAAATTCTGGGCAAATTACATTAAACTTCAATCCAAGAACAGTATGTGGGATGACTGTGCTTTTCATAGCCAGTGAGATAAGAAAATCTAAAAATCGCTAAGGAGAAAATGAAAACACTTTGGGCTCTCCCGTGTGCGCAAATGCCTTAGTCAATTTATACTACCAGAGAGTTATTTGCAGTGTATCAGTGTCAAGCAGCAATTACTGTCATCACAGATTTAACACTCTTATTTGCTGCTTTTTAATTCTTTAATTTCTTCAGAGGCAGGAAAGAAATATCATTGTTTTCCCAAAGATTTTTCTTAAAAATTACTGATCGTCTTAAAATTTATTTGAGCATAATGTTGACTTAACATCTTAGAAGGGACAATTCAGTCAATATATCCTGAAGTTAGTAATACTACTAAATGAAGAAAAATATTACATATGTAAGAATTCTTAGGAAAAAAAAAAAGTTTCCCCAAGTGCTTTTTTTGGAAAGATGTGACTGGTTACCTGAGTCATCCGTGGGCGTGGTGCTTCATCTGTGTATGAGAATAATCTTATTTTCCTGTTTCAGTGCCCTTTATTTTAGTCACAATATTATATCTTTATTCATATTGACTGTTTACCCTAGGTGAAAAGTTGAAGTATGTATAGTTTCTTCCTTTAAGTAATTTATATCCTAAAAATTTTATATGAGACAAGTAGGAAAGTAAATTAGGAATCATACTTGCAAGAAATATGACAAAGGTTTATAGTGTTAATACAGAAATATCTCATATATATCAATCAGAAGAGATGCTAGCAACCCAATAGAAAACTAGGCAAAAATAAAAACAAAATGAACAAAAGAAATGTAAGTGGGCAATAAAATTACAGTGAGTGATAAAATATGTACATAATAATAAGGAGGTACAAAACATGTGCATTGACTTAAACTGATAAACAGAATTATGAAACCTAATGTCTAGAGTATAGTGAGATAGCCATTACATCCATATATTGTCATGTCATTGTAAATTCGTACAAACTCTGGAAAGCACTTTGGCCAATGGGAATAAGGGCCTAAAAAAATCTTTGTAATCATTGACTTGGTAATCTCATTTTTAGAAATTTAATGAGTAATCAGAAATAGTTAAAAATGTATACATACATTTATATAATATTTTTAAAGTCTTGAAATGTAGGAATGGATTAATGTTATTTTATTTTGATATGTTGGGATACTAAGCCAGTTTAATAAGTATTATGTTTGATGAGAATATTCAATGATTTGGGGAATACAATAAAATGGAGTTGGATATTAGTTTATATATGTAGTATAATTTATTCATGATAAAGACTGCTGTGATCACCTTATGTGCCAGTCTGGCTAGGCTGTAGTACCCAGTAATTTAATCAAACACTGACCTAGGTGTTGCTGTGAAAGTATTTTGTAGGTGTATGTATTTAACCTCTACAATCACTTGCTTTTAAGTAGAGGAGACTATTCTCAATGTGAGTAAGCGTCATCCAATCAGCTGAAGGCCTTAAAAGCACATACTGAGGTTTCCTGGAAGAAATTCTGCCCTAAGACAAACACCAGTTCAACTCCTGCCTGAGTTTCCAGCCTGTCATACACATTTCAGACTCGCCAGTCCCTACAATCTCATGGGCCAATTCCTTAAAATAAATCTCTGAATATATACAGTATTGCTTCTGTTTCTCTGGACAACCTTGACAGGTCAACTGCTAATATTCTACCCTAATATCTATTCACTATCATCTCCTTCCTAGTAAAACATTTAATTTTACAGCTGGGCACTTGGCTACTCAGAATGAAGACATTTCTATTCCTTCTTATAGCTAGATGTAACCATGTCCCAGTGCTGACCAATGAGATATAAATATTTAGTGATACTTCCTAGAATTTTCTCTAATAGGGATGGGCCTTCCTCTTCTTTCCTCTGTTAAGCTGCCTTGAGCACAGATGTGCTCCAGCAGCCCAGCGCCCTTCCATACCGTGAGGGTGAGTGCCACATGCTACGAGTGGCGGAGTGGAAGCTGGCAGGAATCTGGATCCCTGAATACTTCATGAAAGCGCTGTAAAAACCCCACACTACTTATCCTTGGACTGCTATTACATGAGGGGAGAGAATTTGTATGTTAAACTTAGTATTTTAAACTACTGTTGATTTGAATTTTCTCTTACATGTGGCCAAACCGAATCCTAATTCATATACTACATATGAATATGTAACTAAAAATAACTATACCATCATACTGGGGCCTTGTTGTTGTTATACTATTCCTTCTGTTTTTTACATTAAGCATGTATTAAATATTTATATAACAAAATGTTAATTAAAAATAATGGGATGTTTTCCTAACAAGTTTTATCTATGTAAATGATATTTACATAGAAAGCTAAAGAGACAAACAAAAAGTTGTAACTCCAGGAAGAAGAAAAATGGTGAAGGAAGAAAAAGTAATCATGTTATTTACTTAGCAGTAAGTAGTATTTTCATAATTATGATAATATGAACTCTAAATTCTAAAACAACTAAAATTATGCTACAATTATGTTGGGTAATGGGAGGGGTGTATATGAAAAACAAATTCTTACCTTCCAAAGGGAGATGACAATACATGACGTTTAAAACTGAAAAGTTAATTTGTGAGAGAATCTGTCACAGGGAATTCATGCTATTCAGAGAAATAACAGCGAACAACAAAAAGCTGAGACTTAAAAGTTGTTGCTACAGGAAGTGGGATTTGGGTTGTAGAGCCAGGCAGGGGACTGATTTTAATTTCTGTTTCACTAAAACTTGCAGAACTATTTCACCCTTTAAACTATATGCATACAAAACTTTGATGAAAATAAAAACTAAAACGAATGTTGCTCTGACCAACATTCTCTCTCACTACATGTATGTACAATTGTGCGTGAGTACATACATGTGTCAAATACATTGTTTTGAATAGTTTAAAAGTACAAACATCATGTGTTTTCCCCTAAATTATACTTAAACTTCTTAAAAACATGCAGTCTCCTTTTTATGATAAAACCTTCCTTACACCCAATTTACACTAATACATTGTAACTACCTAATACAAGTGCATGTTTAAATATTCTCAGTTGTATCCACAATATCCTTTATACTGTTTTTCTTTCCAATCCCAGATAAATTCAGGTGATCACATGTCACATTACACTCTTCTTTCTAATCTCTCATAATCACGAACAGTCTCCCCACCTTTGTCAAAAGTAGGTCAAAAGGATCTGAAAAGGTGCATAGATGAGTGTTTAGCATTTGGGGCCATGTTTATAATTCTATAGATTTATGTTTCCATTTAACTCATTTTGGTGCTCATTGCCTGTCCTCACCTTTCAGAGAGCCCAAAAGCAGCTTGGAGTAATTCTCTCCTGTAAACTAGCGTGGCAGCAGAGAAGTCTGAGGTTAACATAATGTTTCGTTTTTTCTACATAACATCTATTGTTTCTTTCACGGACCTTAGTAGGACTTCTGTAGCCTTGTAATTCAAAAATATTGTCAGGCCATGTCTAGATGCAGGTCTCTGCCATTTATTTTTGCCAAAAATCTGGCTATTCCTTTCTGTCAGCATGTGTGGCTTTTTTTCTCTCATCAGAAAAGTGTTCTTCCCACCATATGTTTGATTTTTCCCATTTGTTTTGATCTCTTCATGAATACCAATTATTTTTCTTGCCTTTATCTGTACCACCTACCTCTGACCTTCATCTCTTCATCTGAAACATCACAAGTAATCCTCATTATTTATTCAATATTTCTCCAGAATCAAGCCTGGCTGTATTGCCAATGTGGATTTAATTTTGTGGTTGCGTAATTTTTGTATTATTACAGTCCTTTGTTTTATTCATAACCTTCTACTGGCTTTCCAAGTCAGCCTGCTCTCTCTTATCTTTCTTCTTGCACTTTATGAAGGCATGCTTATAGAACATGCGTGGCTTTTATACTCTGTTAAGGATGTGAGTAGTCTCATGAACTTTTCTTTTAGATCCTGCAGTAAACCCTTTTTGTGGTTTGCCTTTGAGTCTTTATGATGCAGTTTTCTGTCCCTTGATCTAAAGTATTTTTTCATAGGCTCCAATGTTAACTTTTTTCTTCTTTAACTCAGCTTTCCAAAAGTAAGAGTCCTCAGACTTAGTGTTTATCAACAGATGGGAGGTGTGTATTTCTCTTGGTCCTGTTTCTTATCCACTTGTATGTTTGTCGGTTCTTATTTCAATTTCCATGTCTACTAGGCATTGACCTACTGCAATTTTGCTCTGCTGGTTTTCCTACCCCACTGGCTGATCATCTGTTACTCTGAAATGATGGAGCACAGGAAAAACTACAAGACTCTCAGTTTGCACTACATTTAGGTTCATCTACTCTCGGGCCCTCCCTTTGGTGCTATATATTGGGACACTACATCTCTCAACATACAGTGTGCTCCCTCCTTCCTACCCAGCCATTTTCTTGGAGCTCTTCACTCTACAGATAATAGAACTAGTGGGAGAGGGATAATGAAGGTAAAGGGAGGAAGAGAGGAAGACGTGATCAATACAACTCTGGTTGCCTCAAAAAGCTGTGTGTACCGGGCAAGGTAACACCACAAAATTTCCATTTGGTGCAGATGGTTGATCTGAGGCAGGGGGCAAAAAGATAGATATTATGTATCTTTTATCCCTTTTCAGACAGTGTCTGATTCATATGATGAAACTGGAGTAGGCTTTGAAGGGGAAGCTTACGTAGGAATTTCTTTATCTAGTTCAATACCTTAAATTTAGGACTGTTTATGTTCTCAGACTTTGTTTTTGCTGGTGTGTTCAGTTTTCATCTTAGCTGTTTTTACTTTATGACTGAGGACTGAAGACGGTTTCCCTTGCCCAAAATAAGAATCTCTCAGTGTCTAAAATTTGAAGAATTCACCACTGAATTTCAGCTATGCTTAATAACCACATTAAACCAATAGTAGCTAAAGCGTACAAAATTGCCATTGAGACTCATCTGAGAACCAGGAGAGATTTAAGTTAAAAAGGACAAACAAGCCCAGTGAGGTGGGAGAGGGCAAAAATTTTTCCTAGTGTCTGAGTACAGAACTGAGTATGTTTAGATTTAGCTAAACCATATACATACATACTCAAGCCTATTTGGAAATAGAAAAGCTTTTAAAGCCAAACAATCAGCTATTTTTAAGTTGAATTACATTAAATTTTTAAAAAGCTATTTTTAATTTGAGCCTGTTGTTTTCAAAACAATAGATTGTTTAAATCCAATCATTTAAAAATAAGAATTTATATATATTCTCCAAAGAAGAAATTCAGATAGCCAACAGGCACATGAAAAGTTGCTCCACATCACTAATTATCAGGGGAATGCAAATTAAAACCACAATGAGATATCACCTCACACCAGTAAGGATGGCCAACATCAAAAAGACTAGGAACAACAAATGCTGGCGAGGATGAGGAGAAAGGGGAACCCTCCTACACTGCTGGTGGGAATGTAAATTGGTTCAACCATTGTGGAAAGAAGTATGGAGGTTCCTCAAAAAACTCAAAATAGAAATACCATTTACCCAAAGAAAACAAGATCCCTGATTCAAAAATACATATGCACCCCTATGTTTATCGCAGCACTATTTACAATAGTAAAGATATGGAAGCAACCTAAGTGTCCATCAGTAGGTGAATGGATAAAAAATAAGTGGTACATATACACAATGGAATACTATTCATCTGTAAGAAAGAAACAAATCCTACCATTTGCAACAACACGGATGGAGCTAGAGGGTATTATGCTCAGTGAAATAAGTCAGGCAGAGAAAGACAAGTACCAGATGATTTCCCTCATTTGTGGAATATAACAATGAAGCAAAACTGAAGGAACAAAATAGCAGACTCACAGACTCCAAGAAGGGACTAGCGGTTACCAAAGGGGAGGGGTGGGGGGGGCAGGTGGGGAGGGAGGGAGGAGGGGATTGTGGGGTATCATGATTGGTGCACATGGTGTGTGTAGGGTCACAGGGAAGACAGTGTAGCTCAGAGAAGACAAACAGGGACTCTGTGGCATCTTCCTACACTGATGGACAGTGACTGCAATGGGGTATGAGGAGTGACTCAATAATAAGGGTGAATGTAATAACCACAATGTTTTTCTCATGAAACCTTCATAAGGGTGTATATCAATGATACCTTAATTTAAAAAAAAGAATTTATATACATAGTCAAAGTTTAAGACTACAGTGTTTTGTCAGTTTTCCATATCAAAGAAAAGTGGTGAACGACTAGATTTGAAAACAGCCATTTTTTTCATCAGATTTCCTCTGTATTCCCTTTATCTTTATGTGTGTGCATGCATGTGTGTGTGTGTGTGTGTGTTTCCTTTTGACAGGTTATATCAAGGTCCTAACATCAGGAACGAAGCAGTTAACAAAACATACAGTGGAGCCTCAAAAGAAAATGCTCATTCAATATTTGCAATTGACTACAAGGAAAAAATACTGAAGTACATTCATGACCTATCAAAGAATTCAAGCCATTAACTGACTGGAGGGATTTCTGCTGCTCATGAGACTGAGGCATCTCACAAAAACATTAAGCTATGTACTTTGCATAGTCTAATAACAGCTTGTCATTCAGCAACTAATGTGAAAATATGGCATTGCAAGGCTTATGAAATATATATTTTTTATTGATTCTGTGCTTTCAAGTTGAAGTTTACATTTTCAAATCCAGTAATCAATAATTGATGGAATTAATTTTTCATTATGACTTTCTCACAGTTGCTGAATTAGGAATATTCTGGCCCTTAGCAGGAATGTAAATTGAACATATTTCTGTGCAGGAATTCTAAGGAGTTGTGAGTCAGGGAGTTGCCAAATATATTTGTGCATTCAATTTCAATATATTTGGGCCTGCATTGTGCAGAAACCTTGGAAAGCACAAGGCAAACAGCCTTATTTGTTCCATGAATTGTGAATGAACTATGACTACATCTGGGAGGAGAGGACTTTAGACCGAAAAGCTGGTGCAAAGGCCCTGAGGCAAGAGCATGCCTGGCAGACATGAAGAAAGATAGGGAGCCCATGTGGCTGGAAAGGGGAAGTAAGTGACAGAGTAGCAGAAAGGATCAGACATGTAATAAGAAAACTGGCTCACTTAGGCCCTTACAGGTCATCATAAGGACTTTAGCTTTAATTCTGATCCCTATTTTAACAGGATTACCATGGTTGTTATGTTGAAAAAGGACCTTGGAGTGCAAAGCATAAACAGGGAAACTGTTAGGAGGCTGTTGCAATAATCCAGGTGAGACCTGATGGTGGTTCAGACCAGGAAGGTGCTCAGGCTCTAGATATATTTTGAAGGTACAGGCAACAAGATTTCCTGATGGATGTGGGACATATGAAAGACAAAGTATTTAAACTTTACAATAGGAAAAATGTGAGTTATTAACTGAGATGGGGAATACTAGGATGATACAGGTTTGCAGGGTGAAGTCAGATGTTCTGTTTTTATATGTGAAATTTGAGATGTCTGCTAGTAGAAATATTAAATAGGTAGTTGTTTATACCAGTCTGGAGTTCAGAGTAAAGGCTAAGCTGGAGATAGAAATTTAGGATCTATCAGTTTAAGGATTATATCTAAAGCCATGAGTTGGTGAGATCACCAAGGGAGTGAATATAGCCAGAAAAGAACTGTATTTGGGGTGCCCCCAAGAGTTTGGGTATTGAGGAAAAAACAATAAAGGATGTTGAAAAGTGGCCAGTGCAGGTAGAGGAAAACCATGAGAGCCCAGTATGGGGAAGCCAAGGAAAGAAGTGTTTCCAAGAGGAGGAAGTGATCAACTGCAACAAACGCTGCTGATTGACCAAGTAAAATTAGTACTGAAAATTGTCTGCTGGATTTAGCAATGACCTTGACAAGAGCAAGTTCTTTGGCATGGTGGAAATGAAAAAGCCTGATTCGGGTGTTTAACAAAGGATGGGAGAAGAGGTTTTAGAAATAAACTGTAGACAATCCTTTCGAGTTTTGCTGTAAAGGAGAGCAGAGAAATGGGATGGTTAGCCGAGTGGGAGGTGGGATCAGTACATTTTTAGATGGGCAAAGTGACAGCATCTCTATTTGCTGTTGAGAATGGTCTGGTGGAGAAAATTGATATTGTTAAGGGAGACAGGGGAGGATTGTTGGAATTATGTTCTTGAATAGACAAAAAGAGATAGAATCTAGTGTCCACCTGGAGGGTTGGCCTTATAAAAAGCATGTGTACTGTAATTGGAGGGAAAGCAAAATCTGGTGGGTACAGAGGATGGTAGACAGATAGTTTGTGGACATCAGTGAAAGTTCACTTTTGGATGCTTTTATTTATCTCATTTAAACGGTAAGCAAGAGTAAGCAAGACCTTCAGCTGAAAGTGAGGATGAGGAGGAGGTGCTGGAGATGTGAAGAGAGGGAAAGGTATGAAACAGTTACCTATGAATGGACTGGGCAATTGCCAGATAACATGAAGGGAACATTTGAATCATAGTAAGGGTAGCAGGTAAACTTAAGAGTTCTTATGTTTTCGGCACTGTTCTAAATGGTTTAGTTCCATCAACCTATGAACACACCCAAGCACAGGCATATCCTGGAGTTACTGCAAGTGTGGTGCCCTTTGCTATTAGCTTTCTTTGAGATGTGAGGCCCTTCTAAGAGGGTCCTCTGGCAATAACAAACCCTTCTGCTCACACCAACTGCTGAGTCAATTCCTTGAGTTCCCAAACCTACAAGGTGAGGCTGGACCCAGGTCTTGCCTTTTCTCATCAGTCCTGACCTGCCGTTAACAAATCGCTCAACAGGGGCTGCAAGAGTGCACCTAATTTTAATAGTATCAGTTATACAAAACTCCAAATATACAAAATGATAACTCTGGGAATAATTAAGCCATATTACTAGTGTGCCCAAAAGGATTTTTCCTGGGGTATTTTTTTTTTCAGGAATGCATTTTTTATAAAGTAAGACACGTAAAGAGTTTTGTATTCTAACTTTTAGGTTCTAAGCAAGTGGTGGTGTCTTGCCAGTGGGTTTCAGCCCCCGGCAAGTTCGCTATGGATTCAATGTGACCAAAGAAATTGACAGCAAAATCTTGTTTGGGGTGAAAGGGTTTAGTATCCGGCTTGTTCTCCCGCCTGTAGGTGGAGCACTAGCGTCTCTGCCTCCGCCCAGAGCACTGGGCCGAGCTCTCTTTATAGCACAGTGATAGCTTATTGCCTAAAGGTGTGGAAGCGGTAGCCTAGCAACAGGCCACTTACAGCGTCAGGAGGTTTCACTTCAGTGAGGATCCTGGCCGTAGGAGCCCCAACTTACCCACAGGTGCGTTTTCTTTTTCTTTCTTTTTAATTTTTTATAGTTGTGAGCACCAGTGCCTAACACTTTGCTGAGCTTCCGTTAGGTCTGAAAACAATGGCGTCCCAAGGCACAAACACACAGGCCTCTAAATGTTGTATTTATAATCACTAATGAAAATGTCTTTGTCTTTTTCATAATATATATACAGGGGAGACCACTTTCATTTTATCTTGTTAATAACAGTAGTTCGAGAATTAAACCGCGAAAAATCAATTCCAGGTAACTAACACGAAAACCCTCGCTTTTTCTTAACCACTTAGTAGTTCGTGCAAACTTTGCCGCTGAAGAGCGGGAAACACGGTCCACAGTGGGGGTCTGCGGCTGCGCGGAGGCTTGGCGGGCGGCGAGGGCAGGGCTGCGCCGCCAGTTGCCGTTCTCGCCGCTCCTGGAAGGTTCTGAACGCGTGGGGGCCGCTGGCAGGCCTTCTGATCTGGTAGTGTGTTTACCGCTTTGGCGATGAGGCCCCCGAGGACCTGGCTCTTCACATTTCTCTTTCGTCGTTCTCTGCCGCTGTATTTCCCCAGACTTGCCAGGATCCAATCTTCCCTCAGGGCGTTAGCGGGGGTGCGAGGGGATGCCCCGCACCTTTTCTTCCCCGGAGAGTCGTATGGAAAGGGGTTTCCGCAGTTTTCTCCCGTCGTGTAAACTGCTTCCTTTTCAGAAGCCCTGTCATCCACCCTGAGACTTTATAGTTTTTTTACTTTAGGGTTGTGCCTGACCTCTTCCCTCCCCTGCCCCCGACCCCCCAGAAAAAAAAAATCCTAAGAATGGAAGGGTCCGTGAACGTTGTTGGCCAACCCTGACTCCCACTTGGTAATTGAGGAGACGGAGCAGGAAAGCAATTTGGGGGTTATTATTGTGCAATGTTATATTTATTTAAATTTGAAAACTTAGGAAAGGCAAAACCATGGCAAACCCCGTAACAATAGGACCTTGGAATTGGGAAAGGCCTAAGAAGCCATTGGGTTCCAGCCTTTTATTCCTGCATGAGGAAGCCGGCCAACCAGAGGTGCCGTGATGGGCCCAAGGCCCCGAACCGCCGGGGAGCTGAGTCCCGGCCTGCCGCTCGTCGGAGCGTTTCCCCCCAGACGCAGGGAGCCTGGCTGCCTCAGCCCCGGTTTCCTCATTCATTCCTAGCCGGTAACAGGACACCTTGGGCATCTCTCACACCATTTCCTTTCTCACTACACAAAATTCCTTAACCTCTCTTAGCTTTATTTAAATTAGTTTAAATTATTATAAAACCTACATATTAAAGGTATGAAGATTTAAATGATATATGTGACTGTGTTGTCAGGTGGATTGCCATTAGCTAACTGTAAGTTAAATTGAATGAGGGGAAATACTAGTTGCAGCCCTTCTCCCAGCCAGCTAGCCATTTACTCAAAAACAAATATATTTTTTGAGTGTCTGTTGTGTGCCAGGTGCTGGAGATACAGTATTAGGTAAAACAGAAGGTGTCTCTCTTCTCATAGGGCTAGTTAACTTGTTATTCATTCATGCATTAAGTGAGGAAATTATAGAGCAGAAGCTATAAAAGTTCAACCCAGCAGAAAGAACTTTATAATTATTAGAGTTATTCAAAAGTAGGATGAAACTGCCTTAGCAGATATTACTGAATCACTGAAAGTGACTTTCACTTGGATTAGTTGGTTTCTAATTTTTGTTTTCAATAAATTCAGTATTAGGTAGCATGGAGAATATAAATTTGGTTGCTCTTAATAAGCTTATGATTTAGGGGAAATGTAATATGTTTAATTTTGTTGGGCAAAATTGTAAGTGCTCAACAGAGTATTGTAAGGCAGATTCTGAGGAAGGGGAGGTCTCATTTAACTTGAGATTAGGGATAGTGTCTTGAAGGAGACAGGACTTTTAATAAGCTTGAAAGAGGATTTTTTTTTAAATAGACTGTTTTTTAGAACAGTTTTAGGTTTACAAAATAATTCAGACAATAATACAGAGTATTTCCACTGTCAACCTACTTCCCCAATTATTACATCTTCCGTTAGTATGGTACATTTGTTACAATTAATGAGCAAATATTATTACTGCATTATTATTAACTGAGGTTTATAGATCAGTCAGATTTCCTTGGCTTTTTGTCTCAGGTCCTTTTCTCTCTTCGAGGATCCCAACCAGTATACCACATCCATATAGTTACGTTTCCTTAGGTTTGTCTTGGCTGTGACAGTTTCGCAGACCTTTGTTTTTGAGGACATTGGCAGCTTTGAGGAGTGCTGGTCAGATATTTTGTAGGATGCCCTGCTGTTGGAATTTGGTGTTTTGCTCATGGTTGGACTGGGATTATTGATTAGTGAGAAGAAGACTACATCATATTAAGAGTATTACATACTGTCAATATGATTATTGGATCACTTGACTGAGTTAGTGTTTATCAGGGTTCCGCAGTGTCTCTTGGGGATAATGTCAAGAGACTATCTCTTTTCCCCAATTTGTTAATTTATTCAATTATTTATATCAGTATGGACTTAAAGCTATTTTATACTTTGAATTATAATTTAAAAGTATTTTATTTAGTTTGCTGTTCAGATTGTTCCAGCTTTGGCCATTTGGATCTCTTTTCATTTGGTTCCTCTACTCTTTTGACATACTCCTCTCGATGTGGTTTTTTCCTTTGTTTTTGTTTTTAATCACTTCCTTGCTTTCTGGCACTACAAAGTGCTCTAGGCTCATCTTTTTTGACATATAATTTCTTGTACCAGTCTTAGAATCAGCCATTTCTCCAAGAAGCCCAAGTTCCCTTTATTGGAGAGTAGTCATTAGAAACCACAGTTTGGCTACTAACTGTGCTTGCTGTTACCGTTTCTTTTAGGCCCCACTCATGGACAGAGCATAGAAATACATGTGTGTACCCATCTGTGTATATACAATCTATAAGTATATATGTATTCAGTTGTCTATGTTAAGCTAACAGTGAGCCATACGGATATTGCCAACTGTATTCCATTACTACATAGATAATTCTAGCCTCAAGAAGTACGATTAAAAAGAAAATTTAAACAAAAATATGAGGAATAAAGTTTAAAGTGCAGTTGTGAATAGTTATGAACATTCTTGTTCAAGGCTTAGTACATGTTGCCTGAATTTCTTTTGAATATAAACATAGGAGTGGAATTGCTAAGTTATAGTTTATGTGTATCTTAAACTTTAGTAGGTAATGCCTGTCAAGAACTCTGAAAAGGCTGAAATTTTACCCTACTATCAAGCTAACAAGGTAGCCTGTTACTGTTTTACTGACACATACAGAAGATATAAGGTGCCTGGACTTTTTCTTTAATATAATTTATTTTATTATCATAATCTACAATTACATGTGCAATATTACGGTTATTAAACTACCCCTTCATCAGGTCCCCCCCACCAACCCCATTACAGTCACTGTCCAACAGCGTAGTGAGATGCTATAGAATCACTACTTGTCTTCTCTGAGTTGTACTGCCCTCCCTGTGCCCCCCCAACATTACATCTGCTAATCGTAATGCCCCTTTTTCCCTCTTATCCCTCCCTTCCCGCCCATTTTCCCCAGTCCCTTTCCCTTTGGTAACTATTAGTCCGTTCTTGGGTTCTGTGAGTCTGCTGCTGTTTTGTTCCTTCAGTTTTTTCTTTGTTCTTATACTCCACATATGAGTGAAATCATTTGATACTTGTCTTTTTCGGCTTGGCTTATTTCACTGAGCATAATACCCTCTAGCTCCATCCATGTTGTTGCAAATGGTAGGATTTGTTTTCTTCTTATGGCTGAATAATATTCCATTGTGTATATGTACCACCTCTTCTTTATCCATTCATCTACTGATGGACACTTAGGTTGCTTCCATTTCTTGGCTATTGTAAATAGTGCTGCAATAAACATAGGGGTGCATCTGTCCTTTTCAAATTGGGCTGCTGCATTCTTAGGGTAAATTCCTAGGAGTGGAATTCCTGGGTCAAATGGTATTTCTATTTTGAGTTTTTTGAGGAACCTCCATACTGCTTTCCACAATGGTTGAACTAATTTGCAGTCCCACCAGCAGTGTAGGAGGGTTCCCTTTTCTCCACATCCTCGCCAACATTTGTTGTTGTCTGTGTTTTGGATGTTGGCCATCCTCACTGGTGTGAGGTGATATCTCATTGTGGTTTTAATCTGCATTTCTCTGATGATTAGCGATGTGGAGCATCTTTTCATGTGCCTGTTGGCCATCTGAATTTCTTCTTTGGAGAAGTGTCTACTCGTGTCCTCTGCCCATTTCTTAATTGGATTATTTGCTTTCTGTTTGTTAAGGTGCATGAGTTCTTTATATATTTTGGATGTCAACCCTTTATCAGATACGTTTTTTATGACTATATTCTCCCATACTGTAGGATGTCTTTTTGTTCTACTGATGGTGTCCTTTGCTGTACAGAAGCTTTTCAGCTTGATATAGTCCCACTTGTTCATTTTTGCTTTTGTTTCCCTTGCCCGGGGAGATATGTTCATGAAGAAGTTGCTCATGTTTATGTCCAAGAGATTTTTGCCTATGTTTTTTTCTAAGAGTTTTATGGTTTCATGACTTACATTCAGGTCTTTGATCCACCTTGAGTTTACCTTTGTGTATGGGGCTAGACAGTAGTCCAGTTTCATTCTCTTACATGTAGCTGTCCAGTTTTTCCAACACCAGCTGCTGAAGAGGCTGTCATCTCCCCATTGTATATCCAAGGCTCCTTTATCAAATATTAATTGACTGTATATGTTTGGGTTAATGTTTGGATTTTCTATTCTGTTCCACTGGCCTGTGGGTCTGTTTTTGTGCCAATACCAAATTGTCTCGATTACTGTGGCTTTGTAGTAGAGCTTGAAGTCAGGGAGTGTAATTCCCCCTGTTTTATTCCTCCTTCTCAGGATTGATTTGGCTATTCGGGGTCTTTTGTGGTTCCATATGAATTTTAGAATTATTTGTTCCAGTTCATTGAAGAAAGCTGTTGGTAGTTTGATAGGGATTGCATTGAATCTGTAGATTGCTTTAGGTAGTATAGCCATTTTGACAATATTTATTCTTCCTAGCCAAGAGCATGGGATGCATTTCCATTTGTTAGTGTCCTCTTTAATTTCTCTTAGGAGTGTCTTGTAGTTTTCAGAGTACAGGTCTTTCACTTCCTTCGTTAGGTTTATTCCTAGGTATTTTATTCTTTTTGATGCAATTGTGAATGGAATTGTTTTTCTGATTTCTCTTTCTGTTAGTTCATCATTAGTGTATAGGAAAGCAACAGATTTCTGTGTGTTAATTTTGTATCCTGCAACTTTGCTGAATTCAGATATTAGTTCTAGTAGTTTTGGAATGGAATCTTTAGGGTTTATTATGTACAGTATCATGTCATCTGCAAATAGTGACAATTTGACTTCTTCTTTACCAATCTGGATGCCTTGTATGTCTTTGTTTTGTCTGATTGCTGTGGCTAGGACCTCCAGTACTATGTTGAATAACAGTGGAGAGAGTGGGCATCCCTGTCTTGTTTCCGATCTTAGATGAAAAGCTTTCAGCGTCTCGCCGTTAAGTATGATGTTAGCTGTGGGTTTGTCATATATAGCCTTTATGATGTTGAGGTACTTGCCGTCTATACCCATTTTGTTGAGAGTTTTAATCAGGAATGGATGCTGAATTTTGTCAAATGCTTTTTCAGCATCTATGGAGATGATCATGTGGTTTTTGTTCTTCTTTTTGTTGATGTGGTGGATGATGTTGATGGATTTTCGAATGTTGTACCATGCTTGCATCCCTGGGATGAATCCCACTTGATCATGGTGTATGATCCTCTTGATGTATTTTTGAATTCGGTTTGCTAATATTTTGTTGAGTATTTTTGCATCTACGTTCATCAGGGATATTGGTCTGTAATTTTCTTTTTTGGTGAGGTCTTTGCCCGGTTTTGGTATTAGAGTGATGCTGGCTTCATAGAATGAGTTTGGAAGTATTCCCTCCTCTTCTATTTTTTGGAAAACTTTAAGGAGAATCGGTGTTATTTCTTCTCTATATGTCTGGTATAATTCAGAGGTGAATCCATCAGGCCTGGGGGTTTTGTTCTTGGGTAGTTTTTTGATTACCAATTCGATTTCGTCGCTGGTGATTGGTCTGTTTAGTTTTTCTGTTTCTTGCTTGGTCAGTCTTGGAAGGTTGTATTTTTCTAGAAGTCGTCCATTTCTTCTATGTTTTCCTGCTTGTTAGCATATAGATTCTCATAATATTCTCTTATGATTCTTTGTATTTCTGTGGGGTCCGTCGTGATTTTTCCTTTCTCATTTCTGATTGTGTTTATGTGTGTAGATTCTCTTTTTCTCTTAATGAGTCTGGCTAGGGGTTTATCTATTTTGTTTATTTTTTCAAAGAACCAGCTCTTGGTTTTATTGATTTTTTCTATTGTTTTATTCTTCTCAATTTTATTTATTTCTTCTCTAACCTTTATTATGTCCCTCCTTCTGGTGACTTTGGGCCTCATTTGTTCTTCTTTTTCCAATTTCGGTAATTGTGTCTTCAGACTATTCATTTGGGAATGTTCTTCCTTTAAATAGGCTCTGGATTGCAATATACTTTCCTCTTAGAACTGCCTTTGCTGCGTCCCACAGAAGTTGTGGCTTTGTGTTGTTGTCATTAGTCTCCATATATTCTTGATTTCTGTTTTGATTTGGTCGTTAACCCATTGATTAATTAGGAGAGTGTTGTTAAGTCTCCATGTATTTGTGAGCTTTTTTGATTTCTTTCTAAAATTTATTTCTAGTTTTATACCTTGGTGATCTGAGAAGCTGCTTGGTAGGATTTCAATATTTTTGAAATTACTGAGGTTCTTTTTGTGGCCTAGTATGTGGTCTATTCTGGAAAATGTTCCATGCGCACTTGAGAAGAATGTGTATCCTGTTGCTTTTGGGTGTAGAGTTCTGTAGATGTCTGTTAGGTCCATCTGTTCTAGTGTGTTGTCCAGTGCCTCTGTGTCTTTACTTATTTTCTGTCTGGTTGATCTGTCCTTTGGAGTGAGTGGTGTGTTGAAGTCACCTAAGATGAATGCATTGCTGTCTATTTCCCTCCTTTAATTCTGTTAGTATTTGTCTCATATGCGGGCGCTCCTGTGTTGGGTGCATATATATTTTATAATGGTTATATCTTCTTGTTGAC
>JAVSCE010010789.1:0-80495 GCA_032199065.1 Smutsia gigantea | reverse complement strand
TCATCCCTGCTGCAGTGTGTATCGGTGCTTCGTTCCTTTTTCCCTCTGGCTTTTCATCACTGTCTCTCACCTCCCCAAGGTTCAGTCATCCCCTGATGCAAATATGAGCATCGGTACAGTCGGGAAAGGAGTGGGTTCAGCCTATTTGGGAGTAAGGACAGTCGAAGTCAGTGGAATCTTCAGGCATATAAATCAGTGGTGAGAATTGTTTTTTGTTTGATTGCAGGTCCCCATCAGTTAAGCATTTGACAGTTGTATAATTATTTATGAATTATATACCTGAAGTACATAATTATCTAATAACTCAGGTTACAGCATACACTTAGCAATAGTATGGTCATTGATAGGAGCTGCAAATTCTTATTTTGTATAGAATTGATAATTTCTCATTATTTTGATCAGTTTCTTATCAGATCTCACTATAGATTTTGGCTCTAAAGCAGATTCTTAAAGAGTTGGTATTAGAAGTCAGGTAACTGTTAGCTTTGCCACCTTCTTGGTGTTTGCCTTGTGCTTGCATTAATAGCACTGTTTTCAGTCCACTGGGCACTCTTGCCCGTCTGACATACAGCGCAGATAGAGCCCCCAGTGACAATCTGTGTGTTAAGCATTTTTGTGAAGTTTAAGATTTTTATATAAAAACCTATGTTGCCATTGTCGTGTTTTCTTCTGCAACCTAGTGGATGCTGCCGCATATGCTGTGTACTGCCTTAAAACCCACTCTTGCAGGCTGAGGAGGGAGAGTAGAGGGGACAGTATTCCTTCCGCGCCTGGCAGTCTGGCTGCTGTGTGCTCACATGAACGGGCTGTATGAGACCAGCGGATTACGCACCACTCACAAAACTAGTCCTCTTTTGGGCCAGGTGTGTTGGGTTTGGGCTCTGTGGGTTGCTTATAGATCGCTCAGAGTCATCTGGGGCAGCTGCCCACGGGGCTGCAGGCTGAGCCTGTGTGACGTGGGGGCGGCCCAGCTAGATTGCAGCATTGGAGGATGTGCTCCCCACTGCCCTGGGTGGTGTCTCCTGCTCACCCTCATGCCCTGCCCTCCAGCTGCTCTGCGGGAATTCTGCCCTTTTCCCCTTAGAGTAGATGTCTGTGCATGGGTGTTTGCTGTTTCAAACAAAAGTGGACCGTGAGTGCAAGTAATGGAACCTCTTGAAAAGGAAGCCCCACTGCCGTCTGAGACAGTTCTTTCATGAGCACATTGAAAATTGGGCCCTGTCCAAATCTTGACATATTCTTGTTGATCTTGATGGCAGAACTCTTTGCTAGTCCCCACAGGGCCCTGTCTGCTAAGAACTGGTCATTTGACTTGGAGGAGGCAGAGGAGAAGTTTGAAATCATCTCTAAGAAAAGACTGTTTCCTTAACATGAGTTTGTGACAAGCTTTGTTCTTCCCTGAAGAAATATCCAAAAGAAATGGGCTGAAATTGTTTAAAGAATTTAGATGGGAAGAATACTTGAGAAGGAGAGATTAATAAACATTGAAATGGGTTATCACAGGAAATGAGGGAATCTGATTATTTAAAGGCTTTAAGAAGGAACATTTATTGTGTGCAGTGACTTGAGCATCTCGCCTGGAAGGACCACAGACCTTGGCCGGGGCCTGTTTCTCCTGCTCCTCCCGCAGCTCGCCTCTCCCGTGCTTCATCTCGGAGGCAGCTTTATTTTCTTCCCTGTAAGCAGCACACAAACCCTCCAGGTCCTCCAAGAGCTTATATTCCTTCCTGAAGGGAAAAATAAATAGGCCAGCATATAGATTATACTGTATAACGAGTCTCCTGTGTATTATTACAGTGTCGTCACCTCAGTTCTCAATAATGGCAGTTTTTGCTGAGGGGGCAGTCTTAGGAATGCGTGGTGCCCACGGCTACTGAAATTCCATTTGTGTTCAGTATGTCTCTGCTTAGTCGCCGTGGTGTCTTTCTCAAGGTTGATAGCCAAGCATATGGTGCTGTATCACCTCACAGACTGTCCAAGTGACTAAAATTCTGAAATCCTCAATTCAGTTTTCCCTGAGGGAAGTCTTGAAGAATATTGGACTCACTGGAAAGAGTCTAGGAAGAGCGGAACACCTGTTTGTGAGCAGGGGGCCTGGGTTCAGTTAGCCTGTGGTGTACTGACTGCTCCTTAGGTCTGAATGAGAAGCCTGGGATGCCGCCAGGGGCTATTTTGCTTGTTACTTTGCTGGAGAAGGCTAACGATAGACTCATAAGAGAAGTGTTTTTTGCCTGATAATCTGAAATTAGATTGGGGCCTTGGGATATGGAAAATGTGATAAGCTTATTAGGAATGCAACCTAGAGAAAAATACTTAATTACCAGAACTTACTTCTGACATTTTCTGAAAATGGTAAAATTAAGGGAAGACAGCATTTTTCTAAGAGAAAAAGATCTAGACTTTGAAATTCATATTTCTTGCTGATTTTACAGTTGTAATTTTGAAGTCATAGTTTGCATGCCTTTCTCCAAAACAAAACAGAAATAGAAAGTGAATCCTAAATAAACATCAAAACTGTAACCCAGAAACTGTGGTAGGCAGGGTTTTAAGAGTTTTCCAGTTCAGCAGTTTCAGACAAATTTTTCAGAGAAAATTTATAGTTTGGTACCTTGCGACCAGGCCTGGTGATTCAAAATCCTATCAAATGGACAAAGGCACCTTTTGTTCACCAATTACTTGGTGTTTTAGAATTAAGAGATTTTTTTAGAGAATGAATGGAGGCAGTTATTTCAGAGTCATTTCTTTAAAGTCAGTAAGTTTCAGAATATTGTTGACTTGGAAAAACAAAAGACTGATGACTCACTGACAAATATCTGCATAAACAATACTCAATCTTTGGGAAAGGGGGCTTTAATAAATGAGATACATGAAATTTTGTAAATTCTTTAAAAATATTTCTGCTTTCCCACTCCATCCTACAGGCTTGTCATTTATTACATTTGACGTTTCTGTACAGAGCTACCTGTATTAATTGGAACAGACATTCTTTAAAATAGCAATGTAATAATTGGAATAACAGAGGGCTTTCTGATAGGGAGTAGAAATTACTGGACATACATAGCACTTATATGTAACCCTGGAGATACAGTATAATGATTTATGGTTAACCTGCTGGCTTTCTATGTTAATTTTAAAGGAGTAATGGATCATTTACATATTGTACTTAATAATAGTGATAAAAATTCAGTTTCTTAAAAAATCATAAACACTTTCACTCTTATTTGCCATTTTTAAGAATGAGTAGAATATTGATGTTAACATATTTTGGTATTGTATCCTTAGGAATTTTTCTGCCTTATTTGGTGAGTTCAATGTTTGATTCAAATATCAATGCGTAATGGCAGAGTGATTTTGTACCTGTGTATCTGGAGCCAGAGTTGAAAACCACCTTTGACTTCTCTGTTCTTTCTCTCCTGTTAATAAGGAACTATGCATGTACAATTTCCCAAATAATCTGTGATTTATTACAAGTGCAAATTTCAGCTCTGCTTCATTGATTGAAAAGGAATCTGGGGAGGGGAGGGGCAGTTCTTCAGCAACCGCAGGGTTCACCTTGCATCAGGTGTCCGCAAAGTCTTCAGACAAATGCATATGAGAGTCTTTTTCCCAATGGGAATCACTTGCCCCAGCATTTTAATTTTACCCTTCAGGCTTGAAAAAGTGTGTATTTAGCCATCAGTTCATTTTGTGTGGTCTGAGTTATAAAAATGCCCCTACTGGTTTTTCCATATGAAAAACATGTTTTTCATTTGTGGAAACTTATATAATTTTATTTTCCCCGCTGGCTTTCTTTTGTGCTGCTTTAAATTAAAAGCAAATGTACTTCCCTCCCCTTATTCTTGCTTTCCCACCCCCATCTTTGCATGTTCCAATTACAGAGTTGTGAAAATAAGTCATCTTTCGGCTTTTGTTACTTTAAAACAGCTTTCGGTGATGTCAGAGTCAATACTAAAAGCATTAAGATGCTGGCAGAATGTAATGCAGCTGCAGTCCAACATGGTGCTGGAAATGGGGTTGAAAGCATAAAGGCTTTCCATATTCCCAGGGCGCACAACTGCTTGCGGCCTTGGCTTTGATCTCTTCAGAGGCTGCTGCCTCCCCCTAGATGGACAGACTTGGCTGCCACTCGCTTGCATTGAGAAAAGGCAGAGGTCTCTGTTCAGGCAGAAATCAATCACTGTGTAGAAACAATTATGTGTAATTCAACCATCATGAAAACAGGACAAGATTATGGGTTTGTTACCTGAGTGACTGTGTGGAGATGGGGAGCAGAGAACACTGGAGTCCTGCTGACATGCCACATCTCAGTGGCAATTATAGACATATGAATGATGTGGCGGGTGGGGGAGGCACGATGACAAATGCTGGTCACGCTGTCCAGCAGAGCAGAAAATGAGGTTACAATTGGGAGATAATGTTTGCATATGTAACCATATTTCAGCAGCTGCACAACTTCAGGGAACCAGACTCTCAAAAACTCTTGTGTGTATTTGTGTATATATATGTATAATAACATATGAATTTTATATTAGTTGAATTAAGGCAAAAACAATCCTAATAATTTGAGAATTTAGCTGGAAAAGAGAAAAAAAAGAACTTCAAGTTATTACATTTGCTAATGTGGAGTATATATTGCTGACACCAAACTGAAGGCATGCAAGGTTTCTAACCAAATATATGTGAGTCTGTTTAAACATCTTCTGGTTCAAGAGTAACATTTTGTTTTGAATTTGTTAATCTGCCTCAGCAAAGCACTGTTTTTTCATCTTGATTTAAGCCTTTTGGGGAAATGATTTTGTCATTTGTACTATCTTCCTGTGTTTTCAAAACAGTATTTTTCTAAAGCAACTTCAACTGCATTGAAGTTTCCTTTCATTGTGAATAAAAGCAGGGCCTTTTTTCTAAGTAGGAAATAACTTTTTGCTTTAAGTAGAAGTAGTTATTCTCAGAGGCCTGGCACACAAAGCTGTTGAGGTGTTTATTTTTAATCTAACTTGTTCTTATCACCTAACTAAGGTGTAGGAGTAACCTCACACTTTGCCAGTGAGCCTGGCTAAGAGTGTGTGTGTGTGTGTGTGTGTGTGTAAGGCAGAATCAGGTGCAAACCTGACTAAGAGTGTGTGTGTGTGTAAGATAGGCAGAATCAGGTGCAAACCTGGATGGCTGATTATCAAATGGCATTGCTGCCTCTCAGCTTGCTACCCAGTACTGGGCTTACCTTTTATGCCGCTCCAGCTCAGACATCAGAGGCACGAGAGCTGCTTTGATTTACAGATCTTCAAACAATAAGTCAAAACAAAAAATCAATCCCCTCCAGTCCCTGGGTGCAGTTATTGAGAGATAAAAGAGAAAAATAAAGTTATGCTAAAGCAGATAGAGGAAAGGAGCAGATATGCCAAAGCAACTTGGAGGACAAGTGCAGAGTTGAAGAGGGCCTCATGCGAGCCAACATCAATGAATTTTTATCTTATCAAAAAGTTTTAGGGTTGCCAGTTCTTTTCAGACCGGATCCAGTCGGCTTCAGGCCTGCCTGGAGCGTGGGCTTCAATGAAATCGCTTCTCCCAACCACCTAGATGTAACCACGTAGGAATTAGATGGCATTTCACTCAAGGTTTCAAACTTGCTAGACTTCAACAGCAAATTAGGGGTTTCAATAATCTCTTCATATTTTTGAATATCAATTGAGGTGAGGTTTTTAAAAAATGTTTATTGAAAGCTGTAGATTTACATGAAAAGTAAGACAAATCTCTATAATGTATGTTTTTTCCTCAAACCCAGTTTCCAAGGAGAGCTGGAAAGCTCCCATGAGGTTTTTTTTTGAGGTAAGAAATCTTTTTCCTTGTTTCTTGCGGGTAATGTTAAGCTATTTTTGGAAATTAATCTGTGTGAAGCATTTTGGCCAACATTTTGATATATGAGCCAGTGTGTATTCTTATGAATCCAAGTTACAGTTTAAAAAAAAGGCTTATATTTTTAAATAGTCTTTTAGAATAGTGAACCTACTTGCCCACTAATTTTACAGCCGTAAACATATCTGAGATTATCCAAAATACAATCCAGTTCCTTCCTTAGCTTCCCTAAAAGGTTTTTCATAAAATGGCAGCGCAGATTTGATTCTTACGCTTTCCTTGGTTTCCCCTCCTTTTCCTCACTCACAGAGCAGAGAGCCAGAGCTGTCCGGGAGCCTCCGCACCCATCTCCCTGGCCACTGCCCAGCTCAGTCTGTTCTGGCTGGGTCATCAGTTTCCAGATTTTAAGGGTGAAAAAGGTACAGCTGGGCATCGTAGAACTGGATGCCTGCTATTTAAAGAGATTGTTTTGTATATAAACCATAGTTAATCATTGGAGTAAAACCATCACAACTTTCATTTGCAGAGTGAAGATGAGTCACTGTTTTGAAAATTAGACTCAAATGGAAAACAGCCACACACTGCGGGCTGCAATTTTTATTTCCTAGGATAGAGTTAATGAGCAGAAAAACAGCAGAGCCATTAGTACACATCTAAGGTTCAAACTTTTTTTGAACTATTAATGAATGCCCTTTATTATAAACACTGAAGCTTAGAGTATGTGTTGTAGGCCATGAGAGAAGAAGTGGAATGAAGATTCTTTCTCATTTCTTATGATTAGGCTGTGGTAGAAAATCACAGTCTGTGTTTTTAGGCCTTTGTCCCCTGTCTCTCCTTCAGACTGGGTCCAGCTAGCTTTTCCACTCCAGACTCTCTCTGCCATTTCTGTGCTTAATCCCATCTTGTCATCCTTCCGGGATACTTGGAGGATGTGCTTATAAGTGGCTACATGTTTACATGCAAGGGAGGAAAGAAGGCAGAGGAGGGAAATGGGGCAAGGTGGTATATGCTGGCCTAGGTAGAGGTACCTTGAATTCTGATATTCTGGTCCTAAGTTCTGAACTCTTGTACCCTCATACAGACAGGGGCAGCTCCACGGTGTTGGTTGGGAGACAGTGGGGGGTGGGTGCTAACTTCAGTAATCTCCAGCAGTCTCCTCAATGCCCCCCAAATAAACACTTATGCTGTGTAAAAACATCTTTCCAGATGGAACCTCTCATCTCTTCTTCCAACCGGATTGCTGTTCCTAAGCCTTTTCATGTATATGCCAGGTAGACGGTTAGGCACATCCATCAGTGTGAGCATGTGTGTGAGTGTGCACATATGACGCAGTGTTTAAAGTTCATGAATCATATTGCCTGTACTTGAATCCAAACTCCACCACTTAATGGTTGTGGGACCTTAAACAAGTTACTTGAATGTCTTATTCCTCCATATCCTTACCCAAATAATGAGTAATAGTAGTAGCTACTCATGGGCTTTTTGTCAAGGCAATGCAAATGCAGAGTATACTTGGACATTTCTGTGCTATTATTGTCTTTGTTAGAAAAAAGCAATCTGTTTTGTACTCAGTTAAAACATCATTTACATTTTGTTACTTTTTGAGATATAGTATCTTATCTATTTATGCATTTTGATACTTGAATTTCTTTATGACTTCTTTCCAGAGTAGAGTCCAGGTTGTGGAGGGAAGTCCAGCCTGCCTTTATCCAAGCCTAAATTTCTAATGAAGATGCAAAAATAGGAAGTTTTGTTGTGATGGCCCTGAGAGCTGTGTAGTCAGGGGAGAAAATATGGGATTAATAATTCCTTAAGTTCTAGGTCACAGTAATTTGGAATTTGGGGAAAAAACATAAATCACAGTATTTCTTGCCTTTTTAATATACTAAACAAAACAGCTCATCTCTTTGAAAGGAAAATTTTTACATGTATGTTAATATTTTGGCTTATATTTAGTTGGGATATATTTTAAAGGACAATATTATGTTCTCATTCCAGAGTATGTGCATTTTTAATTCACTAACATTCAGAAGGGTAAGAAGAAAATCCATATTTCAAATATTTTGAGTCAAATAAAATATGGGTTAAGGACCCAAAATTTATAACATTCAGGGATATGGTGGATACACAAGATTCAGGTACTAGAATATTCTAGTCCATCCGGACACCCGCAGACTGAGGTCAGCCCAATAACTCACACTGTCCTCCTGTGCTCGGCCTGCTGCCCTGACCTGCCCGCACACAGCCTCCAGTCATCACCGAGGCCCATGCACCCTCCATGCTGCTTTCCTTTTCTCTCCCAGGATCTTTGAGGCCAGTTTTATCACACACAAACTCCAAATTGAAAACCTAAGTTACAGTTTGAAGATAACGTAATGATATTTAAAATGTTACTAGGATCTTCTGTTTTAACAGGAAATTTCTAGCAGACTTGTGTTATTTTTATAAGAAATGTTGAAAGTAACTTATTTAACAATTTGCTCCTTTTAGCTTCAAAATTCTGAACTGTTTGATGAATAATTATTTAGGGGAGGAGCACCAAAATGTATTGAAGTTAATATTAAAGTCAGTTTAAAAGTATTTAAAATAAAAACAGTGGATTTTTGACAAGCTAAAGGAAACTTAGTCTGAGTGAATAGCTTTATCCTTAGTAGAAATGACCAGACAACCTCTTGAATTTCTTTCTGAGCTTTATTGGGATATAACTGACAAATCAAAATTGTTTATATTTAAGGTGTACAATGTGCTGTTTGGATCAGCCTCTCAGACTGTTAAAGGAGCCCTCAGAGCCCTTATTTGTAGCTAGTCAATTTTCAGTGACTACATATCTATATAGTAACTTCGTAAAAATTTTGGAAGGTATCTGGCTATTTGGAGTTAGAATACTATTTCAAACTTTTGTAAGCATAGCAGGGTAAATAATCACAAATATTTATGCCTTTAAAGAAATATACAGATCTCATTGGAGGGTACATGACTTTAAAATAAACTTAATTTAAAAAAAAGATTTTACAAATACATAAAACTCAATTAAAATGACAGATACCCCCCTCCCCATTCCTACCAGTGTACTGTTGGTAACATGTCCTTGTAGACAACAGTTTTAAACCTTCAAAGTTAAAAACCAAACAGAAACACTTGGAACATCCCTATCAGAATGGCTAAAATGGAAAAGATGGAAATACCAAGTACTAGTAAGGATGTGAAGCAACTGGACTGCTTAAAACATAATCATGATAAATGCAGCTTAGGTCAGATATGCAAGGCAAGGAAGTTTCATGGAGGATTTATTTTGCATGGCTTAATTTCACAAAAAACTGAATCAGACATATCACAATGTAAAAATGTACTATTGTTCAAAAAAAATTAAACTAGATAAACTGCAAAGGAATATAAATTAGGCAAATTCCTAGAAACATAGAAGTTGCCAAACTGACTCAAGAAGAAAGAATAAAATCTGAAAAGACCTGTATATAACAAGAGAATCAATTAGTAAACAAAAATCTCCCAAACAAACATCTAGGCTCAGACAGATTCACTGATTAATTCTACCAAACATTTAAAGAATTTACAAGACTCCTCCTCAAACTATTCCAGAAAATAGAGGAGGGAATACTTCCTAACTCATTCCATGAGACCAGCATTACCCTGATATCAAAGCCAAACAAAGATAATACCAGAAAAGAACACCACAGACAAGTATTCTTTATGAATATGGGTGCAAACCTCCTCAAAAAAAGAAACAAATAATAGAAACCAAATACAACACCCTCTTCAACAGCTGGTGTTGGCAAAACTGGACAGCTATATGTAAGAGAATGAAACTGGATCATGGTCTAACCCCATACACAAAAGTAAACTCAGAATGGATCAAAGACCTGAATGTAAGGCATGAAACCATAAAACTCTTAGAAGACAACCTAGGCAAAAATCTCTTGCATATAAACATGAGCAACTTTTTCCTGAATGCATCTCCTTAGGCAAGTAAAAAAACATCAAAAATGAACAAATGGGACTACACCATGCTAAAAAGCTTCTGTACAGCAAAGGAAACTATCAGTAGAACAAAAAGGCATCCTACAGTACAGGAGAATATATTTGTAAATGACATACCTGACAAGGGGTTAACATCCAAAATATATAAAGAACTCATACTCCTCAACACCCAAAAGCAAATAACCCTATTAAAAAATGGGCAGAGGATCTGAACAGACAATTCTCCAAAGAAGAAATTCAGATGGCCAACAGGCACATGAAAAGATGTGCTAATTATCAGGGAAATGCAAATTAAAACCACAATCAGATATCACCTCATACCAGTGAGGATGGCCAACATAGAATAGGAACAACAAATGTTGACAAGGATGTGGAGAAAGGGGAACCCTCCTACACTGCTGGTGGGAATATAATCTAGTTCAACCATTGTGGAAAGCAGTATGGAGGTTCCTCAAAAAACTCAAAATGGAAATACCATTTGACCCAGGAATTCCACTCCTAGGAATTTACCCTAAGAATGCAGTTTCCTGGTCTCAAAAAGACATATGCACCCCTATGTTTATCACAGCACTATTTACAATAGCCAAGAAATGGAAGCAACCTAAGTGTCCATCAGTAGATGAATGAATAAAGAAGATGTGGTACATATACATAATGGAGTATTATTAATCCATAAGAAGAAATCAAATCCTACCATTTGCAACAACATGGATGGAGCTAGAGGATATTATGCTCAGTGAAATAAGCCAGTGGAGGAAGACAAGTACCAAATGATTTCACTCATCTGTGGAGCATAAGAACAAAGCAAAACGTGAAGAAACAAAACAGCAGCAGACTTTACAGAACCCAAGAATGGACTAACAGTTGCCAAAGGGAAAGGGACTGTGGGGGGCAAGGGGGGATGGGAGGGAGAAGGGGAATAAGGGGCATTATGATTAGCACACATATTGTAGTGGGGGGTGATGGGGAAGGCAGTATAGCACAGAGAAGACAAGTAGTAATTCTATCGCATCTTACTACGCTGATGGACAGTGACTGTAATCGGGTATGTGGTGGGGACTTGATAATGGGGGGAATCTAGTAACCACAATGTTGCTCATGTAATTGTGTATTAATGATACCAAAAAAAAACAAAAACAAAAACCAACCTTCCACTATGACTCCAGGGCTAGAATAGCCCCATTCCTAAGACATGGCTCTTCTGAGGGTCTCACAAGAGTACCCACAGTAGTTCAGTGAGGTCTCCCCACTTTAGATGGCCAGTACTCCTTGTTTCCAGGGCAATGTATGACCTCTGGAATCACCATTCAGCTCACAAAGTTCCAGCAGCTTTTCTGTGCTAGGCCTTATGGAGTCTTGGCCTACATATGTGACCTCAAACCTAGTCAAAGACATTTCTGAAAAAAATCAAACAAGACTTCTACTTTTAGCTATGATGGAGTAATAGGTACTAGAGTATTTTCCTTATCATAAACTAAAAAACTAGGCAAATGTATTTGGCAATTATCTTTAGATGTTAGACAACAGGCAGTGTAGGATTATGATTCCAGAGAGAGGGGAACTACATAAGATGAGCCCCACAGTTGCCCACAACCACTGAGGACACTTTGTAGACTGTGGTACGAGGAGGTGGTACAAGCAAAACACAACAGTCTTACTGAGCTGGTAAACAGAAACTGGAGCTCAGGACTGCTAAAGTGACTGGAGTTTAGAAATAGAAAAACAGAGAGAATGGAGCCTTGAACAGCAAAACTCTAGAAATTTGAATGAGACCATGCAAGTATTTAGCTAAATACTAAGTTGCATACACTCAAGGAGCCAGGACAAGACTCTACAAGACCAGGCAGAAATAGCTGCCTCTGAGTTTTAGGCTGTACAGAGATTCCTGATATTACACAGAGCTGGGAGACAAGGATACCCTATCAGCCACAGTGGGGACATTTTGCTGAACACCCAGGTATTCCGCTGATTCCCCAGAGGCCAGACCTTATAAGTGGTAAGCTTTCTAGTCCTAGAGTGAGGGCTACTCTACACCCAACCTAACAAAGTTGATAAGTAAACTTTGTCCAGATGGGTTAACAGGTGTATTCTACTAAACATTTAAGGAAAAGGTTATATTAATTCTCTACAGTCTCTTCCAGAAGACAAAAACAGCTTTATACATAATTACTAAAACTTGGAAGTGACTAAGATATTGTTCAGTAGGTAAATGGGTAAATAAACTGTGGTACATCCAAGCAATGGAATATTATTCAGTGCTAAAAAGAAATGTACTATTCAAGCATGAACAGATATGGAGGAACCTTAAGTGCATATTACTATGGGAAAGAAACCAATCTAAAAAGGCTGCATATGGTATGATCCCAACTCATCACATTCTGGAAAAGATAAAATTATGATGACAGTAAGAAAGATCAGTGGTTGCCAAAGGCTAGAAGGAAGGGATGGAGGAATCAGCAGATTTTTAGGGAATCAGAGGAACAGAAGATATTTAGGATAGTAAAACTGCTCTGTATGACATTATAATGGCGGGATGTGTCATTATACATTTGTCAAAACCCACAGAATGTACAGCCCCAAGAGTGACCCTTAATATAAACTGTGAGTTTATATAAACTATGGAGTTTGAGTGATAATGATGTTGCAATGTATGTTCACTGATTCTAACAAGGGTACCACTTCAGTGCAGGATATTTGATAGTGGGGGAGATTGTGCATATGTGAGGGTGAGAGGTATAAGGGCCCTCTGCCTCTCCACTCAGTTTTGTTGTGAACCTAAAAATTGTTCTAAATATAAAGCTTTAAAAAAGTTTAAAGTTTATTTTAAAGTCAAAAACAACCCTTACAAGATTCAATCTGTTCTCATAGTAAATTAACTGATTGCCAGAACTAAATTCAACATTCTTTAAAAGAAAACAAAGTTTGTAATCTCAACAACATAACATCCATAATGTCCACCATACAATAAAAAATAACTAGACATACGAAGTCAGGTAAATATGACCCATAACAAAGTGGGGACAGAGAACCATCAATTAATAGGAACCAACCTAGGATAACCCAGATACTTGGAACAGTAGACATGAACTTCAATGCAGATCCAAGGCTTAAAAGAAAATACGGTCATAAATGAACAGATGGGAAATAGCAGCAGAGAAATAGGAATCATAATAAATTACCAAAAGTTTAATCCAGACCTGAGAATATAGTACCTGAAAAAAAATTTTTACAGGACAGGTTTAACAGCAGATTGGACATAAGCAGAAGAGTCTGTGAACATGAATAGAGATCAACAGAAATTATGTGAAGAACAGAAAAAAGAGGATAAAAAAAGCAGAACCTTAATGACCTGTTGGTCAACATCAAAGTATCTAAAAATGTGTTACTGGAGATGAGAGAATAGGGTAGCTAAATATTTGAAGAAGTAACTACCAAAATTTCCTAAATTTTTTGAAAAATGTAACACAGCTCCAAGAAGATCAATGAACTCAAAGAAGGATAAATACAAAGATACCACACTTAGGAATATTATAGTCAAGTGCTGGAAAACAAAGATAAAGAGACAATCATGAAAACTGGCAGAAAGAAAGTATATATTACATATGAAGGAACAACAATATGAGAAATGGTTAACTTATCAGAAACAACAGAGGTCAAGAGACAAAGAAATGACAACTTTGAAGTGCTACATTAAAAAACAAAAATAAAACAAAAAAACCCTGTAGACCCAAAATTCTGTATCTTTCAAAGATGAAGGAAAAATAGAGGCATTTTTAGGTAAATGAAAACTCATTGCCAGCAGATTTATATCACAAAAAATATTAAACGGAATTCTTCAGGCTAAAGTAAATTGACACCAAATGGTGAATATGTGGATAAAAATATATTTCTGTGTATGTATTTTAATATTACATAAAAGACATGACCATTTAAAGCAAAAATTATAGCACTGCACTCTGGGATTAATATATATGAATATAATCACACAAAGAATGGATGGTAGTGAGGTGGTATAATATTAACTCTAAGTAGCCTGTGAAAAGAAAAGAATATAAATTGTAATACCTAGAGTAACCACTAAAAAAATGCAAGGAAGTAAAGGTGAGAAGTCAATAGATGAATTAAAATGGAAAACTAAAAATTACTTGATTTTCTGCCAAAATAAGGTAGAAAAGTAAGAACAGAAGATAGAAAAGCAGACAGGACATATAACAAAAACAAATAGCAAAATTGTAGACTTTAGCTCAACCGTTTTAACACACTAAATGCTAATGAAGTAGATGCTTTCATTAAAAGACAGTCAATCAAGATATAACTATATGTTGTCCACAAGAGACACGTAGTAAATATAACGAAAAAACAGGTTGGAAGTAGAAGGATGGAAAAAGATGTAACATGAAACATTAAGACTACAAGGACTAGGGTGACTGTATTAATATCAGACAAGAAAAACTTTAACACAAGGACTATTACCAGAGAACATGTGTATTGCCTAATGACAGGACTTCAAAACACTAGCAGCAATTTAACTGTTAGGTGTTTACCTAAGGGAATACTTTATAATATGCCCATCCAAATCATGTACAAGACTGCTTATATAAGCTTTATTCATTAATAGCCAAAAATGAGGAAGAGCTCAGGTGTCCATCAATAGGAGAATGGATTTAAAAATGTGGCATGTCTGATGGAACACTATTCTGCAACAAAAAAAGAACAGACTACTAATACCTGCAAAAACATGGGTGAATCTTACAGATGGTTGGCTGACTGGAAAAACTTGGGTGCAATGGAGCATACGTTGTGTAGTTTCATTTATGTAAAATTCTGTAACAGACAAAACTAATATGCGGTGAACAAATGAGAACAGTGTGCTCTGTGTGTGAGAAGGGAGGGGTAGGAGTAAGCTTTCTGGGATGACAGAAGTTCTGTTTTGATAGATGTAGGTTATGCATTTTTCAAAACTCACTGCACTCCATCACTTTGCCCTTTTCCATATGTAGATTATACCTAAAAAAAAACTATAAACAAAAATTCAATCTAGGTTTCTGAACCATTAAGGCAGATAACCATGTGAGGAGGGAACAGTGATGCCCTTAATTACAGATCTCTCTCAGGATTCACAGCTTTAGAGCAGGTAGCTGGAGTACAAAACATAGACCACTGCTGGTTCGTTTTTTGTTCTTTGAAATCTTTGGATAGATGTCCTCTCCAGATGTCTCACCTCCTGAACCTAAAAGGTATTCCCTTCTATATACCGTAACTTTCAAAGTCAGAATCATTCTAGGTATAGGTTCAGAAGATCACATGGTAACTTAGTTAATGAAAAAGAACATGCAGTTAGATGACAAACTTATCTTAGCTGATGTTTGGTTTTCATCCCATAATTAACATAAGATACTGATTCTGCCTTTAAAAGTCTCCCATGATGATTAAAATTTAAAGAAATGTGTAACTTCTTTATGAATCATGAAGCTAAAAAATCAGTCTCTTCACATGTTATCCTAACAGCCCAGTGTTTACAATTTAATCTTGTCTGGCTTTCCTTCTTTCTTCTAAGAAGGTGCTCCTATGTCCCCTAGTGGATAAAGTCCCATACATGGTGTTGGAAACATTGGGGCAATAGTGGCTGAGGTCCATAAACCCTTAATGTCTGCCTTGCCCGCTTACTTTTCCAAACCAATGCCTCACACCACTAATTTACCCTAAATAAAGGAAAACATTAACACATCTGAACTGAACCACACCTATCTGCCCCACGTATGGTCATGTACAGGGCGTGGACTAAAATATAATCCTGGCTTATCACATCTGCACCAACAAATGCATACCAATTAGGTAGACATTTTGACCTGACATAACACAAAGGAGTTGACATTTCCACTGTAAATCTCTATTTTTAAAGATTTATAGCTTAGTTATAAAAGTGGACTTCAGAAAAATTTATGGTGCAAAGATTCAACTACAAAAGAGAAATTTCCCTTCTAGTAAATTAAAAGTATAACAGTATGTGGAAAATCTGATCTGAAATGTGTGTGTCTGTATGTGTGCGTGTGCATGTGTATGTGTGAGAGAGAGACAGTAAGAAAGAGTGCGAGAACAAGAGAGAGACAAAGAGAGAGACTCTTAAGCACAGAAATTCTGAAAGCCTAGGGCTTAAATTGTTTGGGGGAGAGGCAAAGTTTACAGAATAAAGGAGGTACTAATGCAAATTAAAAAAAAGTTTTTTCCCTCCCCAGACTGTAGGAACTAGGCTACTTAATACTTCTAGTAGTAAGATCTAAAGATACTTCCTCCCCAAACTCACCTACATATGTGATAGACATAGGCGTCTGTGACCATATGTGCAGCCAGATATGAATTGGCTTCCAGTCCATTAATATCATGGACAATACGTTTTTTCCAAATATGGACATCAAATTTTTCCCTGACACTGCCAGCCTCAGGATCCACATTAATGTGTCTCCAAGGGGTTGGAGTGCTAATAGGGAAAGGGAAGGTCCCCTTTTATTTGACCGTCGCTGTCACCACCTCACTGTAACAAAAGCTGCACATGATCTGAAGCGATCAGCCCACACCCAGCCTCTGCGCCAGTGGGAGCAAAGAACGAGCCCCAAACCCCTCCCCCACGCCACTCTTACCCCTATTTCCTATTTTATTTTTATCCATAGTACTTCTTATAATCTGCTGTACACAGGTTTGTTGTAAAATAAATATTTATACTTTGTTCGTGTCTGTATCCTGGCACACAGTAGGTGCTCAATCCTACCACTCGTTTAATTAGCACTTCCTTGAATACTGGTTTAGCTGAGCGTCTCTGAGGGACCTTTAGCTGAGGATCATTTGCGGGCCGCTTTGACTTTTCTCTGTATTTCCACTTCCTAACACCAGGCTTCTTAGCCCATGGTACGTATTCAACAAATAACAACTTAACTGGACAAATGAAGGAACAACCAGGTGCAAATTTCCAGCAGCTCTGCTTTTGGATTCTTTTGGCTGAAGGCGGGAATCTGGTTTAAGAAAAAGAGTTATCTTAAAATAAAAGGAGATAGTAGTGACAAGAAATTGCTTGAGGGCATTACAGCATTAAAATGTAAATTCATATTATAGAAAAACCTTTGTTAGCAGGCACCAATCAATAGCAAGTTCAGAGGGTAAAATTTCTACATGAAATCCTAGATGCCCTACCGTAACATGCTGAGATCGCCCATGGCCACAGGCACGCTCACTCTGAGCCACTGAATCCTCAGGCAGACAGTTGCTGAGTTCCTGCTGACTCAGACTTTAGTCATAGACTGATCTCTGATACTTTTAATTAGAAAAGCTTGTCCTTCTTTTTCCTGGGAACTGAATTAAACTTTTGTCACTTTGAATATGGGCCGAAGTACAGCATCCTTTTCCACAATAAAAAGAGACCAAAGAAGTTGAGAGATTTGGATCCAGAATGCAAAGAAACCCTTGGGGAGAAAGTCCCCATTTGCCAGACCCTAGGTCGAGACTTGCCATGCGCGCAACTTCATTTTACCATAGACAATCTCACAATGACCACGATCGGAAACGAATTTAGGTACCTCTGCCAGAAAGGTCAAAGACCATACCTTGATACAGATGTATACCTTAACACAACTAATGGGTTTAGGGGAAAAAATACTTTTTGATATGAAAATGTTACATTTGACATAATCCTTCCTTTAAGGCTCATGCAGTAGAATGACTCATTTTCTCAAAATACCTCTATGGGTGATGGCAGAACTGGGCAAAATCAAACCCATTTGATCCATAGAGTCCTGGGCCATGGACAAGGGTTAGGCCACAGAGCCAAAGAAAATACAAATTGGAGAATTCTAGAACTTGGAAGAGGGATACAGATGCTCCTAACTCCTCTTTACCAAGAAAGTCTAGGGCATAAGAAGAAAACACTAAGGACTTCCTGGAAGATGGTGGTGTGAGCAGGGCGGCAGAAATTACCTCCCAACACTATATTTATCTACGAAAACACAGAAAATACATCTATTCCTAAAAGAGAGACGAGAATACACAGGAAAGCGCACAGCGTGCAGCTACACCCGAGAGGACTCGGCACCCCAAGAGGCGGGTAAGATACGGAGCCGCGACCCGGCGGGACCCGAGCCCTCCCCCACCCCAGCGCACCGGCGGGAGGAGAGGATTCAGAGCCGGGAGGGAGTGGAAGTGCACCCCGCGAAGTAGCCAGCCCCGGTGATCTGCGCGGGGAGCGCTGACCCACATTGCGCAGTGCAGCGGAGATTGGAGAGACAGAGGGGCAGGATCTGAGCGGGGAACGCGCCAGGGTGCTTGCAGCCGGCTCCCGGGAAGGAAAAAAAAAAGCGCGCGCTTTCTTCAGCGGTCTTAAAGAGACAGGAGCCCAGCGGAGGAGCCGGATCGCCCCAGCACACTCAGCCCAGCAGGCTGGGAGTCCTGGGGAGTTTCAGACGCCTTAGCTGGCGACTGGGGAAGCGTAGCCATACTTACACTTCTCACTGAGCTCAACAGCCTCCTATTCATTCCCACCCCTGCCAGAGCGATAAAGGGCCCTGCAGAGCGGCACAGTCACGGCTGTGGAATAGTGGGGCAATAGCGCCACCTACAGCATTCCCACAGAATCTACGTCCAGTGGGCGTTTTTTTTTTGTTTTTTGTTTTGTTTTTGTTTTTTCTTTTCTTTCTTTTTTCTTTTTTTCTTTCTTTCTTTTTTTCTTTTTTTTTCTTCTCTTTTTAAAGTCTGAAAGAGCCCAGCTGACATACGTGGCAACTATCAGTGACCAATTCTATAGCGATGAAAAGACAGAGGAATATGGTTCAGACCAAAATCAACCAGACAACCCCAGAGAGGGAGTCTGAAGGGATGGAAACGCACAGTCTTCCTGAAAAAGAATTCAGAATAAAAGTCATAACCATGCTGATGGACCTACAGAGAAATGTGCAAGAGCTGAGGGAGGAAGTGAGGGAACTGAGGAAAGACAATGCAGAAATCAGATAAGCGATCGACGGGCGTAACAGCAGAATGGATGAGATGCAAGAGACTGTTAATGGAATAGAAATCAGAGAACAGGAGCACAGAGCAGCTGAGGCAGAGAGAGATAAAAGGATTTCTAGGAATGAAAGAATATTAAGAGAACTGTGTGACCAATCCAAACGGAACAATATTCGCATTATAGGAGTACCAGAGGAAGAAGAGAGAGAAAAAGGGATAGAAAGTGTCCTTGAAGAAATAATTGCTGAAAACTTTCCCTCGCTGGGGAAGGAAATAGTCTGGCAGTCCACCGAAACTCATAGATCTCCCAACACAAGGGAACGAAGGAAGACAACACCAAGACACATAATAATTAAGATGGAAAAGATCAAAGATAAAGACAGGGTATTAAAGGCAGCTAGAGAGAGAAAAAAGATCACCTACAAAGGAAAACCCATCAGACTATCATCAGACTTCTCAACAGAAACCTTACAGGCCAGAAGAGAATGGCATGATATATTTAACATTATGAAACAGAAGGGCCTCGAACCAAGAATATTGTATCCAGCACGATTATCATTTAAATATGATGGAGGGATTAAACAATTTCCAGACAAACGAAAGTTGAGAGAGTTTGCCTCTCATAAACCACCACTACAGGATATCTTAAATGGACTGCTCTAGATGGAAGCACACCTAAGGCTAAAAAGATGTCACCAGAGAAAATAAAATCATAGCAAAGAAAGCAGACCATCCAAATACTAACTAAAGGCAAAGAATAAAACACCTATTATAGAAAGAATGGAGGAGGAGGAATAAGAAGGGAGAGAAAGAAAGAAACATCAGACTGTGTTTACAATAACTTAACAAGAAAGTTAAGTTAGATTGTTAGATAGTAAAGAAGCAACCCTTGAACCCTTGGTAACCACGAATCTAAAGCCAGCAATGGCAATAAGTACATATCTATCAATAATCACCCTAAATGTAAATGGACTGAATGCACCAATCAAAAGACACAGAGTAACAGAATGGATAAAAAAGCAAGACCCATCTATATGCTGCCTACAAGAAACTCACCTCAAATCCAAAGATATACACAGACTAAAAGTGAAGGGATGGAAAAAGATATTTCATGCAAACAACAAAGAGAAAAAAGCAGGTGTTGCAGTACTTGTATCAGACAAAATAGACTTCAAAACGAAGAAAGTAGCAAAAGATAAAGAAGAACATTACATAATGATAAAGGGGTCAGTCCAACAAGAAGATATAACCACTATAAATATATATGCACCCAACACAGGAGTGCCAGCATATGCGAAACAAATACTAACAGAATTAAAGGAGGAAATAGACAGCAATGCATTCATATTAGGAGACTTCAACACACTACTCACTCCAGAGGACAAATCAACCAGACAGAAAATAAGTAAAGACACAGAGGCACTGAACAACACACTAGAACAGATGGACCTAACAGACATCTACAGAAAGCTACACCCAAAAGCAACAGGATACACATTCTTCTCAAGTGCACATGGAACATTTTCCAGAATAGACCACATACTAGGCCACAAAAAGAACCTCAGTAATTTCAAAAATATTGAAATCCTACCAACCAACTTCTCAGATCACCAAGGTATAAAACTAGAAATAAATTTTAGAAAGAAATCAAAAAGGCTCACAAATACATGGAGACTTAACAACACTCTCCTAATTAATCAATGGGTTAACGACCAAATCAAAACAGAAATCAAAGAATATATGGAGACTAATGACAACAACAACACAAAGCCACAACTTCTGTGGGACGCAGCAAAGGCAGTCCTAAGAGGAAAGTATATTGCAATCCAGGCCTATTTAAAGAAGGAAGAACATTCCCAAATGAATAGTCTAAAGACACAATTACTGAAATTGGAAAAAGAAGAACAAATGAGGCCCAAAGTCACCAGAAGGAGGGACATAATAAAGATTAGAGAAGAAATAAATAAAATTGAGAAGAATAAAACAATAGAAAAATCAATGAAACCAAGAGCTGGTTCTTTGAAAAAATAAACAAAATAGATAAACCCCTAGCCAGACTCATTAAGAGAAAAAGAGAATCTACACACATAAACACAATCAGAAATGAGAAAGGAAAAATCACGATGGACCCCACAGAATCCTAAGAGAATATTTTGAGAATCTATATGCTAACAAGCTGGAAAACATAGAAGAAATGGACAACTTCTTAGAAAAATACAACCTTCCAAGACTGACCAAGCAAGAAACAGAAAAACTAAACAGACCAATCACCAGTGACGAAATCGAATTGGTAATCAAAAAACTACCCAAGAACAAACCCCCGGGCCTGATGGATTCACCTCTGAATTCTACCAGACATATAGAGAAGAAATAACACCCATTCTCCTTAAAGTTTTCCAAAAAACAGAAAAGGAGGGAATACTTCCAAACTCATTCTATGAAGCCAGCATCACTCTAATACCAAAACCGGGCAAAGACCTCACCAAAAAAGAAAATTACAGACCAATATCCCTGATGAACGTAGATGCAAAAATATTCAACAAAATATTAGCAAACCGAATTCAAAAATACATCAAGAGGATCATACACCATGATCAAGTGGGATTCATCCCACGGATGCAAGGATGGTACAACATTCGAAAATCCATCAACATCATTCACCACATCAACAAAAAGAAGAACAAAAACCACATGATCATCTCCATAGATGCTGAAAAAGCATTTCACAAAATTCAGCATTAATTCCTGATTAAAACTCTCAATAAAATGGGTATAGACGGCAAGTACCTCAACATCATAAAGGCTATATATGACAAACCCACAGCTAACATCATACTTAACGGCGAGAAGCTGAAAGCTTTTCATCTAAGATCAGGAACAAGACAGGGATGCCCACTCTCTCCACTGTTATTCAACATAGTACTGGAGGTCCTAGCTACAGCAATCAGACTAAACAAAGACATACAAGGCATCCAGATTGGTAAAGAAGAAGTCAAATTGTCACTATTTGCAGATGACATGATACTGTACATAAAAAACCCTAAAGACTCCATTCCAAAACTACTAGAACTAATATCTGAATTCAGCAAAGTTGCAGGATACAAAATTAACACACAGAAATCTGTTGCTTTCCTATACCCTAATGATGAACTAACAGAAAGAGAAATCAGAAAAACAATTCCATTCACAATTGCATCAAAAAGAATAAAATACCTAGGAATAAACCTAACAAAGGAAGTGAAAGACCTGTACTCTGAAAACTACAAGACACTCCTAAGTGAAATTAAAGAGGACACTAACAAATGGAAATGCATCCCATGCTCTTGACTAGGAAGAATAAATATTGTCAAAATGGCTATACTACCTAAAGCAATCTACAGACTCAATGCAATCCCTATCAAACTACCAACAGCTTTCTTCAATGAACTGGAACAAATAATTGTAAAATTCATATGGAACCACAAAAGACACCGAATAGCCAAAGCAATCCTGGGAAGGAGGAATCAAACAGGGGGAATTACACTCCCTGACTTCAAGCTCTACTACAAAGCCACAGTAATCCAGACAATTTGGTATTGGCACAAAAACAGACCCACAGACCAGTGGAACAGAATAGAAAATCCAAAAATTAACCCAAACATATACAGTCAATTAATATTTGATAAAGGAGCCTTGGATATACAATGGGGAGATGACAGCCTCTTCAGCAGCTGGTGTTGGAAAAACTGGACAGCTACCTGTAGGAGAATGAAACTGGACTACTGTCTAGCCCCATACGCAGAAGTAAATTCAAAATGGATCAAACACCTGAATGTAAGTCGTGAAACCATAAGGCTCTTAGAAAAACACATAGGCAGAAATCTGTTGGACATAAACATGAGCAACTTCTTCATGAACATATCTCTCCCGGCAAGGGAAACAAAAGCAAAAATGAACAAGCGGGACTACATCAAGCTGAAAAGCTTCTGTACAGCAAAGGACACCATCAGTAGAACAAAAAGGCAGTCTACAGTATGGGAGAATATATTCATAAAAAACGTATCTGATAAAGGGTTGACATCCAAAATATATAAAGAATTCATGCACCTTAACAAACAGAAAGCAAATAATCCAATTAAGAAATGGGCAGAGGACATGAATAGACACTCCTCTAAAGAAGAAATTCAGATGGCCAACAGGCACATGAAAAGATGCTCCACATCGCTAATCATCAGAGAAATGCAGATTAAAACCACAATGAGATATCACCTCACACCAGTGAGGATGGCCAACATCCAAAACACAAACAACAACAAATGTTGGCGAGGATGTGGAGAAAAGGGAACCCTCCTACACTGCTGGTGGGACTGCAAATTAGTTCAACCATTGTGGAAAGCAGTATGGAGGTTCCTCAAAAAACTCAAAATAGAAATACCATTTGACCCAGGTATTCCACTCCTAGGAATTTACCCTAAGAATGCAGCAGCCCAATTTGAGAAGGACAGATGCACCCCTATGTTTATTGCAGCACTATTTACAATAGCCAAGAAATGGAAGCAACCTAAGTGTTCATCAGTAGATGAATGGATAAAGAAGAGGTGGTACATATACACAATGGAATATTATGCAGCCATAAGAAGAAAACAAATCCTACCATTTGCAACAACATGGATGGAGCTAGAGGGTATTATGCTCAGTGAAATAAGCCAAGCCGAAAAAGACAAGTATCAAATGATTTCACTCATATGTGGAGTATATGAACAAAGAAAAAATACTGAAGGAACAAAACAGCAGCAGACTCACAGAACCCAAGAACGGACTAATAGTTACCAAAGGGAAAGGGACTGGGGAAAATGGGCGGGAAGGGAGGAATAAGAGGGAAAAAGGGGCATTACGATTAGCATATGTAATGTTGGGGGGTCACAGGGAGGGCAGTACAACTCACAGAAGACAAGTAGTGATTCTGTAGCATCTCACTACGCTGATGGACAGTGACTGTAATGGGGTTGGTGGGGGGGACCTGATGAAGGGGTAGTTTAATAATCGTAATATTGCACATGTAATTGTAAATTAATAATAATAAAATAAATTATATTAAAAAAAAAGTAAAACCAAAAAAAAAAAATGAATGCAGCAGCCCAATTTGAAAAAGGAGATGCCCCTATGTTTATTGCACTATTTAGCCAAGAAAGAAAGCAACTAAGTGTCCATCAGTAGATGAATGGATTAAGAAGATGTGGTACATATACACAGTGGAATATTATTCAGCCATAAGAAGAAAACAAATCCTACCATTTGCAACAACTTGGATGGAGCTAGAGGGTATTATGGTCAGTGAAATAAGCCAAGCAGAAAAAGACAAGTATGAAATTATTTCACTCATATGTGGAGTATAAGAACAACGAAAAAATACTGAAGGAACAAAACAGCAGCAGACTCACAGAACCCAAGAAGGGACTAATAGTTACCAAAGGGAAAGGGACTAGGGAAAATGGGTGTGAAGGGAGGGATAAGAGGGGAAAAGGGGCATTACGATTAGCAGATGTAATGTTGGGGGGGCACGGGGAGGGCTGTACAACTCAGAGAAGACAGTAGTGACTCTATAGCATCTCACTATGCTGATGGACAGTGACTGTAATGGGGTTGGTTGGGCGGACCTGATGAAGGGGTAGTTCAATAACCATAATATTGCACATGTAATTTAGATTAATGATAATTAAATTAATTATATTAAAAAAAATCACTAGTTATTCATGACCGCCAATAAACATCTAGTCCCGCATGTCAAGTATCCCAATTTGGGCCCAAATGCCAAGGAATATGGGGAATTGGGAACTCGAGCTCACAGAAGTTGTGGATTGAGAACTCTGCTCTTCTGGTTCAGCCCCTCAACATGACACCTCATGCCTTGTGACAGTTTTCCCAGTGCCCAGACACCCCAAGGGCCCTGGGTCCCCGGGGGCACATGCGCCCTTCGCTGGGTACACTCCTCCCCTGCAGTGTCCATCCTGGCCGTGCCTATGCTGATTCCTCTCGGGCTTTATGTCTTTCAAGCAATTCACCCCAGTTATGAGCTCCCCCGCACCTTCCGCGTTGGGCATTGAGCGTCTGCCTCCAGGCCCCTTATGTAATGGCTGGCAGTCTCCAGGGAGGAGGGGTGCTGTCAGCCAGGCCCAGGTGGGCCCCACCGGCTCCGAGAGCAGAGCCCTGGAGCTGCCTTCTCACACTGCGCTTCTCTGTGACACTGAAGGCTACGAGTTTTTTCCTAAACCTAGGCAATGAGTTAAAAGATAAAACTGGCTGTGAGCACCTAACCATTCAGCTTTATGTTCTCTTTGAATTAAAAGTCCTCAAAAAATGTCTTTTGAGTTCAATTACTCCTCTAGTTTTAGATGGATGAAGAAATCTGAGGATTGTTCGGCCTTGCGCCAAACCTCATAAAATAAACTCTCCCACAATGATTCCATCATTTGGAATACACTCAGATGGAATCACACTCGGGACTGAAGAGGCAGTTACTCCTAAATAAAAGGGGGAAAAAATCCACAATTCCTCAGTCCTGACATGAGAGTTATTAAAGATCAGACTCACAGCAGAAGAAAAACGTTAAAAGAAAATGCCCACAGAGAGGCTGGGGAGACGCGAGGCCAGGGTCATGGTGCGTGAGCAGCAGGCGGAGACCACAGAGGGCGCACGTGCAGCCTGGACGGCCCCGTCTGCCCGCCTGTGGATGCTAAGGTGGGACAACAAATGCACACCCGCAACCGGGCACTCAGACGACACATCTGCTACCACCGGCCACCCCAGCCTGGCTCAGGGACCGGGAGGCTGGCACCAGGCACGGCCACACCGTTGCGTGCCTCCCTCCCACCTCTCCTTCCCTATGGCCCCTGGAAGGACACGGATTCCAGCCCTGGAGGTTTGGGTTCATATGGAAGCCAGACTCACAGAGGAGCCTGCTCTCCTAATTTGCATCGATTCTCCAACAGGCATTTCATGAGCATCTACTATATGCCAGACACCATACAGACACTTGAAGGGCAGTTAGTCACAAGCCCAACAACTAAGGCAGAGATGTCCTGGCATTATGTAGCCTGCAGACCTCAAGTCGCAATAGCTTTAGAAACCCCCTGAGGTTGCCTTTCTCCCAGGCAGGCACCCGAAGCAAAGAAGGCCCTGCCTCCCAGCAACAGGGCCGCACCAAGCCTCTGAGGGCCACAAAGGCCACCCAGAAAGGCATCCACAGGCACGAAAAGCTGCACATCACCACCCTCCTCAAGACCCTGGGTTTCAGAGGCACCACGAGATTCTCCAGAGGCTCCAGGAGAGAGAGAGTGCAGCCCCACAATCAGGAGGCCATGCGCTATGGCCGCCAGTGGTGAGGCGCTGGGTGTGGCCCGAAGCTAAGCTCATCCAAGCCGAGTCCGAACCACTAAGTCAAGTAAGGGGTTCCCAGTCAGGGGCAAGTTTGCCCCCTGGGACAATGCGCAGAGACAGGTCTGGTCCCCACAGGTGGTAGGGATGCTGCCAGCATCTAGCCGGCAGAGGCCTGGGCCGCTGCTGGACATCCTACAGCAAGCAGGGTGGCCCCCTCAACAAAGCCATCAGCCCAAAACTTCAGCAAGGCTGAGGCTGGAAAATCCTATCTAAACACAGTCTCCCATCCTGGGAACACAAATAAACCTTCCTCTCTAGCTCTTCCACAGCCACTGACAAACACCACATGGCCCACTGTCACCCCTCCCCAAAGTGAGCATAACTGATTACTGTCTCCACCTCGGTGACAGGACCCAGAGGCCTTGCCATGTTCCCAGGTCCTGAACACTAGCCTCGGGCAAAATGCAAGTTAGGAGCTGCTCTGCAGCCCCACCCACACCCGCCGCCTCTCTCCCAGAACTGATACACAATATTTTGATACTCTGGAAATCAGGGGGAAGCTGGCAGCTGTGAAAAGGAAATATTTCTGGAAAACAAAACCCGAAAGTGCCTAAGTGCATTACTATGGGTGTGTGACAATGGCCCAAAGAGTCAAGGAGAACCAAGCGGATTCTGAAGCTTGGGAAAGCCTGGTACCCACCCCCACTGCTTGCTTCTACTGGGGCTCCCAGCTAATCTTCAGGAGAAGGCCTGCGGTGAGCTCCTAGCACCTATCACCCACCCCAGCACCTCTTCAGCGCCCGAGAGCCTCAATGGTGCATGCTGTGAGCTGTAGCTAAAGTTTGACTCTGCAACCAGTACAACAGTGAGCCCAGCTCTATGACGGCCAGGATCAAGCCTTTCTGTGGGAGCCCTCACTGGGATAAAGAAACCTGCTGGGGCAGTGGAGCCTGGGAAGGCCAGCGTTCATGCACACGCACGAGTGCATGCACACATAAACCCACACGGTGGTCCCCTCCTTCCCCACTTTTTCCGCATGAGGCAGACTGGGGAGGAGGGTGGCCTCCCCTGCCATCTGGGGAAAGAAGGAGGAGCACCCAGGGCCCATCATGGGCTCTGCAGTGGTGCACAGCACCCCAGACGCTAGGGCACCCACCCTGGGGCACCCACCTCTGCACGCATTCGCTTCCCAGCACCAAACGCGGCCACGGGGCCTCACAGCGACAGCCCAGCATTGTGTGGACAGCACCCTGGGGGCTCACCCCAGACAGGCCACCCAGGAAGTGAGAAGCCCCCTTGCCCAGGGGTGTGGAAGGCAGGGGCACGACCACAGGTATTAGGATCACGGGGGAGACAGCCTCCCCCTGCAGGGCAAATGGCGAGTTCCAGCTTCTCTCTCATTTCCAACTGAGTGCAACACACACCGACCACGAAGCCGAACTCCCCCTCCGTCCCCACCTGCCTCCATATCACAGCCACTCTGAGTCACTCCATTGTTCCCACTGTTGAGGATGGTGGGGGGACACTGGGCGGCCTTTACTGCCACCAAGCAGCTCTCAGGAAGCAGGGACAGAATCAAGGCTCAGCTCCCTGGGTTCCGTCCTGAGACGGTGAGAAAATCTTAGAGGTGTCGTAAAGGAATGTGGGAAGGGCCACCTGAAATCCCACAGCAGCCGCATCAGATTGTCTGCACAGGGAAACAATCCGGCGTGTGTGCACGCTGCATGCCTGCGTGTGACGGTGGGCACGTGTTTGTGTCCACGTATCTATGGATCATCAGAATAACCAAACAAAGATGCTAACTCAGAGGTTCTGGACTCCAAGACCCGAGCTGCAGCTGGGTCTGTCCTCGGCTGGCCCTGGGCCTGCCATCCAGCTCAGCACCCTCCCCCAGCAGGCCTCTCCACACCGTCTTTAGCATCCCTGGCCCTGGGACGGCATGGCCACGAGGCCCAGCAGTGCCCCAGACCACACGCCAAGCAAGGGAGGATGACTCCCTGGGGTCTGGGAGGCCTGCTGTGGGCCGGTAACACAACACGCTTCCAGCCAGGAAGTGTGTCAGCAAGACCGGTCTGGGTCAATAGACTCTTTATTTGAAAGGTTTTGTTAAGCCACCATCAAGTCGAATAGGCTTTGGGCAATGGGCCTTCTCTTGCCTCAACTTATGTAATAGGAACAGGTCCAAATGGGCCGGTGAACAGGAGACAAAGCCCTGCCTCCCACAGTCAGCATCTGCCCCCACAGGCCCTGCCACAATCACCTGTGTAACACAGCGGGCCTTCCAAGGCCCCTCCCAGGTAGCCAGGGCACAGGGACCTTGGGGACCAGAAGGGCTGGCCCTGGCCCATGTGCTCTCTGCTCTCCATTCACCAGAGAAGACTCAGGGCCAACAGTGACCGTTTGCTGAGCACGGCCCTCGGCACCCACCCCACCCTTAGCAAGTTTCTGGAGCAGGGGGAGGGGAACCAGACCACTAGAACACTAGAACCAGGGCCTAAGCAGTGGGGTGCTCGTCCAAGAAGATTTAACGTCGATGACACCCTGGCCCACTTTTCACTCTCACCATATGCCAGCAACTCTTAAGAGCGCCAGTGATACTCCTCCTGTCAGAAGGACCCCTGACCCCATGCTTGGCATGCCTCTGCCTGTACACATGCAAAACAAACTGCTCACCATGCGCGGGAGATGCTAACAACACACAGCTGCGATCTGCGCGCCAGGCTAAGCAGGGCTAAGTGCTTGCACACATCACTTCATTGCCCCCCTGTGACTGTGAGAGGCCTGCCCCTCATTCCCCAGATCAGGGAACTGAGGCCAAAGAGGTGAAGAAATGTGCCTGAGGCCTGTGACCAGGCGCCAGTTGTGGCACCCGGGGCCATGCAACGCCGCAGTCTGGGTCAGGCCCAAGCGACCCCAGCCCCTGGAGTCCCCCGGCCCCCTGCGACACCGCTTCTCCATACACTGAAGGTGCAAGGCAGGCCCTGCCCCAGAAGCAGAACTAGAGAAAACGAGCATTCACGACACCTCAGGGTCACACAGCAGGCCAGGAGGACTCAAGGCCCCTTCTACCCTCTCATGACGTCAAGTGACAAGTCTCAGGCTCCTAGACGTCCTTCTGCTCTGGGCCACAAGGTAAAGCCACCATTTTCTAATGGAAACTAAGAAAAAGTCAAATATGATCTGACATGCTTTAAAGGGTCTTTTGGCATTTGAAGAAACTTTTTTATGGCGTTTACCTACTAAGATAGTCAGCTTTTTTCCACCAACTAAATAATAGGCAGCCACAGAGCAGTGGCCCCAGGCCAGCGTCCTCCAGCCCGCAGGCAGGGCCTCAGCTGCCCATTCTCCTGGCTGGGCCTTCCTCCAACTGCCCCAGGCACCCACAGACCTGTGTGCACCCAAGTGCATCCCGTCGTCACCTATGGAGATCTGACTTCCTTGATTGTCTTTTCACTGCATTGGCCCTAAGAATCAGCCAATGCCTTGGCTGCTATGGGACTTCTGGTACCGCGTCTGCCACCCGCTCTGGACAGGGGGTGCACGGCTCTCTGCTGCTAATGACGTGACTGCCGGAGGGCCAGACCGTGATCTTAAACAAAAAAGGAATCTGCCCTGCTACGCCACAGGACTACCTCAGGGGCCACCAGACCCCAGCAGGTGCCCTACAGTACCGACCGCAGCCTCCACGGGGCCTCAGGCAAAGCGCTGAACTTAACAGGCAGTCCTCCTAGGCCGTGACAGAGCTTCTGACTGTCCCTTCAGAGCAAACACACCTTCCTGCCTGTCCAACAGGCTAGCAACTCAGGACTGCAGACTGCATCTTTGCCAGGTCATGCCCCAAGCAGCCCCTGGATCTTCCTCGACCTTCGCCCCTCCTCACCTGCCGTCATGGTGTCCACATCCTTGGCTGCCAGCTCTTCTACATCTGACCTCTTTCTCAGCTCAAACCTCCAGGACAAGCCTTCTCGGGGCTTCCACAGTTCCTGGATCAAGAGGGGCTTCTCGTTGTCCCCAAACACCCGAAAGCATTTGGCCTGCCACTGCTGCTCAGAGTCACCGGCCTGGCCCGCCATGTCACACAGCACATACTGGCTGGTGTGCTCAGGGCTCAAGGAGTAGCGCTCCAGGGTCTCCTTCACCAGCTCGTGGGCACTGGACGTGCCTGTGGCTAGGACGCTCTTGTAGTGGGTGCCTGTGCAGACGCTATCCCCGAACACCTTCAGGACCCCGGGGGCTGAGAGCTGGGTGGAGAGTTCCGCGGGGTCGTCGCTGGTGCCCAGGCTGGAGAAGGTGGCGTCCAGGTCACGGGACTTGTAGCTCAGCGTCCGGGACAGCATGCTGGACAGCAGCTGGCTCTGCCGCTTCAGCTTGCTCTTGCTGGGTGGAGACATGATGAAGTGGGTCCCATAAAACATGGTGGGCCGGTCTTCATGGACAACAACTGAGGGCTCCAGCCAACAGCAGGGAAAGGCCACGTCCTGGGAGAGAAACACAGCGTGGGTGAGCATCGCCCATCAGGAGCAGCAACAGCAAATGAGGCTTGGCTTAAAAGTCCTGGGGCGCCATCCAGAACCCATGCCCCAACAGAACCAAAAGCATGTTACCCTCAGCTACGTCCCAACAGAGCACCTGGGTCACGTTATGACTGAGGCTGGCAGGGACGTCAGGGGACAAAGCAGGTTTGAGGTGCTTTCTAGGAAAATTGTTACCAGGAAGCATGACGAGGTCACCAAAAGGCAAGCCATTCTGCTACAGGGTTCCGGCTTCGGGGACGCGCTGGCCGGTGCGCTCTGCACGGCAGGCAGCCGAGAAACAGTGGCTGCCGGCGAGGGGCCCTCGCCGTGGGGAGTATCAGCAGGGCTGGCCCCCCCTCACCTAGGCAGCCCACCATCTAACCCCCTCACACCAAAACAGAGTTGCAGCCACCCGGGAGGGCAGACCACCTCATCCCCTTACGCTCAGTCTCTCCTGCACCACAGCCTGGATGGCGGAAAATCCATCACAAACACAAATGGGACTAGGAAGCAGGCAAAGCCACAGCCACGTGAACAGGGTAATAAGACGTCACACATTCAAAACACAAACCCTGCCAATCCTGCTTCTCGAGGGCCGCCGGCTTCCCTGGGTGGCAGTACTAGAGTGTCCACACGACCACAGGGACACAGTGGGCTCGCTCAGAACCAGCAGGGGCATGACTGGAATGTGTGCGTTCCACCCACCGCCTCCGGCCTGGCATTCGGGCCATCCGGGCCAGAGATGCAATCTTACTGGGAAAATTAGGAAACAGCTCTGGGGTGTCATAACATCCTAATTCTACTGCACTCAGTGTTCCTAGTGGCTTCGAGTTCTAAAGACACAGTTAATCAGGCTCCCCCAAAGCTCGGTGGGAGCAGGGGGCATGGTATACAAGGAAGATGATCTCCGCATTGTAAAAACTAAGGCTCTGCAATGAAGGGGTGGAATACTGCAGAAAGGCACCCCTCTCTAGACTCCATGCCCCACCGAGCAGACAGACTAAAGGAGCAAGGTCCACCTTGCTTGCCCTCTCAAGGCTCTGGAACAGTCCAGCAACACCGGGGTTCTGCCACTGAGACAAATGTCAGTGGTCCGCACAGCTGCAGTCAGCATCTTCAGGCCTGGTGTCCTCGTGGCTCTGCGGGCCCTGGGAAAGGCTTTCGGAAGCAAAGTGACTGTTTCCAGCAGGAGAAAGTGACGAGGGAGCCCCCAAACCTAAGGACCCCACTGACGCCAAGGGAAGTGCCCCATGACATGTCTGGGCTCCGACACCAGCACTGAGCTGGGCTTCTTCCCCATTGTCTCCAGGGCTGCGGGGCGTGAGGGTGGAAGCAGACCCACCAGTCCTCCAGAGCCAGCCCTGGGCCATCAGTCACCATCCCTCCTCAGGGGACCCTTCTGGTCACTTCAAGCACCAAAGATGGACTCTGAACACTAACGCCTGCCCTTTGTGGGTGGGATGTGGGCGCCCCTCCTGTTCCTACAGCCTATTGCTCACACTTTCCCACTGCAAAACCCTTCATTATACACGGGCTTTTGGAAGACTTGAACTTGCTTAAAACAGCCACGTGCCCTGCGCAGAACAAGCACAGGAGGTTCTCCCTGGCCTCAGTGAGTCCAGCTACAAAGGCTTTGTTTCTCCGCCACTGAGGAACGAGGGACAAGTCTCCTTGTCAAATCCTAAGAAAGCCAGAACTGGCTATGGCCTCTGGCATGGACCCGTCAAAGGCTTCCATTTAATTTAAAAAATTTAATTCCATTTAATTTACAACAAAATCATTTCAGATAGGACTCACACAAGTGCATGGCTTTTTGACTGCCAGACCAGCAGCTTCAAACCACTGCCAATTCCAACCTGAGCCTTCTGAAAGGTACACAGCCCTGCCTCTCAAATGTCATGCCTCTTGGACACTCCTTGCTCAGGAGCCTATGGGCCACCACATAGTCTCAGGGAACCTGAACCCCCCCCCCAAACACTTCCTCACCTGGCCTCCTCCTTCAAGCACAGCTCCCGGGGTCCTGACCCAAACCCAGGGTGGCCTTTTGAGATGATCTCTACATGTGAATTTAAACACGATGCTGAAAACTATGGAAACCATATCTAAGCAGAAAAGGCCCATGTTCAAAAAAGTCCTGAGTGAACTCCAGCATTTTAAAAGGTGCCCAGATACAATGCACAGATGAACTGCTGCTTAACACCCAGGGGTGGATCCCGGTTCTGTAAGGTCTGAGGCTTAAACAGTTCTGCTTTAATAAAAAAGAAATGGAAAATCACAAACACACAACTGCTTGGTCCCCACCCAGGGTCTGGGAAGTGGGCACCCTCCTCCTTTTCAGCAGTCTCATGATGTCACGGAGAGCGGAGAGAAAATGCAGGAGAGGATGGGGCCCATTCTTACAGCAACTCCTTAAGCCCCAGCAAGTACAGTCAACACAGACCCTGCCCTATTAAATCTATTTTATCAGGAGGCTTTTCTCCCTCTGAGCCTTCTCTCTGTGGCCATTTTCAGAGAGTGACCACTGCCAGCAGTCACTGCTTACTCGTCCACCTTCTGGACGATCACAGAACACAGGCCAGCCTATTTGTCAGATGTGAAGGACTCGTTTTTGGAAAAGACAAGAGTTCAGGAGCGCCCTGCAGAGCAGGCACACCCTGGGGCAACCAGATCTGGGTTTTTGGAGGCATGACCTGTCTTCTTGTCTCCTCCACACAAATACAGGCCGAGGGGGCAGGACACTTGCTTCTCTTAGAGGGTGTTTTTCCCTTGTTCTCAAGGAAGTGTCCAATTTCTGATGAAAACAAGCTCAAGTCACACCAGTGAGCAGTAAGGGAGGTCAGTGCGGGGCCGACAAAATGGGTGGAGGGGCAAGGCCGTTCCAGCACTGCAATGTGGAATCCATTAGCATTTCCAGCAAGGAAGGAAAGGAAGAGGATAGACTGGAAGGCTCTGCTTTATCCCCACTGTCCATAAATCCTATGCTGACAGCTCCAGCCAGAGCCGATGCTTTTAAATACAAAAATAATTTAATCAGATTTAATTCTGACATGCTAGCCTCTTGAGAGGGGACTTTTTCCACCAATAGGATTAAGGACTGGCTCCTCTCTGGAATGCACAAGAGGTGGCCTGTGCTAACCGGAGACACCTGTAATCACGGGTGACTTGGAAAATTCTTTCGGGCAATTCAGATTAACCAAACACTTGACAGGTTTCTGGGAGCCAGCAGGCGGGTCTGCAGCTCTGCAGGCCCCACCACCAGCTCTCTGATGGGAAATACGCCAGTTTCTTCCGTGGGGTCCCCGGGAACTCCAACCCAACATCTGTTTTCCTAGATGCAGTGTTTGTCGAGGGGCTGGAAGTGGTACAGAAATAGCTGGGAGACAATGCCTTCAGCTGGCACACGAGTGGGGAACGCGCTGCTGTGTGAACTGGAAAACCAGGACGGGCTGTGGGCGGGGGATGTCACGCCGGCCCTGGAAGGGGAGGGACCCTGTGCCGGGCTCCCCCGCGGGCCCGCGCGGCCGAACCCGCCTCCGAGGGGCCACCAGGGAGACAGCGGCCCTGGGGTCCCGGCTCCAGGGTCTCGGGGCGGTGGCCGAAGCTGACCCCTGGAATCCGCAGGCTGGGCCTCCCTAGCCAGCGTTCACCGGCCCTCAGGTCCCGCCCCCCCGGAGCCGCGCCCGGGGCGCGACGGCGGCCGGTTTCCATGGCAACTGGACAAGCCTGGCCCTGGCGTCGGGAGATGCCCGGTGCGGCCCCCGCGGGCTCCCCGCCCGGCCGGCCTCAGGGCCTGGGGCTCCGGCCGCCGCTCCTCGCGCACCCCGCACTCACCTCCAGCACAGCCCGCCGCCTCCCGCGTTCCCGCGCGGCTCCCTCACCGCCGTTAGATCAGAGCGCGTGGCGCGGCGCCTCCTGTCTGCCGCCAACGAACGGGCGGGGCCTCTGGGTGGGCGGAGCCTCTGGGGCGGGGCCGGCGCCGAGAAGAGGCGGTCTGGGCGCTGTTCCTCCTGCCGGCCACCCAATGGACGGGGACGAAGCCCCAAGGGGGCGGGGACTCGAGGGTAGGGGCGGAGCCAGAGCGGCCTTGGGTTGAGCGCTGGCGCCACCTGTCCGCCAAATATTGCACGTGGGCGCGACCTGAAAGGCAGGAGCGGGGTCCCACCGGGAGGGGCGGGGCTGGTTGTGGAGAGGAGGAAGTGGGGGGAGGGGCTACGCAGTCCATCCTTGTCTGCCCTTCGAGGGGCGGGGCCAGGGCTAAGCCCTGGTGCCACGTGCTGGCCTCAAGCCCTAGGGGACGGTGGTATGTTTTGTCCACACCTTCTAGTCCCCCATAAGCAGGATCAAGAGAAGGAGAGCACAGGATAGGGCAAGTGCTTACTGTAAGGGGTGGCCCCAAAATGTGGACATCTAAGACACTGAAAGCGGACAAGGGTGGCGGGTTTCACCTCCCCTACAGTCTGACCCCCACCTAGCAGCCAGTTTTAAATGACAAATCAGATCATGGCGTTCCTGCTTAAAAGGATGCAAAATGGGGCCAGGTCAGCTCCAGGGCTCTGGCCCGACTGCCCTCCTTGGGTGACTTGTTTTCAAAGAAGCTCGTGTCCTTAGAGCCCATTTTGGCAGTAACTGTCCAGCTGGGGTTTCACTTTGGAGAAAGCCTCTCACATTCAGGCCCCTTGTACCGTGCTGCTCGTGGTCTAGACCTTGGAGATCCACGTGACCTCGGATATAAAGAGGCAGAATTCTGACCCTGGGAGGGAAATTTTTAACAGCTAAGCTTTTGGAGCATAACGTTTTATAATAATTTTTAGTAACTCCGTATTTGCAAGGGGAAAGTGGGGGCGGGAAACATTTACTCCCCACCTACTATAAGGCCAGACCCTATGCTAGGGGCTTTTCCTAGGTCATCTCATTCAAAGCTCCCATCAACTCTTGTGAGCTAAGTGTTCCTCCCATAGATGAGGACACAGAGGCTCAGAGAGGTCAGACAGCTAGAAGTAGAGCTGAGAACTGATCCTGGGACTGTGTGATTAAATAATACCCTATATAGGATTCCTCACATACATGCAGGAACCTTTGCAGGACTCCCCGTATATATACCACATGTATCTGCACCCCAGCCCTGGATAGGCAGGTATCAGGGCCGGAAGGAGGGCCTGGGGTTAGGCCTGTGCTCTCCTCCTAAGGTATTTCTCACCATGATCCAGGCCCATCTCCCATCCCTCCCTGCAGTCTTCTTCAGCAAGGGTTGGTAAACTACCACCCGCGGGCCAAACCTGGGCTGCTGTGTTTGTAAATAGTCTTATTGGAACACAGCCACCCCCATTTGTTTATATATTGTCCATAACTGTTTTCACGCAACAAAGACTTTACAGCCTGAAAAACCTAAACTGTTTACTGTCTGGCCCTTTACAGAAAAAGTTTGCGGGCCCCTGCTCTTCAGATGCCAACTGTCTAGTATTACTGCACCGTTTCCCACCTCCGGGTCTTTGTGCAGGCCATTCCTTCTGCCCGGAAACACCTTTCCCAGCTGTATTAGTTTGCTCTGGCCACCATAACAAGATACCACAGACCGGGGAGCTTAAACAATAGAAATTCATTTTCTCAGAGAAATTTATTTTCTGGAGGCTGGAAGTTCAAGATCAAGGGATCGGCTGTGTCAGTCTCTCCTGAGGCCTCTCTGCTTGGCCTGCAGACACCATCTTCTCCCTGTGGCTTCTCAGTTTTTCCTGTGTGTCTGCTTCATAATCTCCTTCTTATAAGGACACCAGCCAGATTGGATGACGGCCCACCTCGCTCCTCGCTGACCTCATTTTATCTTAATCGCCTCTTTAAAGGCCCTCTCTCCAAATACAGTCACATTCTGAGGTACTGGGGGGTCTGCGGCTGAATAGATGAAGTTTAGGGGGACACAGTTCAGCTCGGAGCACCAGTCTTCATCACATGGCCCATTTCTACTCATCCCTTAAGACTTAGATTAGGTGTTACTTAGGTGGTAGCCAACCTCCAAGATGGTCCTCAGTGATTCACACCTGTTTTATCATGTCCCCATGCAGTCCCCTCCCATGTTGAATGGGGCTGACCCGTGTAACCAACAAGATATTGCCAAAATGACACCACGACTTCTGGAGCTACATTATAAAAGTGGCTTCCTCCCTTGCTGTCCCTTAGATCACTCACTCTGGGGGCAGCTGGCCACCATGTTGGGAGGACACGCAAGCAGCCCTGGAGAGGCGCACGTGGTGAGAAACCAAGGCCTCCCTGACCCACAGCCTTGGCTCCATACCCCTCCTCTGTGTCCCCACAGCCTTTTATTTTTTATCTTTTCATTAACCAAGTCCATGTTGTATCAAACTATGTTCCTTAAATGCAAATAAGTCGTTCTAACTTCTCACCCTATAATCCTACAACAACTCCCTTTTTGCACAGGAATAGGAGGCCTTACAGAACCCTGCCCCACCCGGCCCCTGCTGACACCTCCAGCTGCTCTCTCCCTGTCATGGAGTTCCAGCCACACTGAACTTTTGTTTTCAAACACACGAAGCTCATTCCCTCCTTGCCCCAGGGCTCTACCGCCCTCTGGTGGTCACAGAGGGCAGCTCAACACTCCATTTTTGTCCAGTGGATTTTGTTCAATCCTGCAGATTAAAGACTTGCTCTCCTGCCAGTGGGCATGGTGCTTAGATAAAGATGAATACGACTCAGTTCTGTCCTTGGCAAGCTTTCAGTTGAGGGAGGGGGTAAGCGATGAGGTGGGTGGAAATCTATTCATTCCTTTGTTTGCTTCCTGTCTCGCTTGCTGTCTCCTCTTCCTAAAATGCTCCTCCAGTCATGTCCGCTGGCACCTCCCTCTCATTCAAACTCGGCTCCACTATTGTTTCCTGACTGTTCTCTTGATGGCCACCCCTGCAGTCGTTCTGTACCTCATTCCCTGTTTTATTTCTCACTATTTGACTTTGTATATTTAACATATACTAGGATTTGTGTTCCAGGAAGGTAAGCACCTTTATCATCTATCCTCTTTACTGGTACACTTGACCCTTGGTAGGGGCTCAATGAATATTTGTTAAATGAATAAACAAAGGAAGGAATAGATTTCCACCCACCTCATCGCTTACCCCCTCCCTCAACTGAAAGCTTGCCAAGGACAGAACTGAGTCGTATTCACCTTTATCACAGCGCCATGCCCACCGGCAGGCGAGCAAGTCTTTAACCTGCAGGATTGAACAAAATCCACCGGACAAAAATGGAGTGTTGAGCTGCCCTCTGTGACCACCAGAGGGCGGTAGAGCCCTGGGCCTTGATCAAGGAGAGGCCCAAAAGAGCCCAAAGGGAAAACATCTGCTTGAGGTCAAAGTGCAGGTCCCCAAGGGGTGGCTGGTACCAGGACTACAGAGTAATGATAGTTGGTATTATTCAGTCTGGTTTATATGTGTCTTCTGACATAAATGGCCAACAGACATGTGGTTGGAGGGCTCTGTAGCTCAGGTGAGCTATTTAATTGGGAAACACTGATCCGAAGTCATTAGAATATAGGTAGGGAACGGAGCCAGGGCAGTGGATGTGCTCCGCTAAGACAAAGAAAACTGCCAGTGGCATTCAGGCAGATCATGTCAAATCACTCCTGAGTGTCTGCTCTGTCCTGAGGAAACATCAACCACATTTAGTTAACAGTCACAGATTTTAAGCTGGGTGGGATATAAGAAATCACCTACTCTGGCGGTTATTAGACTGTTTGTGTGGTGAAACATGGGGGAACGCTAGTGTTCTTGGGACTTGGAACATGTTGAAAAGCTGTATTTTCATTCAGAATGGAGTTAGGATCAATTTCATTAGCCAAAAATCTGTGATACGGTCACGACATAAAATCACAGACATGATGAGCACATGTGGCTTCAAGGAAACACACTGCTGAACCAAACAAGCTTGGTGGGTCTAACATTTCCATTAATGTTAGTTTTTACTTGTTTCCTTGACATGTTGTCTGTGAGCATTTGTTTTATGACAGAGATATGAGAACTATAAAGATTGAGAAAACACTAAGCATTTTTTTTTTTACTGAGAATTGGGAAAAAGTGGACATTTTTCAAATGTGGGGTGACAGAGCTTGGTCCAGCTGGAGGTCTTCCTTCGAGTACCTGAGGAAAGATACAGGAAAGCCCATAATTTAGTCCAGTGTCCACACTGGAGCCAAGAGATGAATGGACTTGCTTAAGATCACAGAATTTAAATAACAGATTACTTCTTCTCCCTTGTAAAATTACACCCAGAAAGACGTGCAAGCAACATAGGTAGGGAATATTAGTGGTGATTATTTCTGGGTGAGGGGGTTTGTGGCAGACTGCAATTTCCAGAGATAGCCACATCAGTCCATAGTCCCTCCTCACACTCTTCTCACTGTAACTTGTATTCTCCAGCAGGTGGTGCGGAGGTAGCCTGCACTCCCTCCCCTCGATCCTGGGAGGACCTCTGCAGCTGTGTCAAACAACAGCATATGGTAGAAGTGAGGATGCATGACTTCCAAGGCTAGGCCATCAAAGATGTTATGTCTCTAGCCTGGCTCTTTTTCTCTCGGGACCCAGCTGCCATATTTTAAGGAAGCCCAGGCCACATGGGGAAGTCACTTGTGGGTGTGTGTTAAGGATGTCTTTTCTGCTGTTTTGATATCTGGGGCCTTACTGACCATGGGGAGACTGCCCCCTCAGGGTTAGCCAATCCCTAGAGATAGAGAGCAATTCACCTGTGAGCACACCTCTCCTATACAAGCCAGCCAGTCTGGAGACCGTACCTCCCCAGTCCTCTATAGGCTCTTCCTCTTTGGGCCCACATTCCCCTGTCCTCATCTCCCCAGGACCAAGTACCAGACAACCAGACACAGCCCCTATGCCCCAGAGCCCTGGAATCATTCAAACCAGCTCATCCCAAGCCCACGTGTCCATCTCGCCTGGTCCTTCCTGCAGAAACCACAATGAAGGCTCGTGCCCATGTTTTCCTCCTGCTCCCTCTGCCCCCTGACAGACCCTGGTGCTTCCCCATATGGCCCTGCAGGGCAGCCCTCTCCATTTAGGAACTGTGAGGGACAAACGATCTTTTCAATGGCAATTGTCTCCTGATCTGCTGGCCTCACCATATCTGAAAAATAACAAAATCTGCATTTTATAACAGGGCATTTGGCCAACCTTCCCAGTAAAGGCCCCAGCTAGTTGCCAGCTTCGACCGCCAGACCAGTGAGTGGAGATGCCTTCAGAGGTCCACCAGCCCCCACATCCTCCAGCTGAGGCCCCGACTCTGAACTCCTGGCCAACAGAAGCCATAAGACACACTGACAAGTATTGTTTCTGAGATTATATTTTAGGATACTCTGTTATACAGCAATGGTTAGCTAATACAGGGTTTTTTTTTAGTTACTTTGTACTTTTCTAGATATTTGAAGTCTTCTATCATGAGCAGAGATTGCTTTTATAAAAAGGATTGACAAATTTATTTTTAAAAAGACACTTTGGGCAAGGGGGAGGCATCTTGAATTATTATTTTTTTTATGTTCTTTCTACTCCACTGGAAACAATAATATTCACTGGCAGGATTATTCTTCTTAATACAAATATTTACCAAATACTGTGTTAATACAAAATACCATTTCACAAACACAGAAAGGGTCCAGTACCAGCAGGACATTTTTTTTTAAGTCATGCCACAAATGCCACACTAAAAACACTGGAGACGTGATGGGTCTATAAAAGTGGCATGAAAGATAACCAGAACTCCTGTTTCCTACAAGAAAGGCCATAACAAGCAGCAGGACGCAGACGGGGCAGATACCTAGGGAACCTGGCCGTGTAGACAGGACTGGCAGGAGATTCACACAGCAGAGTCAGAGCCTGAAATTTGAAATGGTTTACAGAGGCAAAGCAGTTCTTCCAAAATTGGGTCTTCTCATTTTTCAAATGGATTCACTCTTTCCCTCCTGCCCTCCCAACCCTGCCTGAACTAATGCTGACCACATGCACACATGCCACCAGCCCAAGGCCCCTATGACCTGCCAACCCCAGGGTACCCCCCAGAACATGAAGCCAACACCAGGTCAAGAGACCCACAAATCTGGCCTTGTATTCCTCTCAGTGGGGTCAGGGTTCTGAGGAACCATGTCTTCAGAAGCTCCTAATTTCCTTCTCCTTAGCGGTCCCCATGTGGCCTTGAGGCACCCAGGCTCCCCAGGTGTGGCACCATGCTGACCCCCCCAATCACGGCAGACAGGTGGTCAGCCCCTAGCGCAGAGGACCAGGACTTCCCGGAAGAGCACCGCTAAGAGCTGAGGTTCAGACCCACTTGTGGGCCATGAAATCAATTCCACGGGTTGCAACCAGCACCCTGAGAAAATGACCCAGGGTGAGATGAGATGGGGTGGGGTGAAGGGCGGGGGGCAGCATCGCACTCACAGTAGGCCCCACAGCAGGGATGGATGCACCCAGTGGGACCACAGTGTAAAGTGTATTTCTTACAGTGCATATTAATCACAGAGGTCTGGGAGACACATCTGGGACTAAACAGAGGAGAGCAGCTGACCCATGCAACCTGCAGCCCGGCCCCACACCCTGGGAAGGGCAGGCGCCAGGGCACCCGGTAACCCTCAGATAGGGGCTGCTGGCCACAGCTGGCATGGGGGCACCTCCCCTCCTTCCCCTCCTACTTTTTGAGAGCAGAAGTCCGTTTGATCTCATCACGAAGCCAGGTTTGCAAAGAGTAGGTTGTCAGGACATTGCAAGTTGAGGTTGTGTGGGCAGGGGGAGTCCATAGAGAGCATGATGATCCGCCGTGGCCGTGTCTGGCCCCGCACATCCCAGATCCTCACCCCAGAGCGCCAGGTCAATGAAAACTGCTTCTTCTCTATGTGTGGATCCATAATCCTTTTTTAAAATATGGCCTTTCTCTTGTGGCTGTAGTGGGGAAAGCTGGCTGCATGGCTGTGATCACCACAGGAGACAACCTGGGGCCTTCCCTGACCAGGCCCAGGAACGAAGGGCCTCCCCAGAGCTCAGAGCTAAAGAGCACCAGGTGCTGAGGGAGGCTTTGGGCTCAAGTGTCCTCGCCCACTGGGGAGAGTCCCAGCCCTTGTCAGTCCCCTGGGGTGGCCTACCCAAAGGCAGAAGCAAAGGACACCAGCGTTTTCATCCTCAAGCCTCTCATGGCACAGGCAAAACTGACAGCTCAGATTTCAGCAGCCCTGAGATGGGGCAGCTAGGGGAGGAGCAGCAAGGGCCCCGGATGTTAAGGAGATGCTTCACCTGTGGACCCAGAGCTCAGCTCTAGGAAAGAGGAAGGATGTGACACCCAAGGACCACGACTTGAACTCCAGGCCCTGCCCTTCACCACTGGACAGCCTTGGACAACTCACTCAGCCTCTCAGAGCAGCCACGGCTTCCCCCATGCAAAACAGAAGCAGTAATCCTGTGTTGCCAGGTTTTGCAGGGAGAAACACGAGACCATGGCTGTAAATGTGCACATCCTTCCCGTTGTGTATCTACTATCTGTTCCACTGATAAAGAAGGGGATGGAATGCAGCTATGTGTCCCAGGAGTGCACACAGTGGCATGCTGGTAAACTAGCTCTCCCAAAATGCAAAGCTCTGATCTGTAGGTTCTGCCCATGTCTCTGGTGTAAGCATTCCCACCACGGCCAGTTTTGCACAGTCAGTGGTTTAGCAACTTGCCAAGTTACCGAATATTTCACACCTGGTCTCTAGGGCGCCATAGGCATGTTAAAACACAGCGATACCCCCAACTCCCACGAGGTGGCAGCATCAGGCAGGATCCGGTCTTGGCATCCCGCGGTCCGCACAGCTCCGCATCCACAGCATCCGCCCGACGGCATGCTCCTCCCTCTCTGCCCGCCAGCCCCCTGGAGTTGACCAGTCCAAATCTTCCAGACAAATCAGCATTCTGGCAGCACCCAGACAGTGGGTCCCTGGATGCCTAGATTCCCCGGGGACAGTGGCCAACTGTGGGGAATGTCCCGTCCAGTGACAGCAAGCAGAACAGGTGCCTGCCTGGTGCAGCCAGCAGGAGGCAAGTTTCACTTAACTTCTTAATGTGATCTAAGGGGAAAACTTTATGTCAAGAGAATCTCATCACAGGTGTATCTAGATCTATCTACGTATCTCTCCTGAACTTAAAAAGCTGTGAAATCGTGGTATGTCCATTCAAGGTAGACTTTTAAAATATTGTCTACAAAGGGCTTGAAATCATAATAAAAATACTTGAAAAGTTAAAAAAAATGGATACAAAAGCATGGACGGCAACAGAAGAAAACACCAAAGTAAAAAGTCCATCTACTTAGTGGGGAAAATAGGATAAACCCTACAAGGTTAAGGGCAGTTATCTGAGGCAGAGAGACTAAAAGAGTTTCCACCTTGCTAGCATTTTCTGAAACTTTTGTAAGTACATATTATTTTAATGAAAAGCTCTTATATTTAAGGAAACAACCCCCCTTCCCAGTCACCTGGATATATACTCCCTCAACCTACAGATGAGCCTCAGTGCATCTCTTCCAGGCCCCTCCTCAGAGGCACCCTGACACTCATGGCCATTAATAGCTTGTTCCCCTCACCTGGGGCTCCATCTCCCCACCCTGTACTCCCAAGGGCTGGCAGACCACTCAGGGTAGAGTCCAATCTCACTACAAACTTGAGCCAGGAGAAACTAGCCAGGAGCCTCCTGTTTGCATTCCAATTCGTATTCTGATGTTCAGAACCACCAAGAGTAAAGGTCAGGGCAGACAGCCCATGGTCGTGAACATGCCTCTCCCAACCGCAGATGCAAAGGGGCTGACACTTCCCTGAGGCTCCCCAGCCAGGCCTCTCCAAGCTCAGAAGAGGAGGAGGTAGAGACCGAGCTAAGACAAAGCTCACCATCCTTGTTCCACAAATGTGCCCAAGCACCTTTCATGTGCTCAGCTGTGCCGGGCACCACATTGACAGTGATAACATGGAAAGGGTCTCCCAGACTGCTGCTCGCCACCCCACCTCAACCCCCCTTCCCTGTCCTGCCAAGTCTCCAAGTTAAGCTAAAATGGGGACAGTGTGTGTCTAGAATAACTGCCACAGATGGAGGGTTCCAGCTGTAGATGGAGAGGAAAACTCCAGATCCGTGGTCTGAGCCCCTGGAGACCTCCAAGACCCTTTTGGGGACTCAAAAAAAATCAAATGCTTTCATCATAATACTATGACCTCATTTGTCCTTTTCCCTCCCATGTTTTCATGCAAAGTCCTCCAGAGCCCACCTGATGGCTTTGGATATCACAAGCTGAATGAAAAAGCAGGTGGAATCCCACCATCTTGCTCCCAGACATTCGGGAGATTTGCAAAGACTAAAATGACGCCACTCTCCTCCCTTACTAAGTCGCCTTTTGTTTGGAAAAAATATAGTTATTTTTAATAGAAAGACATGTTACTTATGTTAACATGTAATGAGTTCATCTTTAAACGAATTAGTAGGTATTTTAAATGCTGTCAGTTTTCATTTCTAGTATGATGAATGTTAACAGAGAGAGCGCAGATACAAAAGTTCTTTGGTGTCCTAAATAATCTGTAACAGTCCCCAGGGGTTCCAGGACCAAAAAGTTTTGAGAGCCACTGATCTACCAGCATCGTCCAAGAGAACTTTCTGCAACTATGGAATGGGCCACTGGCCACTTTTCATATTATTATGAAACACTTAAAATGTGGCCTGTATAACTGAGGCACTGAATTTTACTTTTTAAATTTTTAATTGGCTGAAGTTCAAATCGCCACCTGCCCCTAATAGCCACCATCCCTGACAGCGTGCCTCTAGGCGAGCTGGTGTTTCTCTGTCCATTTGGGATTCCTGATTTTTCCTTTCCCTGTGTTGTGTCTATCAGGAGTATCTGTGCATGGAGGAGGGTCTGCGCTTGGGTGAAGTGGAATCCTGGGCAACTCGCTTTCAGAGTGATGCTGGGGAAGAGAGAGGGTGTGTGGAGACACGTCCTGAATTGGAGAGAGCGGAGGAACATGGCCACGGCCCTACGCAACACCCTCCAGCCTGTTCACAGTCGGAAAATGCCACCTTGCAGGTTTTCTGACACCCCAGAAGAAACATCCACTATCAGGGGTGGCTTTCCAAGTAGACAAACTAAGGAAGCTAGTTAGGCTATGAGGTCGGCTGTTTTACTTGATAATCCTGACTCTTGCCATACTATACCCATCTCACAGCTGAAGACACGGAGGCACAGAGAGGTTCAGGAATTGGCCCAAACCCTCACAAAAGGTGGGTGCTGGATTTCATCCCAAATCTAGCAAGACACAGTCCCTCCCTCCAGAAGCTCCTGGGTAGGGGGCATGTACAAGTACCAGGGTGACAAAGGACAGGTCTCTAAGCTATGGTGCAGGTGAGCACAGGGGGTGTGGGGAAACAGGAGGGGGGCGCCTAAGTCAGAAGAAGACCAAAAGGCCCTCAATGCTGATGTCCAAGTGCAGCTTTGAAGGACAAATAGGAGTGATGGGTGAGAGGGGAACAGAGTACCCATCAGAGGGCTGGGTACCTCATTAAAAGGCAGACTGTCTAGGAGAAAATGCAAGATCAATACCCAGCAGGAGGGGGCATAAGGAGATGCCAGTATCACATGAGGTCAGCAGGAGCTGTGGGGCCACTGAAGAGGTCCCAGGTCATTGCCCCAGGTGCCCAGCACTGGCCCTGTAACAGGACTTTGATCTCCGCCTGGCAGTGTACTATGCTTTGGGAGGTCCCCTAGACAGCAGCCCTGAACCCACAGGAGCCCCTGCCTCAGGCCCAGGTAGAGGTCACATCACAGTGTCCCTGCCCCCAACCAGACCTGCCTTCCCCCACAAAGTGCCCCCTCCCCCTGACCTCCAGCCCTGACCACAATGGATGGGAGATAGCTGGTGAGCTCGGCAAGGGCTGAACAAAGGCAGCTTACATGGGTGGGTGCAGACAGATAGACAGACAGACAGACAGACAGAGACACACACACACACACACACATGCGTGAGCAAGAGGACAAAACATCCCCAAAGCATGTCCCAGCTCAGAACCCACTCTCTGAGGAATGTGTCAAATGATTTAATACTGGCTTGGACACATGAGGTTCCAGATGCTGGAGCCCTGAAATACCCTGGAATGTTCTAGAACTAAGTAAGCATAAGGCATTCTATCTCTGCTCACTTGAAACTGGTTGGTGGTCGTAGAAGGAAGCCCATCTAACTTGAAACAGAGATTCTGAGATTCCAGTTCAGATCCTGGAGTTTGGCCTGGATCCCCACCCCAGTAAACATGCGTGTGGCAGGCACAGAGCAGCTGGCCCAGGAGAGGGCTGTGAGGACAGGTCCCTGGAAGCCTTGTCATTGGACTACCAGGGACTTCAGACATTGCAGTACTCCAGACACTCTGCTCAGATTCCTATCACATCAGCAAGGCCTTCCTTCTGGGGCTCAGCTGGCACCACGCAAGATCTGAATGTCGGCATCACAGGCAAGTCCCTGGGATCTGTTTGCCCCCTGTAATGAACGGCTTTCATAATTTCTCTGGATTTTTCAGTATGAGAAGAAATGACCAAGTAACAGCTTCCCCAGCCCCACCTGCTCGCTCCTCCGCACTAAGAAGCAGTGATGGTAGAGCAGAAAGTCAGGGGTGGCTCAGGGTGTGAGCCTCAGTCTCCCCCTACTGCCCCAAACTTCCCACTCCAGGAGCTTCCCCAAATGGGACAAGGGAGGGAGTCGAGGCAGAGTGTCAGGAGATAAGCATGCTCCCCAAGCTGGAGACGTTTAACTGGTCTGGCCACCATCCAGCTGCAGAGCACACCAGGCAGGCAAGAGGTGCCATCATCAGTGCTGAGTCAATTGGCAGAGGCTGCCCAGAGCACTGCCTTGAGAATTCTGATACCACACCATGCTGCCATGGTCATGGATATACACTACCCCAGACCTGCAAGTTGGGTGACTTTCCCTGAACAGGAGACAATTCCCCAGCCAAGATTTTGGTGCAGAGAAGGAAGCCCTGGCCAGCTGAGCATAAACACATAAACAACCCACCAGACTCCTTCCTAGATTCCCCAGGAACTTTGGAAGCACATATTGGCCCATCTTTCCCCAATTTGGAGGACAATGTCTGTTCCCTTTTCTCACAATGTTACTATTACCTGTATTAGAAAACACTTGTCTAAAATAGAAACACATTACAGGGTTAATTTCCCCTCTGTAAAAATGACTTAATGCTTTCTTTCTCACCTGGGACCTGAGGGACGGTCTGGCTGTAACCAGAAGTAACCTCCGACCCATCAAAACCCCTGCCCATGGGAAGGCAGATGGGCCTGGGAGCTGTGCTCTGGGCTAATGTTTGCAGACACACTTCCCATGCTGCTCTGCTCCAAATGCACAAATACCCCGTGCAGTCTGGGCCACCTCATTTGGACACTTTGGCCTGCAGGGTGCTGGGCAGATAGAGGTACCTCCAGATGGCATAGTAGTGGGTACCAGCACCAAATGCCACAAAGAGATGCCAGATGGTGTGGGCAAAGGGGATCCTCCTGTCACTCTCGAAGAACAGCATGCCCAAGCAGTAGAAGACCCCTCTGGTCATCAGCTCCCAGATGCCCTCGGTGTTGGGCTGTTGGCAAGAACAAGGGGGGGCACATGCAGGTCAGAGGAGCTGCCAGCCATTCTCCCCCCACCCAAAACGCAGACATGTGGATGGCGAGCCGGCCCCAGTTCCCTGGTGGACTTCTCAACGCCGTGATGTTGTCGGTTCTCCCCAGGTTAAGTCCCAAATGTAATGCATTTCTACCAAATCCTCCAAGTATTTTACAGACTTTTTTCATCTGTTCTAAAATTTAATACATTTGGGCATTTCCCCCAAAGAAGTGACAGCAGGGACTCAAACAGCCACTTGCCCATCCAGACTTCCAGCAGCACTGTTCACAACAGTCAACAGGTGGAAGCAACTCAAGGGTCCATCAGCAGACGAACGGCTAAACACAGTGGAATATCACTCAGCCTTGAAGAGGAAGGAGGTTCTGACACCTGCTTCCAATCAATGGCTTCACGAGGCAAATACTACTCTGTGTGACAGTCCTGGGAACATGCCCATGACACGTGCTAAGTGAGAAAAGCGCACTGCAGAATAGTACCTACAGTGGGATCTCATTTTGTAAAAGAAAAAGTCAGTGTGTCTATACAACCACAGATTTAACAATGAATCCATCATATAAATTAAGAAATGGAAAAGATACACAACAGATGTAGCAGTGGTTGCACCCAGGGCATCGAATTGGGCGCAGGGGGCAGGGGTCTTCTGCTCTTTATACATTTTCAGACATGACTTACTTTTTGCAGTATTTAAACATACCCTGACATGTATATATATGTTCTTAAATATATATAATGCATAATGTGATGGATAGTCTCTAATTTAGTAGATACAACTTGAATATACATATTTAAATAAAATAAACACGGGCGAGGGAGAGAGTCACCTGTAAAGACGAATTCACGTCATGAATGGGATGACTACCGGGTCCCGATCTCAGGGCCAAGTGTGAAAATGCCAAGAAATCCACAACACGTAAGACGGCTCGGTCCTAGTGTAGCAACAGGCCAGTCCATGGAGCAGTTGAAATCTCAACAGACCCATATATGTATGTGAGAAGTATTTTTAAATGGTAGATAAATGGAGGATCTAGCTAATCATCTGGGGAGGAATCACCATGTACAGAAACTGCGGAGGGAATAAACAGTTAAAAATAAAAAATAAACCATAAAAGAAACAGGAGAAAATATAGATAAGTATTTACATAACCTTGGGAAAGGGAAGCCTTTCTATCATAACACTTCAAAGTAAAAGCAACAAAATAAAAAAATATTTTTTAAGCTGTTAGATTTGACTACATAAAACTTTAACACCTACCAATAATATAATTTTAAAATAATAAACTGTTATTTGGCCTGAGCAGGTACTGGGCAGGCTGGGTTTCCTGTGCTCGTTTGACAGATGGGCGACTGAGGCTCAGAGAGAGGAGAGGCGATCCCCACCTTTGCTGGTGCCATGCAACCTGCTCCTCTTCCCCCGCCGGGGCCTCAGTCCTCTATCTGCAAGACTCTACCCCTCACAGGGTGCAGAGGGGCAGCTCTGGGTCCCAGTACTCAAAGTCAGAGGTTGTGGGGCCAAAGCACAGCTCAGCCTGTCAGGGCGGGGCTGCCTCACTTGGGCCAGCCCCTTCCCCTTTCTGAGCCTGCGTGCCATGAATGCAGGGGGGTGGCGGGGTGGTCAGAGCCATCTCCAAGACACCTGGGCGAGGAAGCAAGGTCTATGGGTCAGCCTCCTGCACTTTGGAAGGTCTCAGTAAGTGCACAGTAAATGATCCCACCTGGCTGTCCCTCCTCTGCTCGGGTTCATGTGCCAAGAAGCAGGTTAGGGATGCAGAAACACCAGAGACAGCCAGGGGCCTGTCGCCAGTTATGTTATTAAAGATTTAGTTGAGTGACTGGGTACTTAGTATGTTCCAAGCACCGTTCTGATCACTTTTCATGGGTTTTCTTATTTAATCCTTAAGCAGAAGGGAAAGCTGAAGCACAGGGGGTCAACGACCACAATGCCGGTTAGGCAGAGCACACAGGCAAGCACGCCTGTAGGCAAGTCACGTCGACCCCTGGGCCTCAGACTTCCTGTCTGCAAGAGGAGAGGGTTCAACATGACAATCTCCAGAGCCACTCTGGATCCCCTGCAGCCAGCAGGAGGCCCCAGGCCGGGTGGTGGGACTTACCATAGAAAGGGTGACCAGGGCAGGGAAAAACCCATGACGGCGTAGCAGAGCAGCTCCACGAGCTTGTACCTGGCAGGGAGACAAGCCATGCTGGCCTCAGGACAGGCCCCCGGTTCTTGGAAGGAGGCAACGCCCTGTCCAGAAGGGTGAGGAGAAGGGCCTTTGCTCTGCCCAGCACTCCTGGGCTCAGATTTCACCCAGCTACACCCAACAGGTACCCTCAGAGCTGGGAGTTTCGCACACCTCTTTCCCCCTTGGGGATTCGGTTTCCACATCCATGAATGACATGAGAGTAGCATGCGTGTGGGTGTTCCCCATGCTCAAACCTGGGCAGACATTACTATTCAATCCCAGGCAGGCATTACTATTCAATCCCAGCACCTCCCCCCACAGGGCCTGAGCAGCCACTCTTCAGCCATCCGAGTGGCTGTATCAAGTGACACTTGCTGGCTGTCCCTGAAGATTCCAGGGGTCTGTTCTTTCCTTGTGCACCTATAGCTCTGTTTCTTTCCCCATGTAGTTATTCCCGTCCTGTCCCCCAGCAGGGTGGAAGTGCTCAGAGTCTCTTACCTGCTAACAGGGAAGGCAGGTAACATGTGACATGGTTCACTGGGTCTAGGAATCTACCAGGTCTTTCTAAGGCTCTTCAGATTGACCCTATGGGGTGTGGGCCTGGGGGCCAGCCAGGGCCCTGAGCATTGGGATGCCAGGCAGAGCTGTGCCCTTATGCGCCTGGACTTTCATCTCCCCAGGACACCCCGCCCACCTGAGCCCCCAGCCCTGGCTTACCGCTCATGGAAGAAGAAGACATAGATGGTGCCAACAGAGGCCATGATCCAGACCAACCAACGCATGTGGGAGGCCCAGGGGCCCAGCTCCCGAAGGTTCAGCCTGGGAGAGAGAGCGGAGGGCACGGACTGAGGGGGCCTTAGGACCCAGCCCTCCATGGCCAGCCTGTCACAGAAAACTGACCCCAGAGGAGTCCTGTCCCCTATGGCCTCAGGGACAGGACAGGGCTCTCACGGGGAGATGTTTGCAGGGACAGAAGAAGAAACAGAAACAAATGATTATGCGAGGAAAATTAGCAAAACTGGTCAGGTCCAAGCATGAAGGGAAAGGGCATCTCCAACTAGCAGGACTAAAGGGAACCCTGCTCGGGGTGCAACCTGGCTGAATCCAACACCCCAGTGTGCTTGCATCAGGGCTCAGCCTCGCGGCCCCAGGGGCACAGGGACGCACAGAAAGGTCATTCGCCTGTCCCAACAGGAAAAGCCTGAAAACCACTCAAATGGCTACCAAAAGGGGGAGGGAAATAAGGATGGTATCCTTCTGTGCTGGTCGCCAATTCATAGCTCTCAGCTCCAAATTCCACTCTGTAATGCTCCGTCGGAAATATCCTTCCTGTGCAGGGGGCACAGGGCTGAGCTGTCACCAGGGAGTGACTGACAGACTTTGCAGGAGGGAAGGTGCTTCCTGGCAGCTTTTCCTCCACTGCTGGCCCAGTGGGGTCTCCAGGGTGCTGTGTGGCAGGACTGCACAGCCAAGGGCCCCCGACAGTGCAGACCTGTGCCCCAGGCCAGGTGGCTGCTTCTGCACCCGCTCTTCACATGCACAGTACATGCCAGGGGTCCCCCACAAGCACATGGGCCCCCCATGTGGATTCCCATCCAGCAGGTTGATTCTGGGCAGCTGTCTGCATAACCGACTGGCCCAGAAGTGTCTCTTCAACTGCCCCATCGAGGGGCACCCAGCTCCCAGAAGCTTCCTGGCTCAGAGCAAGGGCTGAAGCCCCGCCCCTCCTGTGGGTGGCACCCACCCCCGCCCCCGGCACCCTGAGGGCTGATTTCCAGCAACTCACACCCAGGGGCACCTTGGTGTCTTCTCGGCTGTCCAGTACACCGAGGCCGTGCCCTTGCCGATGAGGCGGGGCTGGGAGCTGCTGTCCCTTCTACCTGCCACTACTGGATTCCCGGCATTGTCTTTGCCTCTCATTAGTCCATTTTCCATTACTTCAATCTCCCATTAATAATCCTATCAAATTTCCCATATTCGAATCAGTGTATGATGTCTGTCTCCCAACTACACCCTGACTAACACACCATCCAGTGGAATATTCACAGCAGTTTGGAAAACAGGAGGATGACACATTTGGGCTGACATGGCTAGATCTCCAAGGGTGGGGGGAGTCGAGATAACAGGGCCATACTGTTTGTTCGTGTGAAGAGACAGGTGTAAATGCAGAGAAACCAATCTGAGCCCTTCTCGGGCAGGAACAGTGATTTCATCTAGAAAGGGATAGCTATCAATGATGGTGGCCTGGGGTGGGGTACTTTCCCTTTTTTTCTGGAATGAATTTCTTGAATGAGAATAACCTTATGTAAAACTTCTGCCAAAAAAAGTAAAAAGCAACCTGCCTAGAGTCCAACTGTCATTATAAAGAAGTTAAGTAATACCAGAAAGTTTAAAGGTAAAAAAAATAATAACCCAACCCATTACCAAAAGAACCATCAGTGAAGATCATCTCTCTCCAAACAGATACCAAAATAGCCCAATGGGTAGAAAGGCTGAGTATACAATGGAGCAGAAAAACAGATGCAGGGACTGGATGGCAGGGAAGGAAGGGAGAAGGGGTGAGAATCTAATTACACAGGTCATTTTTTTAATCAGAAGTATTATATTTAATTGTAACTTGACTTTAACAGAAGAAAATGAAACCAAAAAATTTGCTGAACTTCCAGCAACCATTTCTTCACCATAAAACTCACTCCTGACTCTGAAGTTAAGACAAATTATGAAAAGCATGTTGTTCTTTTTTATTTTTATGTGTCCATTGTCAACTCTAATGAAAGACATGTGCTATGAAAGACAAGACCTCTCACATGTCCCCCACCAACTGCCCTGTTTTTCTTAGAGATACTCTGTTTGCACATTCTCAAAGTTGGTAATATTCACATTCTGTTCTTTAGTCGTAATCCACACTCTTTGACATCGGTTTGCCTTTTTAAAGACAGTCCAGGTTCACTACCGTGCCTGAGTTCTCTTTTTGAAATCTTCTCTTAATTTGCTAGATTTTGTCATCAAAGTAGTTCTTTTTCAAGAACATGTCATGGGTACTGGATTCTCTGACTTCTTCAGATGTGAAAATGATTGCCTGTTGTTTTCACATTCGTGTGATAACCTCACTAGACGGTTTATTCTGAAGCCTACCTTTGAAAAATTGCACAAGAGTCAGTGCTGTGTTTCAGCGTTGAGTGGTTTTTGCAGCCACATTTTGAAAGCCAGCCTGGCTTTTCCCCTTTGTAGGTAATTTGTTTCTTTCAGTCTCAACATCTGAAGGATTTGTCTCCGTCCGTCATTTCCATAAGCTGCTTTCAGATTGCTTTAATTTTTTGGCTTGTTTAAAAAATGTGCATTCTCCCAGATTATCTTGTCCAAGACCAGGAGAAGCTGCAGGAGGAGATCCCTGGGTATCAAAAGATGAAACAACATTTCCGGGACAATGGGTGTAGGCAACAGCCCTGGTACTGCACGCCAGAGGGCGCTGTTTCACCTCGACCGTCCCACCGGGAACCTGCAGGGAAGGGAATCTGAAAAATGTGGTTGCAGATTAGTGAGATGGACACCGTCCAAAGCCATCAGAGCTATGCGGCTCAGCCTGTGACCATCAGCTGGCCCCACTGCTCATCTCCTTATCTCACACTTTTCCCACGGAGCCTCCTCCAGCATCTGCTAGTCAGTAGAGAGGAGAGATGAGGAAGCCTCCTGCAGGTGTGGGTTCCTGGCAGGAACCCTTGGGGCAGCTGCTCACAGATGAGGCTGAACCTCATACCCCACTGCTGTTCCACTCTGTTCCAGAACCTTCTGACTCGGAAATCACGGCATTGGGCTGTGTCTTTTTACTTGTCCAGTGGCACAGTGAAGTTTCTTTTGCCCTCAATGTTTGCAACGCGTCTGTTTTCTGAAGCATCGAGGAAGATTCTGTGTCACACTTGATCTCTCCACTTTTCTCGGTGACTCATGACATTGTACTGCCGAGTTACAATAAGTGAATGACGTCTGTGTGCTGGTCAGTGCCCTTAGCTCATCTCTCTTTGCTACAGCTCTGGGAGGTACGCAGTCATCATCTCCATTTTACAGATCAGGAACTGAGGCTCAGAGAGATTCAGTAATTATCCCAGGGGCCCCTGGCTAGGAAACTGCTGGCCCGGGACCAGATCTTCATGCTGACTCCAACACCTATTCTCTTTTTGCTATGCCACAGATTTTCAATTGTCTTTTACACCCATTCTTTAAGTAAAGGTTATACGCAGGAATCTTGTATGTAAGTCCAGTCATCAAGAACAAAAATAAAAACAAAAAATTGGTTTTTCTGATTGAAGCAGGGATGGGGGGCCACAGAGCCATTTGCACTGACACCCCCTTCATGGTCCTCTGGGAACCTCCAGGGCTCTGCAGGGAACAGCATGAAAACCAAAGGAATACAAAGTAAAGTACCCATCAAATAATTCCACACCACCTAGTACTGTGTCCCCTCTGCACCATGAACCCAGTGTCCAGCCAGGAAACTGGTCACCACCAAGCTGCTCTGTCTCTCATCCCCCACATCCAATCAACCCTCAAGTTCTGCCAGTTCCTCCTCCAAAACAGGACACCTATCCTCATCTCAGCACCCGGGTCCTGTCTGCATGGCACTTACAGCCACTGTGGTTCAGTTCCTCACGGCAACACTGAGACAGCCAGTGTCTGTGCTGCAGGGGGGCCACAAGCCCCACAAGGAGGGACCGGGCCGTTGGTCCCACGTGTCCTCAGATACCAGAACGAGACGGGCGCGGAGCTGGTGCTCAGTCACAGCGAGGGGTAAAGACCAGAAGCCCGGCATTAAGGCATCAAGGGGGGGATGGTCAGAGGGCTGCCCTGGAAATGTGTGTCACTCTGCCAGGCCCCATCCAGAGGACACCTGAGATTACCTGGCTCCCAGGAACTGCAGGTGGAGCCTGAGGGCGGCTGCGTGGAATAAGCTCCCTCCTGTGGCAGCTGGCTCCTCTCGCTCTGCTCTTGGCATGCTTCGGTGTCCTCCCACCTACCCAGAAGCTGCCCCTCACCTGGACCTATACTCTCTGTGGTGCCCCACTCCTCAGACGCCAACATGAAGAGTCTCAGAGCAGCACACCTCCTCCAGGCAGCCCTCCGGAGGCCCCCAGGCCAGGCGACTGCCTCCTCTGAGCTCCAACAACTGCATGTGTACAGGCCTGTCTCACCACGCCTTCACTGGCCTATCGGAGTCCGCTCCATCGACCAGACCCTCAGTGTTCCAGCCCCCAGCACTGCCTGGCCATGCAGTACACGGTCACCAACTGTGGGCAGAAAGGTCCTTTTTCCCTTACAGGGGCTTGAAGGCTTCCCAGGCTTTGCGCATGGGGGCTGAGGCTGAGTGTTTCTTTATTCCAGAACTTTCTGGGTTTGTTCACTAAATCAGGTTCAAAAACCCTGAGTCACTTGCTGGGGGAGTTTAAGCTGGTACAATCTGTGGAGGTTGATTTGGCGACAGTCAGCCCAGTTACCAAGAGGTACTCCTGCCACTCAGACGTCCAACCCTCGAATTTATCCCACAAAGACCAGGCTTGGCCATAGGAACCCACTGTGCCTGTAGGTCAGAGAAGGTTGCCGCTTAGCAGTTGCGTATGATTCCAGGCAACACGTCCAGGCATGTGCACTAAATGACACACAGGACATTCTCTGCAGCACTGTTTACTATAGCAAAGGAACGGAGCGTCCCGATGGCATAAATACCTATAAATAGGGGTGGCCAATGAATATCACGCTTTCTTAAAAAAAAAAATGCAAAAATTTGCAATGTGCTAATACGGAAATCATCCCCAGCTATATTACCCAGGTGCAAGCAAACTGCAGAACAGTGTGTACAGTGCCTTTCCTTTTATAGGAGGAAAGTATAAATGTACACTTACAAATATAAAATACAAGTATATATGTCTGTATGTCCATGTATGTACACAAAGGTGTATATACACTGACATGTACACATATGCAAAAACATGTATTTACACATTCTGTGTGTATATATATATATTTATTTACATGAACATATTTTGTTTTTATTATATATTTTATAAATATGTTTATGTATCTAAATTGAATCTGTAAGTATATTTTAATTTATAAATTATTGAATACAAACTATTATATTTGTAATTAAATCAAATTATTAAACAATTTAAGGCTGAATAATTACACACACACACACACACACACACACACTCTCTCTCTCTTGCTCTTTTGCTCATATAATAACTCTGGAACTTTATACCAGAAACTGGTAATAAGTTGCTTCCTGGAAGGAAAATGGGTGGCGGGCAGCTTTTACCTACGCTCTTCTGTGCCGAGTTTACATATTACCCAGCCCAACAGAAAAAGAAATTCAAACAAAGAGAGGAAGCCGGCTGGTCCGGGGTCGCGGTGCACTCACCAGGGTGCGTAGGAGGCCGCGATGAAGAAGTAGGTGACAGTGCGGTCGCCCATGTGCAGGCAGCGCTCCACCGCCCTGGGGTAGAGGGGTGGCGGTCACGCTGAGCCTGCTCAGGACCTGCGCTGGGGTGGCCCCGCCTCTGGCCAGCCACCACCCCTGGACTTCAGGACCCCCATCTGTGGGTGCCCAGAGCGGTGGTTTGAAACCAGGCCCCCTACACCCTAGGACTGATGAAGGCACCCACAGGTCCACTGGGAGTCCTCTCCCTGTGAGGCAGTCTGACTTCCTCCTGGGCTCTAACCAGGGCGACTCGGCCCTATGTTTTATATACTGGGTTTTCCAAAGTATTTCCAATGATGAAAGAATTCAGTGGCTTAAAGAAAAGTGCAAAACAACAAAACTGTGTTCTGCCGCCCCCCCCACCCCACCAAAGACCCCTGGTTTTTGGCATTCTGGTTCATGTCCAGGCTCCAGAGCCAGAAGGCCTAGGTTCGAATCCCAACCCCACTTAGGGACCCTATGACCCTGAAACAGTTCCCTACTGTTTCCAGACATGGGCTCCCTCCTCCATCAAACAGGGAGGCTATCGCCAGCCCACCTTGGGCCTCCGCAAAGTCAAAGCGCGTCAGTACTTAGCACAGTGCTTAAGAAGCACTCCACAGACATGTGCTGTTTGTTATGACCTCATCTTGCAGAATGAACCACAGCTCTCAGTACGTCTGACCAGGGTGGCAGCCAGCCTCCAAAACGGCACCCAAGGAGCCCACCTTCTGACATTCACACCCAGGTGCAGCCCCCTCCCATGAGGACGAAGGCCAACACGTGTAACCAATATGAGACGGCAGAAATGACAGTGTGTGATTCTGAGGCTAGGTCATAAAGATGCCCCAGCCTCTCCCTTGTCCCTTGGATGAATGACTTCAGAGGAGATGAGCCACCACGTGTCTGTGGACGAGTCCACGTGGGAAGGACTGAACACCCCAAACATCATGGGCGGGCCTTCTGGTCCAGGGGACACTGAACCTGGCGATGTGTGGCCTCTGCAGCTGCCACGATGAGCCCGCGCATTCCCCGGTTTCTGGGGGGGTCCCTGGGCTCCTGGGGCCAGCTCTGGCTTGGAAACAACCCGCTGCGGAACCTGGAGTAAGGCTTTCAGCTTCCGGGCTCCAGTGTCCTCATCGAGAGAACAGGGGGTGTGTGTGCTGCTGTGTGCGTGAGCCCTGGGATGCCGTGTTCAGGGAAGGCCCGTTGCAAGAGATGCAAGCAACCCAGGCACCAACGGACAAAGGACCGGGGCAACACAATGCTGTGCACGTATATGACACAACTGTACTTGCTTAACTTCTCAGGAAGGGAGTTCTGAAACCTGCTACAGTTTGGATTGAGGACATTTTGCTCCGTGACATAAGCCAGTCACAAAAGGGCAAATCCTTATGACGCCACTTCTGTGAGGTCCCTGGAGTCGTCAAATCCACCGAGACAGAAAATAGATGGTGGGCATTGGGCTGGGGAAGGAGCGCGGGGCGCTGGTGTTTAATGGAGACCGAGTATCAGTGCGAAAAGATGAGCAAATTCTGGAGATGGAGGGCGGGGCGGCCACACAACCACGTGCATGTGGGTGGTGCTCTGCACGGGGCACAGAAATGGTCAAGACGGTCAGTTTCACATTGAGTGTACTTACCACAATTCCTTAAAAACTTAAAAACAAAACAAACTGAAAAATTTCAAATCCAGGGTTCTAATGCCTACACTGTAGAATTATTGAAAAGATCAGGGCATGACATCTGAAGAGTGCCTGGATCCCAGGAGGTGCCCGGAGGCGACGATTGTGGTATTTACGAGGGCCCCTCATGGCCACCCTGGGGCTGGGGACTTGCTCTCAGGGCTTCTCGGAGAAGAGGCTAATGTGGGCAACATGCGCTGCCCCTGGAGGATGTGGCCCTGGCCGGCCAGAGGCAAAGACGGCACGAGGGTCATGCCCTGGGCCCTCCTGGCTCACCCGGCACGTCCCAGGCTCTGCCTCACCACACGGCCCTCAGTGGACCTGGCCCCTGGCCGCCACACCAGCAGGCGCCCCTCCCGTGGCTGGGCAGAGGTACCTGAGGTGGCTCTTCTTCCAGGAGATCGTGTGGAACACGGTGGACACCACGAAGAGCCCACACAGCCCCAGGCCGTAGATCCAGGCGGAAATGGCTTTCCAGTCGTCGTCCGACAGGAAGTAGAGGTTGGAGCTGCCAAGGATGCTGGGAATGATCCAGAGCTGGAGGCGGATGTGAGAGAGGGGACAGCCTTTGGCGTGGGGTCCTGAGATTCCCCGAGACCCTGCCGGCCCTGGCCTCCAGACCCACTTGGCCAGCACAACTTCCCGGGCGACAGAAATGTCCTAGACCCTCACTGGCAAATGGGAGAGCCTCTGGGCACATGTGGTTACTGAGCGCTTGAAACGCAACTGGCTGCTACTGGGGAACTGAATTTTTCATTTTATTTCACTTTAATTGATTTCAATTTCAACAGCCACACGAGGCCAGTGGCTGCCCTCCTGGACAGTAGAGCTCTAGAGGACATAGTGGTAAGACAGGAAGTCAAGACCCCTGCCTTTCAGGGACATCGCCGGTGGCTGGCCCCACACCACATCCACTGGTCTCCCCAGCCTCCAGGGGCCCACACACACCACCCTGCTTCTTGCCTCTATGTGGTGCACATGTAGCTTCTACCAGCAGACTGTCGCTGCCCATCACATCCACCTGGAAAAGTCCTCCCTCAGCCACCCTGGTTTGCCCGTTGTCCACTCTGAGAAGTGTCAGGGGCTGGGAGCACTTTTTCTGCAGAAAGCGTCTGTGCCAACACTGGCCATAGAACTATAACATGAGCCAGACAGGGAATTTTAGATTTCTCTTGTAGCCACATTTAAAAAAGGAAAAATTAGTGGGTGAGACTAATTTTAATGATATGTTTTGTTTAGCCCAATATATCCAAAATATCATTTCAACATATAATTAATACAAATTGTTAGGAAATATTTTACATTCTTTCACGCTATGCCTTCAAAAGTTGTGGAGTGTATTTTATACTCACAGCAAATCAGATGAGCTGTGTTGTCAGGCTTGGCAGGGACATGGAGTCAGTGGCTGCTGAACCGGACAATGTAGGTCTAGCCCTTGCATTAGATTCTCAGAGGGGGTCCGTGTCCAGAGGATGCCTCAGACGATGCTGTGGTGGGGTGGGCAAGCATTCCCAGCAGTGGGAAGAGCCTGTGCAAAGGCACAGAGTTGTGCCTTCTATTTAGGGAGCAGTGTGTTCAGAATCTGGCTCCTGGGGGGAAGAGCAGGGCAGTGGGAGGGGAGCAGACATATGAGCTAAAACCTGCTGGGAGCTTGCTACGGCGCTGGCACCAGGGAGCCACTAAAGACTCTTACAGCAGAAGAGAGACATGCGCAGCACCGCCATCAAATCCACCCAAATGGCCTTCCCTCGAGATCCCACTCGCTCTTCCAAGGGCCACGGAAGACCAGAGGAGCGGGCCACCTAGGGCAGTGCCGTGCAAAGGGGCGGTGAACCTCTCTGAGGACAAAGAGGCTGCCTTCCTCCCCACCCGGGAACTCTCCCTCTCAGCCCCCCAGAGCTGACTCACAGTGTGCATACTCTGTGGGCTGGTACCTCTTGTGGGCAGGTACCCTGCAGTTCATGAACCTGGAATGAGAGGCACAACTCCTGGAAGATCGGCCGGGAAGCTGGGAGGGGCTGTGGTCAGGTTCCCATGAGGCCCGAAGACGTCAGCCCCTATGGGCAGGAAGAGAGGGTCCCTCTTCCTCCCTCTCACTTTCATCACACTTTTTTTTAACTACCCAGTATTTTGTGCCTAATCCCCAATGAGGTTTTTGTTAGAAAACTGCTAAACGTTGGGGTGCAGCATTTTCCCGTTATGTGCAATGCCACAAAGCACAGCTCCCCGAGCGCACAGCTCAGTGAATGCGCCCACAAGGCCACCCCCGGGAGGAGCAGAGCTCACTTCCCAGACCCCCGAGAGCACCCTGATGCCCGCTCCCAGTGGGCATCTTCCCCCAAGGAAACCCCCCTCTGACACGGTCATCCCCGTTCAGCCTGTCCTGAACTTCCTATGGACAGGGTCACAGTCCCTCCTTCTGGCTTCTTTGGTCCCAAGTGACTGTGAGATTCATGCACGGTGTGGATGCAGCCGTCAGCTGTCCTCCTTGCAGGACAGTATTCCACTGGGAAGGCACCTCAAGTCCTGTATCCAGTTGGCTGGAGGTAGATGTGGCAGGCGGGGCTCAGACTCTCACAAGCATTCACAGGCACACCTTTGGAAGCATGCGCACTCATTTCTGCTGGGCGCAGGGCCATACGTGGGACTGCCAGGGGGCTTCAGCACTCCTGATATTTGGTGTCTTTGGGGAAACTTCCAGGACTTGTCCCTCCCTTTCCTCCCTCGTTTGATTGGTACTGGAGTTCCACAAGCACAGGGCATCACCACCGTGCTTTCATGGAGGGAATGCAACAGTGCAGAGGCCGGGAAGTGACATGCCCCAGTGCCCGGCACTCGGCCCCAGGCTGGGCTAACACGACTCTGCGGGACTGTGCAGGTCAGGCTGGGAATGGAAGCCTGGCTGGCCAAGGCACAGGAATCTAAGAGCTGGGGGTTGAGATCTGCACACAACTGGCTCTTGGGCCAGCAAGCAGAGCCTGCCTGGCAAGGGTCACCCGCTCAGCCCACACGGGCTCAGAATCAGGAAACTGGACAGTTTGACTTAGACTTCGCCAACCGTTCGCATTCACCAGATGGAGTTAACCTCCACTGAAACACCAAAAATTCTCCCCCAAGATCCCAGTTCTTCTAGTGAAGACCCACAAAAATGGGAAAGGAGTATATGGTTCAGAACAAAGGGCTCAATACAGTACAGTCCAGAGATTCACTATGCAACTTCTGTATGCTGGTGTCATGCTAGTACAGTTCACTGAGAATTTACTAGGATGCTAAGTACAATTCACTGAGGAATTATAAGCACCTCCTGTATGCTATCCATGCCAGTGAAGCTTATAGAGCATTTATAAAACATCTTCTGCAGGCTGGTTCAGCACCGGGGACAGAGTGAGGGTGACCCGGCCTCGCCCTCAGAGTTCAGCAGTCCTGGAGGCTTCAGGGCCAAGCCGAAATCCCAATTCAAGGTGATGCCTCTCTTTCTTACAAGAAACCTCTGCTGTGTTCTGACTATGTGCTGGGTGGCGGTGGGTGTTCTGGGGGTTCGGAGGAAGGACAGAGAGTAGGCGGAAGGCTCCTGAGAGGGGAAAGGTCTGCACCATGTCTGTGGCTCCCAGGACACAGGAACACACGATCCTGTGTGCCCAGCGCAGCACCTGGCACCTGGCGGGCACCCCGCACACAAGTGTTAAATAAGTGAGGACTTGGCCTGGAGAAAAAACGGCAGGTGAGGACAGGGCGCTCCGGGCACGGGGCCCAGCATGGATGGACGGAGTGTGCGTCGCACTTTGCAAGCAGTGCTTGTATGCGGGCCGGAGGCGAAGGCTGGAGGGGGGGGCGTCTGCCTGGTGTGACACTCCCACTTGCCCTGGCACTACTGGGGTCTGGCTATCCTATGCTGGCCCCTCAGCACATGGACTAGCCTGGGGTTCCCAATTTGTACCCCCCACCCCCACTGCTCTGACAGCTGCTCTCTGCTGGCATCTGTGGTCACTCTACCCGCAACAAAGCCAGGGTCATGCTGAGCCCATGAGACAGATGTGTAAACTAACCTCCTCCGGCGCCCACCCCCACCCCTGCTACTCAGCCAATCCCAGGGTCAGGCTTTTAAGCCAAGCCAGCCAGACGTCAGTGCTCCAACCCCCAGTCTGAGCACCATGTGGGGCAGGTTAGCAGGGCTTATGGCCACAGAGATGAAGGACCTGCCGGTGGCGGTGGGGGCCCCACGGGGGTACAGCCTCCCCAGGAGCCCAAACAGCCCGTCCACCACGAGCCCACCTTCTTGGTGCGTGGCCCGGAACGAAGTCATCGGTGGCCGAGACTGGCTTGTTAGATACAATGTAGCTACGACAAAGTGGTGTTACGGATTGACTGTCTCCCCCAAACCCCAATGTGGAAGTCCTAGCCCCCAGGGTGCAGAACATGGCCTAATCTAGAAACAGAGCCAAGCAGGTGTAATTAGTTAAGATGAGGTCACCCTGGAGGAGGGTGGGCCCTGCCCTGACATGACTTGGGGTCTTTATAAGATGGGAGACGACACAGAGGTGCACAGGGAGGAGGCCACACAACACAGAGGCAGAGAAGGATTGAGGCGTCCACAGGCCAAGAAGCTCCGAGGATGGCCAGCTTCCCTGGATGCCCAGAGAGAGGCCCTGGACAGATGCTCCCGCAGTGCCTCCGGAGGGAATGCACCCTGCTGGCGCCTAGATTCTGGACGCCCGGCCTCCAAAGCTGGGAGAGAGCAAATGTCTGTCGTCAGCCACCAGGTGTGCGGACATTCAGCCCTAGAGACAATAACACAGCTCCAGCAGTGTTAACTCGGATGGATTCTGAGTAAAGGCCCTTAGGGAGGCAGTGCCATTTACACTCTCCCCAGCTGGGCTAGGGGAGCAGAGGCAAACCTCTCTCCCAGCAGAGACACCAAGTCTCTGGTGGAGGGAGCTCTCCTGCACCTGTTTCCAAGCTCTCCTCTGCCCCTTGCACACACACCAACAAGCCACCCAGGGCACTGGCCTCGCGGGGTTGAGGGTGATGTCACAGTTACCTTGGTGACCCCAGGTGGGCAGTTATTTATTTTATTTTTGAGCTCCATAAAACGTCCCTTGTCCCTTGCTGGAGCTGCAGCTGCTGAATGCCAGGCAGAGGAAGAGGCCGGGAGACAGGGCCCCAGGGCTGGGCACATGCCCAGGAAATGGCGTTCCCACCGCCTTCCAAACCAGTGACTTTTTCTTTAACTCCTTGTGGCCTATTGTCTTTCTTCCTAAACCTCTAGGCAGACATTTTAAGAGGACAATGAACTAATTGTTTAATTAATTTCTCATTTGCCCTTTTGATTTACATATGGTACTTCTTTTTCTTTTTTCTCTTTTTCCACTGCCCAGTTTCTTATGAGTTTCAGAAAATGTGGAAAGTCATCTTTCACCATCATCGAGATAAATAACAGATTTATCATCCCCTCAAAAAGCCCACATGCCCCATGGTACCCAAAACCTCTCCCCAGTCCCACACCCACTGCCAGGCTCTGTCCCTATAGCTCTGCCTTTCCCAGGAATCTCCTGTAAGTGGAGTCAGATGGTAGTCTTACAGCCATTTTTTAATGTCTTATGAGAATTTATTGTACAAATTCAAAGTACGTTCTTAGGGGAGGAGAATGTGCTTTGACTCCCAAACAGGTATTTACTTATTTTCCATCTGAAACACACCTGAGACAAACCTATTTTATACAAGAAGATGGACGTTCCTAAATCGAACATTCCCATTCTTGGCAATTACCCTCACCCCTTCCATCCTCTTTTTCTCTGTACAGCCCTTTGAGTGTGGCCGTTCTCACTCGGCACAGTGCATGTGAGAGTCAGCCGTGTTGCTGGGTGTATATTGCTGAGCGCCATCCCATTGTATGGGCTATAATGGCTTGTTACCCCCATTCCCCAGTAGAAGGACAAGGGAATCATTTTCAACAGATGACATGCAAAGGTAAACTTTACAACGTTCCAGAACAGTGCTGGCAGTAAGATAGGCAACTTTCAACATTATGGGAAATTTCCCTTAAAAGAATTGATATTTCTAGGAAGTAGGTAGTTGCTGGTTAAAACAAAAGAGGGAAATGAGCCTGCCTGTCTCCTCTCTGGAGAACAGAATCCCCATTTTGCAGCCAGCCCGTGCTACTTAGATGACCCCCATGGCCACAGCATTTGATGGGGTGGGGAGGGCAACTCCGTGTGGAGGGCTCCCAGACAGAGCCGAGATCCAGAGCCACATGCTGGCAAGGGAACAAGGACAGAAGTTCCCTGGAGGGAGCAGGGGCCTTTGGAGCTAGACACAGCTGAGTGGAAAATCTCTGCATGGTCACTAAGGTGCTGTGTGTCCAAGAGAAAATTAGTTACCATCTCTGAGCTGCAGCTTTCTTGTATGTCAAAGGAGCTAATATTACCTAGCCTGCAGGTACCTTAAGATAAGGGGGTGCCTGACACAGTGGTGCTCAAAGAATTCTTTCCACCCCTCCCTGGGGAGCCCCCAAAGAGCCCATTGTTTTCTTTCTAGTATTTGACCCATCATAGAGGGTCCCGTTTAAAGCCCACAACATCCTTGCAAAGTAAATGGTATTATCCCACTTTGAAGATGAGGCTACAGAGGGTTAGGCCAGCGGTTTTCAATCTTGGCCACACACTGATGGATGGATACACAAAATGTGGTCCACCCACACAGTAGGTGGTCCACCCACACAGCAGGACATTGTTGGGCCATAAAAAGGAATGATGCTTTGATACCTGCGACAATGCAGATAAGCCTCAAACACACGATGCTGACTGAAAGAAGACACAGAAGATCACAAATTATATGGTTCCGTTTAGGTGAAATATCCAGAATAAGCAAATCCGCGGAGACAGAGAGCTGTTAGTGGTTGCCCAGGGATGAGGCGAGCAACTGCAGAATGGGTGCAGGATCTCCTTTGGGGGTCCAGGTGCCCCAGGACAGGGATGAGACATGGCCCCCGGACCACAGCATGAACACCGGGTTCAGCAGGGACAGAAAACTGGCTTCGACTTACATGCCAACTCCAACGGATCAGCTCTAGGGGCTGCCTGGAGTCTGAGAGTGACAAGGATTCTGAGAGCGACTCAGAGGTGGAGGGAAGGGAATGCGGCGATGAATTAGCAATGTCTGCCATGGGTGCAGACATCCCCGACTTACAGGTCACCCATATACTTTCAATGTCCTCCTCTCTGCATCTTGTTGTGAACGGAGCATGACCAAGGTCATAACTGACACTTTATACAGGGATTCAGAGAAGCTAAGCTCCAAGCTAGGGGGTGATGCCGCTATGTCAGAACCCAGACCTTCCGACTCCTAGTCTATACCTCCCACTGTGCAAGCTTTCCCCTTCCAGCCCTGCCTGTGGTTCTGATGGGAAAGGTTCTGCCATCTGTCTTTTACACTATAATATAACATATCTGGGCATTCTCTCCAGGACAGAGGACTGGTTGGGGCCCTGGAGGCAAAGGATGGGAAGGGACAGAGCCATCTGCCAGCTGCTGAAATCATTGTTTCATTGGCCAGGGGCGGTCAGAGCAGCTCTGGTTGCAAGTTGTCCTGGGATCATCCCCAGGCCCCCTGAACCCTGGCTCTGTTAGTCCCTCCCACCTTGGAAGGTCCACACCAAGACTCCGAGGTCTCACGGGCCAGGAAAAATCCCTGGAGGATCCAGAAGCACATGAGCCAGTGCCAAGGCCAAGAACAAAAATGCCAGGTAGCAACGGAATGAGCCAGAAGACCTTGCATTTTGGGGCATCTGCTGCCTCAGTTTCCCATCCCCGATTCAGAGCCTGCAATTCCTCCTCACCCAGGGAGGCACTCTCCATGGCCCATGGTCATCGTGCCTCTGGGCCTTCCACATACTGTATCTTCTGCTTTAAAATCCCTTTTCTTCTTCTCCAGCTGAAGAACTCCTATTCGGCCTTCAGAGCCCAGGTCAAAAGACCCCTCTGAGAAGCCTTCCTTGATCCCTACCCTCACACTGCCATCCAGACTGGGTCATAATCTGCCTTCTGTCTCCTCCGGGGCACTACACAGGCTGTTGCTCGCTTGGAATCCCCTTCCCTCTTTTCTCTTCCTGGAGCACTCCTAGGCAGGGAAAGTAGCATCTTCCTCTGGACTCCATGACTGCCTGTGTGACACTTACCATGGCACAAGACATGGATTTGGGTGTTTCTGGGTCTTCCTGGCCCCTGGACTGGAACGAGGGGACTGGCTCTGAATCTTTTTCACCTTCCTGGCACCATGGCAGAGCCAGACATGCAACAGGTAGTGGCTGGCAAATAACTGAATAATCAGTCATCTTGGGGCATTTATTTAGTCATTCGGACTTGAGATTACAAGGCCAAAACTGGCGGACCACCTGCCCCTGTCCCCGCCTCCTGGGCCTCCCACCGGAGCCTGAGCTGAGCACATCCAGCTGCTCACTCTCCCCTCCTGCTCCCCTGCTTTGCCTGGAGGAGTCAGGCCCAGCCTCAGAGCTTCTGCAGTTTTCCCCTCTCCTTCGTCCTGGGCCCAGGCTTGCAGCCCCCAGAGAGAAGCAGGCCGCCTCTCCCAGTTGAGCCCGGCCCAGAAGAACCTGCAGCTGCCCCTCCCGGGCTGGGACCATGCCTGGCAGCAGCAGCCCCAGGGCCCCGGGACAGAGGACTAAAGATATTTGTCCAGGCTTCCAGACAAAGGGGGTCTGTGCGTCGGTCTCCCACAGAGGCAAGGCCAGCCCAGGGCCGAGCTGGCTCCAGGCCCTCGGCGTCCCCTCCCTATCTAGCTTGGCCCTGGGCTGCTGCTTTGTGGCCATTCATGAATTCAGGCTCCTCCTGGGGTGCAGACAGCATCCTGACTCCCTCTTTGGAAAGAGCAGGGGACACAGTGCTTGGGCTGGGGCCACCTCACCGAGCCGCGATCTCAAAAATCCCAGCGGGGAGAGAGCCAGGAGCAGGAAGGGGACACGTGGGAAGGACCAAGACCGGACGGGGTGCCGGGCCCGAGGACCCCAGCACCGTCTGCAGGACGGAACTCTGGTACTCCAGGTGAACCGCGCCCCCTGGAGGTGAGAGCCTGGCAGCCCTGGCGGACAGACCTGGAGGCGGACCCCAGCCCTGCACCCTCCCCAGGGCTCCCTGGAGAATCGCCTTCCCTCTGGGATAAGGAGGGTCTGCTCTCGGATTTCCCCCACCAGAATGAAGCTGCTCTCACTTCCAGGTTGCTCTCCAAACTCGGTGGCTTGCCATTTTCCAGATGCGGTAACTGCCCCGGGTAGAGCCAGACCCTGAATTTGCAATGCCAGGCAACAGGGGCTCCTCAGGGGCCACCTCTCTTGGGCCCTGCCACCAGAGGGCGGGCCTGCAGCCCCCGCAGCTAAGGCCACCCTGGGCAGGGGCGTCTGTCCTCCTTCAATGGCCTCTAGAAGGGATGGGCCACCCCCCACCTGCCCTTGTTCTAGACCCAGCGTGCCACCCTCCCAGGCACATCTCCATCTCTGCAGCTCCCTCTCCCCGATGTCATGATATGATTTCAATCTGGAACATTCCCCGTGTGCTCATGTAAAAACAATGCCCTCCTCCTCACTCAGAACATGGACCACAAATCCTGTGCGCTCTGAGGTGTACGTCCCAGACTGGTATCTACTGGGACGAACTTTGTGGAGAAAACCAGCAAGCATCTCTCCCGGGCTGGGGCACCATTAGCCGGGGCTCACCTGGGGGGAGCAAAGGCTGCTCTGACTCCAGAGGTGAGGGCCCGCTCCAGGGCCTATGGAACATGACAGAGGCCCTGAGCGGCCACTCCGGCCTGCACAGTGCCACATGCCCTGGCACAGCCCAACGCTGCCAGTGGCCAAGGGTCCAGGGTGCCATCCCGGGGCAGGGGGAAGCCTGGAAACTCCAAAGCAGAGGGCTCTGCGACTTGCTGAAACTGCTTTTCAGCCCAACCCCATCCCCTATGACCAGGATCCAGACCTCTGTTCCTGAACAGGGCACCAGCCTGCTGCAAAGAATCAGATTCCCCCGGAGACACACGTGCACACATGCACACACACTGGGCACATCCAGGGGTTCATAGAGGCCCAAACACCACCTACAGGCCCTGACACACATCTACCTACAAACAGGACTGGGCCTGTCCTTCCCTCAAGGCCTTTCTCCTGGATGATAATGACCACCCAGCCCCTGGACACTGAGGGCAGGGATACCGGGGCTGACGGTCTCCGTAGGGGAGGGTACTGAACATCCCAAACTGGCCCGGATGAAGCCACTGATTCCGACAATGATGACCAACGATGCAGGGGCTGATGGCAGGTGGCTGAGCAATAGGACATTCAAAGGAGGGCGAGAGCTGGGCGACTTCCTCGGAGACCCCAGATCATCTCAGCCTTGCGGGAAATGGGACGGGCAGATATCTCACGCCTCCTGGAGAGACACGGTGCAAAGCTTCTTGCCTTTCTTGCCATGACCATCGGACCCTGAATCTGACCAGGCCTCTGCCACCAGCCCCACAGGACCGAATAAATGTGAACTTACTAGAACTCAGTAAAGCCTGCCATCCGGTTCCTCAGCCACACTGGCCACATCTGAAGGGAGTTACTGCCGATGCTCTCAGGCATGATGGCGTCCGGTGCCTAAGGAAGAGACTGTCCTCACCAGTTAGAGATAGGGACTGACGTAACGTCACCTGTGATTTGTCCTCAAAGACCAGAGAGAGAAACAGCAGAGATGAAGCAAATCTGCCCCAACGTTAGTATTCGCTACAGGGGGGCCACAGGTGTCTGCAGCTCATTATGCTAGTCTCCATTATCATGAACGACTTTGCCTAACAAGAAGACCAGAATATTTACATAACCTCCAACACTCCACTCCCCAATGCTACTAACTACCAAGACAAGCGGTAACACTGCAGAGAGCCTGGTGGGCGCCGACGTGACCAAGCGAGCAGGGTCAACATTGGCCGACAGGCACGGGTGATGGGTCCTCTCCACTAAGGTGCCGAGAAGGACCCCCGTTGCATCTGCCACACACAGAGCCTCTGTCTGGCCAGGAAAAACTGCCTCCGACTGCAGGCCACAGTCTACGAAGCAGCTGGCCTGGACACCTGAGAATGCAAAGGTCTGGGGACAGAGCAAGACTGTCAGTGGATTCCGGAGCAGAGGGTTGGGGACACCCCAAATGGCCCCTACAGCACCCCCCAGCCACTCCCTGCCCACCCCCCCAGATCCCATGAAGCCCCCTACATCTTTACTACTGCGGCAGTCTCTGGAGTAGCCTCCTCTCTCTAGTTCTTCCCCTTCAGAGACGCAGACCTTGCTGCTCTCAGCCTGAAAGCCCCACGGAGCCCATGCAAGGAAGGCCAGCTGCAGGGCACGCCCCAGGGCCCTTGGGGGCCAGCCCGTGTGCTCCCCACTGCCGGGTCAGGCCTCCACCTCACAGACTCTTCCCTGGGTGCCTGCGCACCTCCCCTTCCACACCCTCACTGGTGCCCTTCCCTCTCCCACCCCCACCAGAACTCCTCTTCATCCACGCCGAATGGCCTGGGTACCTGCGGTTTTCACTCACTTAGCACCTATCGCCTCTCAATCCTGTAACAGCACCCACTCTCATTTACAGCTACCCCTTCCCTCACCCCATCGGGTTCAGGTGGAGCTGCACCCACCCCCACCCCGAGCCCTGCCTGACTCCCAAACTCCAAGCCTCAAAGGAGGAGCTGTGATGGAGGTCGAGGCCTGGAGTAGTCCTTCCCTTGAACCTGGTGACAGGTTCCAGGATGGGCATGCAATCCAAGCAGGACAAAGAGACTTGATTCCAGAACAGTGGAGATCCTGCAGGGAAAAGGAAACTCTCAGTCCACAAAGGCTGTAGACGGTCCAGAGTCTTCTTTGAGGCCCTGGATCCAGCTGTACCTGAATGCAAACTCATGTAGTTTTCAGTTCTCAAAACAAAGAAATTTCTTTTTTTCTTTTTTTCCCTTCCTCCTCCTCTTCCCTCCTTTTACTTCCTTCTCTTTTTGCTTTAAGCCAGTTCAAACTGAGGCTTCTGTTACTCATAACTGAAAGTAACAAATTCACCCTCAAGCACTCCTTGCTCAGGCACTCAAGCACAAACCATACGTTTCCAGGACATTTATCATTATCTCAAATTATGCATGGGTTCACGTAGTATTATTAGGAAACTGACTCCTCCTCTACACTACGAGCTTCTGGAGGGCAGGGGGCAAGCCCGGCATAGGATTCATTTTTATGCCCCAGCCCCTGGCTTTCAACAAGGTTTTTGAATGAACCAATGAACCTTAGTTGGTTCAACTAACCACCTGTGGGTGGCCAGGCAGTGGACAAGCCTGGAATGCCCACTATATGCCAGACCATGCTGGCCCCTCAGGGGACACAGAGGGTTTGAACAGCCCCCAGCCCAACCCTGCTCCAAGCGGCTCACAGTCTGGCTGCAGAAAGGGGAGCAAAGATTCGGGACCTGCCATACTCTTCCCTGCTTGAGTACCGGGACAGACCTGGAGGGGTGGGCTATGTCGCAGGAATCTGAAGGTGCAATTCTGCACCGCAGCGTAAGTGGGGTTTCTGGATAAATCTCACATCCTATTTCTCCCTACCTGCCTGTCAGCTCAGGTTTTCAGTTGAGGAGGAAAGCGACAAGCCCAGACCTGCAGGTGCTGAAAGGACAGGTCCCTGGGGCAGCAAGTGCCCCCACCCTGCACTGTATCAGCCCATACTGAATCAGCACCACTCACTGTGGGCCAGTTCACATGCACTTCTTCACATCATGCTCCAAACAGTCCTAGGAGAAAAGCACCATGATCCCCGCCTGGCCCCACCCTGCCCCTCACACCCTCACGTGGCTTCATTACCACCTGGAGCTGTATCACACAGGTATCTGCTTTTCTCGCTGGACTGGGAGCTCCATGAGGGCAGGGCATTTGTCTTCCTCAGCCCTGTGTCCCGGCACCTAGAATGGTGCATCACAGGCACTCAGCAATCACTGGTTCCACCAATGAGCAAATGGAATAAAGACTGATACCTGGTGCACCCAAGTGTCATGGTGAGGGTGACCAATACTTTCTTGGTTTTGCTCACTCTGATCAAACAATACACTTTGCACAGGACCAACCTCTCTCCTCCTCCTCCTGACCTCTAATGCTCCTGCCATGTGGTTGGAGATCTGCCCACATGCCAGAGCCACAGGGAGGTCCAGCGTTCAGCCATGACGCCCCATGCTTTTGGTGATTCTTTCAGGATATTTTGGGAGGAGAGGAAACTTCACTGTCTAGCAGGGTCTGGAACATATTAGAATCTACGCATGCTGTACCTAGAGCAGACCCTGGAACGTACAAGACCCTTGGTAAATGATAGATGTCATCATTAGGGTGACAATTAATAAGAACACTGGAGGGGCAAAGAAGAGGGAGTCTGGACGTTGGGGATTAGTCTACCCAAAAGTCAATCACACTTCTTGTCTATCTGGTCATGGTATCGATTTGCTACTTCCTGCCAGGAGCACTAGGCTGACGCATCTGAGGCTCCTTCTATACTCAATGGGAAGAATGCTGTGAATCACACAATCGATTTAGTGACATCTGCCCTGAGCACAAGGGGAGGATGCAGCGAGTTTGTTGAATATCTAATAATCCTATTAGAGTGATGTTCAGGCAGAACCACCTTTAAACTAGAGGGACTCTGTTCCTAAGCCTGTCCTTGTGTGTGTGTCCTGATCAGTGCCTCTCAAGCTTTCATATGCACACCAATCACCAATGATTAACCAAATGAGGATGCAGATTCCACAGGTCCTCAGGCAAAGTAGGTAGGGATTAAAAAGTGCTAACTACAGTAATCAAAACAATTTGGTATTGGCACAAAAACAGACCCACAGACCAGTGGAACAGAATAGAATATCCAAAGATTAACCCAAACATATAGAGTCAATTAATATTTGATAAAGGAGCCGTGGATATACAATGGGGAGATGGCAGCCCCTTCAGCAGCTGGTGTTGGAAAAACTGGACAGCTACATGTAAGAGAATGAAACTGGACTACTGTCTAGCCCCACACACAAAGGTAAACTCAAGGTGGATCAAAGACCTGAATGTAAGTCATGAAACCATAAAACTCTTAGAAAAAAACATAGGCAAAAATCTCTTGGACATAAACATGAGCAACTTCTTCATGAACATATCTCCCCGGGCAAGGGAAACAAAAGCAAAAATGAACAAGTGGGACTATATCAAGCTGAAAAGCTTCTGTACAGCAAAGGACACCATCAGTAGAACAAAAAGACATCCTACAGTATGGGAGAATATATTCATAAATAACGTATCTGATAAAGGGTTGACATCCAAAATATATAAAGAACTCACGCACCTTAACAAACAAAAAGCAAATAATCCAATTAAGAAATGGGCAGAGGACATGAATAGACACTTCTCTAAAGAAGAAATTCAGATGGCCAACAGGCACATGAAAAGATGCTCCACATCGCTAATCATCACAGAAATGCAGATTAAAACCACAATGAGATATCACCTCACACCAGTGAGGATGGCCAACATCCAAAACACAAACAACAACAAATGTTGGCGAGGATGTGGAGAAAAGGGAACTCTCCTACACTGCTGGTGGGACTGCAAACTAGTTCAACCATTGTTGAAAGCAGTATGGAGGTTCCTCAAAAAACTCAAAATAGAAATATCATTTGACCCAGGAATTCCACTCCTAGGAATTAACCCTAAGAAGGCAGCAGCCCAGTTTGAAAAAGACAGATGCACCCCTATGTTTATTGCAACAATATTTACAATAGCCAAGAAATGGAAGCAACCTAAGTGTCCATCAGTAGATGAATGGATAAAGAAGAAGTGGTACATATACACAATGGAACATTATTCAGCCATAAGAAGAAAACAAATCCTACCATTTGCAACAAGATGGATGGAGCTAGAGGGTATTATGCTCAGTAAAATGAACCAGGCGGAAAAGACAAGTATCAAATGATTTCACCCATCTGTGCAGTATAAGAACAAAGAAAAAAAGTGAAGGAACAGAACAACAGCAGACTCACAGAACCCAAGAATGGACTAACAGTTACCAAAGGGAAAGGGACTGGGGAGGATGGGTGGGAATGGAGGGATAAAGGGGAAAAAACAGGCATTATGATTAGCAGACATAATGTAGAGGGGGGCCACGGGGAGGGGTGTACAACAGAGAGAAGACAAGTAGTGATTCTATAGCATCTTACTATGCTGATGGACAATGACTTGTAATGGGATGTGTGGGGGGGACTTGATGATGGGGGGAGTCTAGTGAACATAATGTTGCTCAGGTAATTGTAGATAAATGATACCAAAATAAAAAAAAAGAATTTTTCTTCTTAACCTTCCTGGGTTTTTTTCCAAATGCAGTTTTGGCTTTAAGGTGGGATCTCCCTGTCTGTATTATGCTGTCCGTAGGTGGGCCTTTTAGCAGGCAAGAGTAAATCTTAGAATGATGTAATTGACACAATGAAGACACGGGCTGTGCTCAGATTCTTTTATCAGGGTAATATTCACAGACGTTCAAGGCCAAGTTGCTGTTCACCTTTTGAACTGTGACTGATTAACTTACTAACTCTGAGTCTTTTCTGGATTTCTAGGTTTAACTGGTTTACTAAGTCCTTTCTTTTGGGCTTTACTAACTTTGTTCTCCTTCCACCCCACTTATACCTATTTTCCTGCCTAACCACGGTGAAAGGACTGCAGTGCAGGCTAGATATCAAATAGGTGTGTGACCGTCCACAAGGCAGTCAGTAATTGCGCTCTTTCTTCATCTAGGGAAACCGAAGAGGAGGGCAGCAGCAGCAGCAGCTTGAGGTCCCGGCCGGCGTCCGCTTGTCCCTGCGGGGCTGCCGCTGTCTTCCCTCATGGAACCGCCAGGCTTCGTCGGCCTCGTCCCTCAGGCAGCGCGCCGGGCTGACTGCCCAGGGCCATTCTCCGAAAGCGCCTGCCTCGCCGCCCACGCCGCCGCCGCCGCCGCCGCCGCCGAGGTTCCCTGGAGGCCGCGCCAGGCGGCGAGAGCACAGCCACCGGGGCGTTCCTGCAGCGAGTGGCCGCCGACGGCTCCCCGCGCCCGGCGCTCCTGCCCCTCGCCGCCGCCTGACACCGCTTCGGAGCGCCCCCCGGCCCTTCCCGCGCCCTCGGCCCGGATGGAGCACCTGGAACTGTAAGGTTTGAAGTGCTGCTAGATAATTCTAAAATTATAGTTTTATATTTGAGATATATTGACATATCGCATTGTGTTCGTTTTAGGTGTACAACATAATGATTCGATCCATTATTACACAGTGTGAAATGATTACAACAGGAAGTTTAGTTAACATCCATCACTATTTATCACTATATATAGTTAGGAGGCTTTTCTTCTTGGGACGAGAACTTTTAATTTATACTCTCTCAACATTTAAATATACAACACAACATTGTTAACTGTATTCACCATGCTGTATGTTACATCCCAGGACTTATGCGTCTGGTAACTGGAAGTTTGCAACCTTAGACCTTCACCCATTGTGCCTACCCCCGACCCCTCACCCCCGCCTTCTCTGGTATTCACCACTATGTTGTCAATATGTATGAATTGTCTCTTTTTTATTTTGTTTTGTTTTAGATGCCAAATATAAGTGATACTCTACCGTATTTGACTTATTTTACTTAGGGTTCATCCGTGTTGTTACAAATGGCAGAATTTCCATTTTTTTGTAACTGAATAATTTTCCATTTTGTGTGTGCATATATATATATATATACATATATGTATATATATGTGTGTGTGTGTGTTTGTGTGTATATATACACATACACAACATTTTCTTTATCCATTCATCCATCAGTGGACACTCAGCTTAGATTGTTTCTGTGACCTGGCTATTGTAAACAATGCTGCAGTGAACAGAGCAGATATTTTAAGATTGTGATTTCACTTCCTTTGGATAAATACTCAGAAGTGGAATTGCTGGATAATGCAATTTTTAATTTTTTATTGAAGATCCATACTGTTTTAGATAGTAGCAGGACCAATTTACATTCTAACAGTGCACCGAAAGGAAGCCCTTTTCTCCACATCCTCGCCACCTCTTGGTATTGCTTGCCTCTTTGATAATAGACATTCTTACAGGTATGAGGTGATATCTCATTGTGGTTTTGATTTGCATTTCCTTGATGATTAGTGATGTGGAGCACCTTTTCATGTACCTGTCGGCTATTTGTATGTGTTCTTTGGGAAAATGTCTATTTACATCCCTGCCCATTTTGTAATTGAGTTTTTTGGTGGCTTTTTTTCCCCCCACTGAATTCTATTAATTCTTCCTATATTTTTAGATATTAATCCCTTCTCAGATATGTGATTTGAAACTATTTTCTATCAATCTATAGATTCTCTTTCTATTTTGTTGATTGCTTCCTTTGGTGTATAGGAGCTTTTTGGTTTGATATAATCCTCCTTTTTCCTTTTCCTTTTGTTGCCTTCTTTCACTCTTGGTGTCAGATTCAAAAAACCATCAACAAGAGCAGTGTCAGTGAGCTTACCCTCTATGTTTTCCTCTACGAAGTGTGTGATTTCAGGTCTTAATGTTTCAGTCTTCGATGCATTTTGAGTTGATTTTTGTGTATGGTATAAGGTAATCGATTGTCCAGTTTCGTTATTTTGCTGTCCAGTCTTCCCAGCCATTTGTTGGAAAGACTGCCCTTTCCCTCTGTATATCCCTGGCTCCTTTGCTGTAAGGTCATTAACCCTCTATGACTGGGTTTATCTCTGAGCTCTCTGTTCAGTTCCATGGATCTAGGTGTCTGTACTGTACTGTTTTGATTATTATAGCTTTATTAATATAGTTTGAAATCGGGGAGGTTGAGGCCTCCAGCTTTGTTGTTCTTTCTCAAGATTGCTTTGGCTTTTCAGTCTTTTGTGGTTCCATAAACATTTTAGGTTTGTTCTAGTTCCATGAAAAATGCCACTGGGGTTTTGAAAAGGGGTTACATTGAATCTGTGGATTGCTTTGAGTAGTATGTGATGAAAAGTGTTTCAGTCCATGAGCACAGACTCTTTCCATTTCTTTACATATTCTTCACCTTCTTTCATCAGTGTCACATAGTTCTCCGCATACAGATTTTTCACCTCATTGGTTAGGCTTATTTGTGGCTACATTATTATATTCAAGGCATATATAAATGGCAGTATTTTCTTCATATCTCTTTCTGATAGTTCACTATTAGTCTGTAGAAACACAGCTGAGTTTTGTATATTGATTTTACATTCTCAATATTATTGACTTCATTCAGTTAGTTGTAACAGCTTTTTAAAATTTTTATTTTGCCATCATTAATGTACAATTACCTGAACAACATTATGGTTACTAGACTCCCCCAATTATCAAGTCCCCACCACATACCCCTTTACATTCACATTCACTGTCCATCAGCGTAGTAAGATGCTATCTAATCACTACTTGTCTTCTCTGTGTTATACTGCCTTCCCCATGTCCCTCCTTCATTATACATGCTAATCGTAATGCCCTTTCCCCCCCACATCCCTCCCTCCCCACCCACCCTCCCCAGTGCCTTTCCCTTTGGTAACTGTTAGTCCATTCTTGGGTTCTGTGAGTCTGCTGCTCTTTTGTTCCTTCAGTTTTTTCTTTGTTCTTATACCCCGCAGTTGAGTGAAATCATTTGATACTTGTCTTTCTCCACCTGGCTTATTTCACTGAGCATAATACACTCCAGCTCCATCCATGTTGTTTCAAATGGTAGGATCTGTTATCTTCCTATGGCTGAATAATATTCCATTGTGTATATGTACCACATCCTCTTTATCCATTCATCAACTGATGGACACTTTGGTTGTTTCCATTTCTTGGCTATTGTAAACAGTGCTGCAATAAACATAGGGGTACATATGTCTTTTTACACTGGGCTGTTGTCTTCTTAGGGTAAATCTGAGGAGTGGAATTCCTGGATCAAATGGTATTTCTTTATTGATTTCTTTATTGAGTTTTTGAGGAACCTCCAATACTGTTTTCTACTGTGGTTGAACTAATGGACATTCCCACCAGCAGTGTAGGAGGGTTCCCTTTCTCCACATCCTCGCCAACATTTTTTGTTGTTCGTCTTTTGGATGTTGGCCGTTCTAACTGGTGTGAGGTGATATCTCATTGTGGTTTAATTTGCATTTCTCTGATGATTAGTGATGTGGAGCAGCTACAGATTATATTTTCTTGGTGGGAAATGTGAAATTCAATGATGGCAAAACTTTTAATATAATATTTAAGACGTACCAAAGAGTGTTTATATATTACTTGCAAAGCTATGAACCTTAATAAACCTAACACCTACCATCTGTGAAGTCATTATCCACCTTAAGAACCAGAGTATAACCAGTACTGTTGAATCTCTCTGTGAGGCCTTTCACATTCTATTCTCTTGCAAAGTTTTATCTCAGATAAAACTATATTTGAAGTTTATGTTTCTAATTCCTTGCTGTTAAATAACTCTACCTTATTTTGTTTTCTCCACATTTCTTTTTTTCTGTCTGCTTTCATGGTTTCTTTTTACTGTGGTCTATGATGTATTTAGTTTTGAATTATACAATGCTACAATGACATATAATGACCTGAAAAGAGTTTTCTCCCAGTTCTACCCTCCAATATTTTGTTGTATTGTTATCATACATTTAACTTTACATGTGCTACAAACACACAAAAACTTACAACTATTTTTTTAAAAGGTCAATTGATTTTTAATAATTAAAAATTAAATTTATGTTGCCCTGTGCTTCCACTATTCCTAGAACTCTTCATTTCTTTATAGACATCCAAGTTTCTCTCCTTACCTTATTTGTTCTACTATAAGAATGTTCTTTGCAACAAAATACCTAGGAGTAAACCTAACAAAGGAAGTGAAAGACCTATACTCTGAAAGCTACAAGACATTTATGAGAGAAATTAAAGAAGATACCAATAAATGGAAACACATCCCATGCTCATGGATAGGAAGAATTAATATTGTCAAAATGGCAATCCTGCCTAAAGTAATCTACAGATTCAATGCAATCCCTATCAAAATACCAACAACATTCTTCAACGAACTACAGCAAATAGTTCTACAATTCATATGGAACCACAAAAGACCCTGAATAGCCAAAGCAATCCTGAGAAGGGAGAATAAAGCTGGTGGCGGGTGGGGGCGGGGTAATTACACTCACTGACTTCAACTCTACTACAAAGCCACAGTAATCAAGACAATTTGGTACTGGCACAAGAACAGACCCATAGACCAATGGAACAGATTAGAGAGCCCAGACATAAACCCAAGCATATATGGTCAATTAATATACAATAAAGGAGCCATGGATATACAATGGGTAAATGACAGCCACTTCAACAGTTTGTGTTGGCAAAACTGGACAGCTACATGTAAGAGAATGAAACTGGATCATTGTCTATCCCCATACACAAAAGTAAACTCAAAATGAATCAAAGACCTGAATGTAAGTCATGAAACCATAAAACTCTTAGAAGAAAATATAGGCAAAAATCTCTTGAATATAAACATGAGCAACTTTTTCCTGAACACATCTCCATGGGCAAGGGAAACAAAATAAGAAATGAACAAATGGGACTACATCATGCTAAAAATCTGTACAGCAAATGACATCATCAGCAGAATAAAAAGGCATCCTATAGTATGAGAAAATATATCTGTATCTGACAAGGGATTAACATCCAAAATATATAAAGAACTCACACACCTCAACACCCAAAAAAGCAAATAACCCTATTAAAAAATGGACAGAGGATATGAAGAGACACTTCTCCAAAGAAGAAATTCAGATGGCCAACAGGCACATGAAAAGATGCTCCACATTGCTAGTATCAGGGAAATGCAAATTAAAACCACAATGAAATACCACCTCACACCAGTAAGGATGGGCACCATCCATAAGACAAACAACAACAAATGCTGGTGAGGATGTGGAGAAAGGGGAACCCTCCTACACTGCTGGTGGGAATGTAAACTAGTTCAACCATTGTGGAAAGCAGTATGGAGGTTCCTCAAAAAACTCAAAATAGAAATACCATTTGACCCAGGAATTCCACTCCTAGGAATTTACCCTAAGACTGCAGCAGCCCAGTTTGAAAAAGACATATGCACCCCTATGTTTATCGCAGCACTATTTACAATAGCCAAGAAATGGAAGCAACCTAAGTGTCCATCAGTAGATGAATGGATAAAGAAGATGTGGTACATATACACAATGGAATATTATTCAGCCATAAGAAGAAAACAAATCCTACCATTTGCAACAACATGGATGGAGCTAGAGGGTATTATACTCAGTGAAATAATCCAGGTGGAGAAAGACAAGTACCAAATGATTTCACTCATCTGTGGAGCATAAGAGCAAAGCAAAAACTGAAGGAACAAAGCAGCAGCAGACTCACAGAACACAAGAATGGACTAACAGTTGCCAAAGGGAAAGGGACTTGGGAGGGTGGGTGGGAAGGGAGAGAGAAGGGGAATAAGGGGCATTACGATTAGCATGCATAATGTGTCTGGGGCACGGGGAAATCAGTATAGCACAGAGAAGACAAGTAGTGACTCTATAGCATCTCACTATGCTGACGGACAGTGACTGTAATGGGGTATGTGGTGGGGACTTGATGTGGGGAATCTAGTAACCACAGTGTTGCTCGTGTGATTTTATATTAATGATACCAAAAAAAAATGTCCTTTGCTATTTCTTATAGTACAGATCTATTGGTAGTGAATTCTCAAGTCAATTTTTGCTTTTAATTAAAAAAAATATTGAAAGAATTACAGGCATAGAATTTTGGATTGATAGATTTTTTTCTGTGACCATTTTAAATATGTAATGTCATTATTTTCTGATCTGCATAGTTTTTGACAAGAGGCCTGTTGTGATCCTTATTTTTCAAGTGATGTATCTTGGTGTGTGTGTGTACATGGTATTTTGGTATTTTTCCTGCTTGGGATTTGTGTCAGTTATCCATTTATTGCCTCTCCACTCTGAATGCACCTTCCAATTCCATTGTGATAGACAATGGAATTCCTTTGAGCATTTCTCCTTTAAAGTGAGCACAATATTAAGCATTCTAGGTAGAGGATGCTTCAGAGACACTAAAGGAGGAAGGTGCTTCCTGCAATTTCTGGTGTTGGCCAGGAGGTGTCAGTGTGTAATTGTGAGGACACCTGATGGAAAATGCCCTAGTGACAGGTCAGAGTGAGGTCCCTCTGTGACCCTGCAGCCTGAGCTCAGCAATAAGCCTCCTGCAACCCTCTCAACATAGAAGGCATATCTCCACACTAACTGCATGTAGCTGTCTGACTGGACTCCCTCAGCGAGTCCCCGCACAGTTTGCATACAGCTGCATGTATCTTGGATGGTCAAACACTGGACAGTCATTCCTTCTGCTACTCTTCCCATCCCCGAAGTATGCCTCATGACCTCTGAAGGCCTTTGCCCCTGCCAGAACCCAAAGTCCCACTGCATGCCTGTTCCTCAGCCTGCACTCTGAAAGGTTCCCTATTGTTTTCCCAGTAACTCCACACCAGCTTTGCCCTAACCAAACCAATGAAACTTCTTGATTACCCACTGGAAAGACCATACATTCCCCCAAAGAGGTCTAAACCCCTCCACATTTGTACTTCTTTAGGTATTCTTTCTTAGTCCTAGGGTACCATTTAGAGTTTCTTTATATCTTATAATTACTTTTATAATAATTAATCATTTTTTATATTAAAC